>PYXC01002561.1:0-45000 GCA_015244755.2 Tenualosa ilisha | reverse complement strand
ACTTAGGCCTACGGTGGGTTCTGTAAACGCACCCTTGAGGGTGTTCACTCCTTTCTGATAGCCATATATGGTGACTTTCTGATAGCCTCCCTCCTCTGGTGAACACTGACACAGATTTTTGCCTGTAGCTTGTCTGGGGTAAATCTACTATGTTTTGTGTTGGTTGTCGTGCCCCTCTCGAACCAGATGATGGTCACGACCATTGCCCCAGTTGCCTTGGCATTGAGCACCTAAGGCAGGGGCTGACTGAGCATGCCTGCATGAATTGTGGATGCCTTAGTTTCGCCTCGCGTAAAGCTAGGCTTGCCCAAGTAGAGAGCAGACTGGGCCCTCAGTCGCCCTCTGCTCAAAGGGATGATGTAGTCTCCTTACAACGGCCGCGGAAACGGCTAGCGCTGACACCTTGGGAAGCCCCTGGTCCATTAAAACATCAGAGGGCAGACCCTCTGGCGCAAAAGGTAGACGCCTTGGCGTCTGAATTCGCAGAAATCAAGGCGCTCTTGATTAATCTTCAGCCACCGGGTGCACAGCCTGTTTGTGAGTCCGCAACAGCAGCTTCCCAATCGCCTCCTGACTCACGGCCTCCTTCAGTACTGTCTTTGGCAACGGGTGCGCTGGAGGAGGATGTGCTGTCCACCAGGGCTTCGGAAAACTTAGATGTTGTTGATGAGTGGGAGGAGGAGCAGGCAGACAGGGTGTCATATGGCTCTGGGCCTGACTCTCTTGATGCAGAACTCAGCTCACTGCAGGCATCTGTGGCAAGCCGTACATCTGTGGTCAAGCCGGCTGTGAAGATGGCTCTGGCGCGACTAGGAGTGGACACTGCCCCTGCTGACGTGGTTGGGCAGAGTGCCTTTTTCCGGCAGGCTTTTCCCTCCACTGCCTTCACTGTGCCTCCTTCAGCCCCCTTTGTTGAGGAGCAACAGAGATGTTGGGCAGACCCGAGACAGTTCTCCCACCTCCCCAGTGACTGCAGGGCCTTGGCAAGCATGCAGGATGCGTCCAGCTATGGCCTGGACCGCATGCCGACCGTAGAACCAGCCCTTGCTGCCCTGATCCTCTCGCCGGATGAAGCATTGAGACCCGATGCACGCTGTCCCCGGCCGCAGTGTCGCCTGACCGATGATTTCATTGGCAAAAGCTATGATGCAGCAGCGCGAGCCGCCCGCATAAGCAACTCCATGTCTCATTTGATGTTGGCCATGTCACAGACCCTCCAGTCCTCTGGAGTTGACCCGTCAGTGCAAAGCCTGAGCGAAGCCTCGCTACAGGCGTTTGCTTATATGTCTAGGGAGCTTGGGAGGTTAATGTCGTCGTTGACACTTGCTAGGCGTCAGATATGGTTGGCGCAGTCACCACTCTCAGAGCCCAGTAGAAGGACCCTCCGCACCCTCCCTGTAGTCCCAGGGCAGCTGTTTGGAGTGGCAGCACAGCACAGCCTTGGAGCGCACCCTTCAAGTCACCCAAGCCAGGCAACAGTTTGCGAGCCTGCGTCGTGCATCACTGCGCTCACGCAGACCGGTTGCGACCACTACTGCTGTCCCACCAGTGCCAAGACCCCTTGCACAGGCAAGAGCACCCTTGCCGGAGAGGTTTTGTCAGCCTACTGGCAGTCGGCCCTTTCGTCAGCCACAGCGGGACACCGCACAAGGCTATCGTCCCCCAGGGGCCGAAAGGGGAGAAGGGGCAGACAGTGACTGTCCCATCCCGGCGGTCGGACGCTTCACCAGCCAACAGCTCGACAGCTGGGTAGCGCTGACATCAGACACTTGGGTGATTTCCGCTCTGTCACACGGCTACAATCTCCAGTTCAGGTGCCGACCGCCGAGGTTTTGTGGGGTCAAGATGACCACTGTTTCAGACCCAGCCAAAGCTTTGTCCCTACGCCAAGAAGTCTTGGCCCTCTTGGAAAAAGGGGCCAACGAACTATTAGATCCACTTTCACAAGACAGTGGATTTTACTCCATATATTTCGTCATTCCAAAGAGAGGGGGTGGGCTTCGCCCCATACTGAATCTCAGACCTTTGAACAAACACCTCAAGGTCCTCAAATTCCGCATGCTCCGTACAACCGACGTCCTGCAAGGCGTCAGACAAGGCGACTGGTTCACAACCATAGATCTGAAGGATGCATACTTCCACATTCCCATCGCTCCTCATCATCGACAGTTCTTCCGCTTTGCTTTTGAGGGGAGGGCTTACCAGTTCCGGGCCTTGCCATTTGGTATTTCCCTGGCCCCCCGAATTTTCACAAGGTTCGTTGCGGCGGCGCTTTCGCCACTCCAGTGCAGAGGTATGCGCATCTTTCCATACCTCGACGATTGGCTTATATGCTCAAGGTCGAGAGTGGATGCGCTCAGCGACTTAACTCTGCTGCTCGAGCACGTCTCCAGGCTCGGACTCACGGTGAATCACGCCAAGAGCTCACTTACACCCTGCCAGAGGACCGTGTACATCGGCATCCAGCTGGACTCTCTGCTGATGAGGGCAACCCTGTCACAGCATTGAGTGGACGACATTGTCCAACTCAAACTTACGACAGTTCAGGAGGGGCCGCACTCTGCCGCTCAGATCTTTCCAGACGCTGCTGGGCACACTCACAGCAGCTTCCGCGGTGGTTCCTTTGGGCTTCCTAACATTGCGACCCCTCCAGATCTGGATGAACAACCTTGGGTTACATCCGCAGCACCACAGGCACAGGCCGGTCAGGGTCACTGCCGGTTGCCTGAGTTGCCTATGTCCCTGGAGAAGGCGTTCATGCCTGACTCGGGGGGTCCCGATGGGTTCCATTCCCTCTCGCAGAGAGGTTCTGACGACCGACGCGTCCTTAGCCGGCTGGGGTGCAGTCTGGCAATGCAGGACTGCCCGAGGTTCATGGACTGTGCAACAACAAAGACAGCACATAAATGTGCTAGAGCTGAGGGCTGTTATTTACGCCCTACGACATTTCCTACCTGTGCTGGCCGGGAGGCACGTCCTTATAAGAACCGACAACACCTCGGTGGTTTATCATATAAATCACCAGGGCAGTACCAGGTCCTTACCCTCGCTGAGACTGACCCAACGTCTGCTGTTGTGGGCCTACCCTCGGCTGTTGAGCCTGAGGGCCATACATTTCCCGGGCATCAGGAACACCGCTGCAGACTTTCTCTCACGGCAACGCCCCCATCCCGCAGAGTGGAGACTGCATCCAGAGGTGGTGCAGACCATCTGGCAATGCTACGGCAGAGCAGAGGTGGACCTTTTCGCCTCTCAGGCCACAACACACTGTCCCCTGTGGTTTTCACTGGGGGAGTCGACGAGCCCGTTGGGCCAGGATGCACTGGCACACGAGTGGCCACGGCAGCTCCTCTATGCCTTCCCACCACTCCCGCTCATATTACCCACTTTGGAAAGGATCCTCAGGGAGGGTCACCGGGTACTTCTGGTAGCCCCCAAATGGCCCGGGAGAGTTTGGTTCCCCATACTCATCGGGCTACTGGAGGGCGAGCCACGCTGCCTCCCTGTGCGGGCAGATCTCCTCTCGCAGCTGGGAGGCCAAATCTGGCACCCGGACCCAGGTCGTCTACAACTCTGGGTATGGCCTCTGAGGGGCCTGAGCCCCTGTTAGGAGCATGCACGCCTGCAGTGGTACGGACAGTCCAATGCTCCTGCGCACCCTCCACCAACGCGCTTTACGCTAATCGATGGAAACTTTTTGTCAGCTGGTGTCAAGCCCGCCACCAGGAGCCTACACGCTGCTCCGTGCCTGTTATTCTCGACTTCTTACAATCACGTCTTGACGACGGCCTTGCGCCTTCCACCATCAAGGTGTATATAGCTGCAATATCAGCCATGCATAACCGAATAGACGAAGTCACTGTGGGCTCCCACACTCTAGTGAGTCGCTTTCTTAGTGGGGCTCAACGACTGAGACCCCCTCAACAGAGTCTGAGAGTTTCTTGGGACTTGCCCCTTGTTGGGGGATCAGAACTAAAGTGGCTATCGATTAAAACAGCCTTTCTACTGGCCATGGCATCGGCTAAGAGAGCGGGTGAACTGCACACCCTGTCTATCAGCCAGGAGTGCCTACACTGGAGCCCAGATGGCACAGGAGTGACTTTATGGCCTAACCCTTCATTCCTGCCAAAGACGTTTTCCGCATCTTATGTAAATCAACCCCTCAGCCTGGTAGCCTTTACACCTCTGACTGAGGGGGGCGAACTGACCCAAGGTGAGAATCTACTGTGCCCAGTCCGGGCATTGAAGACATACATCCAGATGACTGCTGGGTTCCGGCAGTCGGATTCACTCTTTGTCTGTCATACAGGACATAGACAGGGCCATGCCTTATTGAAGCAGCGATTGTCAAACTGGATTGTGGAGACCATCTGCTATGCCTACACTAGCACTGGTCATCCAGTCCCCCCTCGCATCCGGGGCCACTCTACTCGGGGTGTGGCGACATCCTGGGCAGCCTTGCGGGGCGTCCCACTTTCCGACATCTGTGCTGCAGCATCATGGGTCTCGACTTGCACATTTGCAAGATTTTACAGACTTAACGTGGCCACTTGTAACCCTCTGGCCACTGCTATCCTTTCGAGCCACTCATAGGGTTGGTAGGTCTTCCTCGTGACCCTGTTGGTATATGTCATCCAGGTGCTGAAAGCGGTCTGGCGGTCAGTAGAAATGAAATAGAATGATGGTTACGCATGTAACCGCGGTTCTATGAATTTTGGATGACCGCCAAAGCTTGGCTGTCACTCGGAATGCGGACGAGAAGACTGCTAAGAGACCACTTCCGGGGCGAGCGTACCTTAAGTACCATAGCGCGTGTACGTCACCCCTGTCGCAAGCAACTTTGTTGGTATAAACACTCGAACGACATGTGCATGTGATGAACATCCAGGTGCTGAAAGCACCGCCTCTGGCGGTCATCCGAAATTCATAGAACCGTGGTTACATGCGTAACCATCGTTTTAGCTTGCTACCTGCAGCTCAGCAGAGGTTAAATGGAAAGATACTCCCTATCTGATGTGTTTTATCCTGTGACTCCTTAGGCTCCCTATTGTCCTTGACTTAGGCCCCCTATTGTCCTTGAGTTTACATGTAAGTAAGAGATTAAAGTGAAGGTTCAGAGTACATTTTAATAATGTCCTTTGCACCATGACAAATATCCCTCTGACTTGGCCGAGTTAGCAGTATTCCAGTCCCCCAAGGATTTTGTGGGCCTTTTCTTGTGACTATTTTGATCAAAAATGGCAGATTTTGTGGCAGGTTTTGTAAAGAATTGCAGTGTTTCAGTGTTTTTAGCTTTTTGTTGCAAGGAAATTGAGTGTTTTGTTTGTTTGTTTTTTGAAGGAGGGGACGGGGGAGGCTGTTGCATCATCACCATCATCATCATAATCATATTGGAGATTTAAGCATTAACAAATTCTGATTTAAAAGTCCTTTTTATCTAATAAATGAGAAAGTCCTGCTTATAAGTATTATAGCCTAACATCACACTCACATTCAAGAACGAGCAAAACTGTCAAGACGGTGGAAAAGGATTCAAACACAAACTAAAAAACTGCATTATATTGTGCATAACCCATGATGATGCTGCTGGTTGGTCTGGTGGTACAGGCTGAGCAAAAGGGTACTCACGGAAAATTCAAAGTTCAAGATGCACATAGTTTATATTCACAGCACAAAGCAAGGAGCATGGCAACGCTCTGCAGCTGTGTAGCCTATCACATGCGAGGGACTGCTGTGGTTGGTTATAGATCTCGAAAAACTGGTCAGAAAGTTCCAGAAAAGTTGCGGTCATTGGTCAAAATTGTAAGGCCATGATGAATTCATGGGGATTGACTTCTTTGCGTGAATTGTTGTGATCGCAACATCGCAAAATCCTGGAGGGTCTGGTATACGCCTCATGGCTTAGTATAGTATAGTCCCTCTCTATGAAACACAGCCTGTATCTCATAAATTAAATGCATGCAATTGCGCCACACCTCTACAGCAGTGCAAATAGGGTCTGTACTCATAAAATGAGGCTGTGGAAAGTTTGTAAGTACACCAGGAGTTTATTAAAAATAACACCTCCACTCTACAACAGCCCGTAGAAGTTTGGACTCCCAATCATCGCTTTAAGCTTTCATGGGAGTGCAATCCATTTATGGACCTCAACTATTTCCAACAGCGGTGGTCACATGCCCCCTTTCTACTTGGTTTCTCATGCATGCTTTTATGTGCACATTGCTGCACAGGCTTCATATGACACTCAGTGCTTCTGAAGTTCTGCACACTGTTCAATCACTTAGAACTGCTTGCATCTCCAGTCCTCCGGACTATGAACAAATATTGCATCCCAACACACACACACACCACACACACACACTCACACAGAAGTAGAATGGGGATTCTCGAGTGAATTTCATTCTTACAGTGTGCAAAGAATAGCAATTAAGGCAACAGTAATTGTAGGCAGGGTATAGGTCAACATTTGTGTCATCATATGCCTAGTTATCATAGTTTTGAAAGGGCCAACTTGAGACATTTTCTTCATCACTGGGTCTTGTCTAGCTTGATAGATGGCTCAGCCTATCTGTCACCTTTTGGCTAAGCCGCAAAAACCAAAACATGTCAAAGTTTTAAACATTACGTTGAGAAAATTAAATAACACCATTTCTGATCCAGTGGCGGTGCGTGGCCAATTTTACAGAGGAGGCCAGAGAGATCGCAAGCTACTGAATGACGTCACACCCATATATATCGTAATGAATTTAAATACAAATTAACAGGGGCGTTGCTAGCTGTTTAAAACATTTGGGGCTATACCACAAAAGTTAGACTCACGTCGGGCCATGCTGAGTGGTTTGATGTTTACATTAAGGCAAGAGGCAAGGCCAGCAGAAAAGACAGTTGATCTTAGCACTCCCTGTTAGCCAGTTCGTTCGGTCATAGTGACCTTCATGAAAACTCTGTGTATTGCCTTTGCCTCTTCCCTGAGCAAGGTCAAGCTTCGGAATAGACCTGCCCTTCTCTTTAATTTGAAGTTGCCTTACAAACGGTAGCTTTGTGAAATCGTTCATCAAAAAAAACTCTGGGTCATCGTCGCCATCCATCGTGACAGGTTCAACCCATATACTGTATGGTTCAACCACTGACTGTATATAACGTAACATACAGTCTATGGGTTCAACTTGTCTATGATTGATGAAGTACTGGTGAGGGAGGCACACTGAAGCTGGCCTCCTCATTTTTTTTATTTTTACTGTTTATGGACCTTGATGAGCGTTCGGCGGCAAACCAGAGCTTCAATCTGATTGGCTAAAACCCTTAGGTAGGGAGGCCAAGTAAAACTGGCCTTCCTAGATGGCAGTACTTCACCAGTTATACTTTGTTAATGCGAATAAACTAGGATAGAGCTGAGCACTGAAACAACGTAGGCTATAGCCCATAAATGTAGTGTTCGAGGGCGCTGCTCGCTACTCCGATCAAAGAAAAACAGGACAACAGTAAGTTTAACATGACAAATTTGGAATCTAAACTCCTGAATATTTCTTTATTGAATATTTATGAGGAGGCCACGCCTACCTTGGCCTTCAGGAGAAAATGCCGCTGTTCAGATGAAACTTCATCTTACTTCCAAAAATAGAATAATAAACACAAATGTACATGGACCAGACAGCCATTGAAACTGTACACACTGCATCAAAAACAGATTAAAACCACAAAATTATATGTAATTTTGTTTTTGTGTGTGTGTGTGCAATACTTATATTTGAGTAGCCCTGTTCTGTAAGGACAGAGCGATGACATTGGCCTGAAGAAACCTTGACAGACCTACTGAGGCCCTATGTGGTTAGACCGGTTGTACCGGCTGAGCAAGACTATTTGCTACCGCTAAGGTGTGTCTAGATTTCTAGGCCAGGGCACTATGGCTTTACCTTCTTCTAGCTCCTTTAATAGAATAACCCTTATATCATTGCAAAGCTCTTTTTCAATTTAATCATAAAATTGAACAGCTTACAGAAACATTATTTTAAATGTGAAAATAAAGTGGGGAATGACAGGAAACGTTTGAGAACCTCTGGTCTATGGAATGCGCATATAAGCTACTGAGACTCATGTTCAGCACAGAGGTCTTACCTCTGGTGTTGATGTCTCAACTCCACACCAAACAGGCTGTTAAATAACCTGCGGACTGGACAGAAGGAGATGATGTCTTATCCGTAAACAGAGCTCCTTGAAGACTTGGAGACCATTTCCTTAAAATCGGAAGGCTACTGTAACTGCCCAGGTCCTCGTCCTGAAGTGGACGTCAAGTTTCACTTTCGAACTCGAGGTGCCTTGCTCGACCTGCTGTTTCCCCCCAGTCCTGATGCCACGTGTAAATCCAGCAGGCTAATTCTCCAATATCCGGACACTAACAAAAATGCGCTTGTTTGCAGACATGCCAACAAATGATGAAGTTAAAGAAAGATTTCGAGGAGAGAACGTGCGCATTCGAGGTCATGAAGAGAGGCGTCTCCTTCCGCGTGCTCATCGGGGCTGGGTTTGTGTCACCTGTACCAGTGTTACGCACGGCGGCGAATAATGACATTGACCAAGTTCAGCGGTCGCACCGTTTAGAAAACATTTTGTTACGGTTCCCATTCATCCCTAGGGGTGACGTATGAGACGTTTTGCAACGTTCTGTCCAGGGGCGCAGATGGAGAACGTGTCTCCCCCAGATTCAGATTGACCTCGATCCGCCCCCCCCAGTTACAGGGCAAATATATATATATATATATATAACTCTGATATGTATAATAACTCAGACTCCCGTTTTGGGGTCTAAAACGTTTTATTTAACATACCTTGCATGAAAACCTGGATATGCAGGCTCAGAACTTGTGTTTTCGTTAATGTTAAGTGTTATGTTAATGTTAAGGCACCTCACTGGTGCCTGTCAAACTTGTAGTGGTAAGACCACTGACCATTGACAGGTACCATTGATAGACACCAATGAGGCAGCTCCTAAGTTTCAGAACTTAGAAAAACGCAGGTGCTGCTAGGAGGAGCTCAATTATTAGTCACCACCACATTGCCAGAGTTATGAAAAAGTCGAAAAAGCAAAACACCATTACTTCTTTTTTCAAAAAACAAACAATGTAAGAAGGCTATGCCTTACATGCCCGATCACCTTACAATTTCTGATAGCCTCATTTGTAATGGGGGGTACAGTGTTTGGGAGCAGCTAACAAACTAAAAAGAGATGCATTCCTAGGGTAGCCTGTCGATATTATGCTAATGTTAAAATTACGGACTGTAACTGTGACAATTTTAATGTAAGTTCATGATTTTTTCTCATCAATGCTTTGGTTTAGAGACAAATGTGATATCGCCTGAAGGCTCAGGTTATGTTCTTTCGAATGGTATGTGTGTCCGCTCTGATGTACCCTTCGGGAGTAAAGTAACAGAAGAGGGGGTGTGATTTTGAACGCAAATCCAGGGGCTCTAAGGGTTAATGCAGTTTTTAAAGCAGATTAATCAGGCTCTCCCTGCCAGAATTTCAGCGTGCATAAGCGTTTCATTAGTCAGTAAAATTAGCGAAGAGACGTTCAGGATTGCCATTCGCACACACGCAACAGGCATAGGAGCACTAAAGTCAGGACGCAGGTTCACACACAGGTATCCCTGCCGCACATAACGGGGAATAGTTGGAACGGTTTTAAAACAAGTTTTACAAAATGTTGAGGGAATTCGTGCGCGCGATAATAATGTGTCAACTTTCAATAGCCTAATATCTTAGGATTTGTTTTTTTTTTTTTGGGGGGGGGGGGGGGGGGGTACAGCTTTGACCCCCCCAGTTAAAAAATCCTATCTGCGCCCCTGGTTCTGTCATCTTAGAAGTCGAGGACTGTCTTCCCTTGTCCATTTGTCACCCACTGTATATTGAAACCACCCACAAGGAAAAAAAGTTAGTTCTTACAACCGTTTTGTCTTCATCTCACCAAGATAAATACAATCTTACTGAGTTCTGTCCCGTTGCTCCTAAACCTTTTTGGAATTAGCCTAATTTAAGAGTGTACCACGGACGTTGCTAGCCATAATTTAGGGGGGCTTCAGCCTCCCTAAAATATTCCAAAGCCCCCCTATAATTTGGGGCGATATTTTATTTATTATTATTATCTTGATATTTAAAATATATTTTAAATAACTGCATACATGCAGTGAACACGAGCCAGCAAGAAAGCGAGTTCAACTGATGCTCGCTTTCAAGTTTCGGTTTGTTTATCAAATAAAATTATTATCGGCGAGAAGGTGAGTTGTTGCAGTCACCTCAATGTTAGGGGCCCAGGGACTACCCTTCCGTGGGAATGATGAAAGTGTAGCGAGCACAAACAGAGGCAACTTTCTGGCTTGCATGGGGATTCTGAAGAAATTTGATCTATTCCTGCAGAATCACAATCCTCCGTCAAATGCCACATACATCTCCCCAGTGTCTCAGAATGAGATGATTGATTGTTGTGCACAGGAAGTGACCAGTGTCATTGTGTCTGAGATCACTCGTTCCAGAATGTATTCCATCGTGGCGGATGAGGCAAGAGATGGGCGTTCAGAGCAGCTGGCTGTGTTAGGTACGTGCTGATGTCCTTTTTTGAGAATGCACTTAACAACTTATACTTAATTTCTCTTTTATATTGCACTTTCAACTTAAAATAGTGCAGTTTTTTGTTAGCAATATGCACTCTTTGTTAGTTTCTTTCATTGTGTTGTAGCTTGAATGTTATCCTCTTTTGTAAGTCGCTTTGGATAAAAGCATCTGCTAAATGCTTAAATGTAAATGTATGTCAAGTGTGTGGCACAGACTTATGACGGTGCTGCGGTCATGAGTGGACCCACAGGAGGCGTGTAGGCACGTTTTAGAAGGCTTCATCCTGAGGCTATCTATATACACTGTTATGCGCATGAGCTTAAGTTAGTGTTGTGCCACACTTGCAGGGCTGTTTCGGAGGCTGTGGAACTATTTGATTTGTTGGAGTCTGTTTATTCTTTTTTCACCACCTCCCTAGTGAACCACCATAAGTTCAGAGATGCTCAGTCCAAGCTTGGGCTGGCAGCAGTAGAGCTTGTACAACTTTCCAACACTCGTTGGGCATGTCGGCTACAATCAATCAATGCAGTCCTTCAGACCTTACCTGCCATTTTGGAATGCCTTTCTGTCAGTGGGTCTCCATTGGCTATTGGAATCAAAGCAAAGCTATTTGTGTTCTCGACCATCTATGCTCTCTTGATGTTTCAGACACTTCTGGCCATCACGAAGGGACTCCATAAACTCCTTCAGAAGTAGACATTAAACCTGGCAGAAGCGCTGATTGGCAAAGATGCTGTGTGTGACACTCTTAAAGGTAAACGCACAGATGCATTTGCCACAGAAATGTTTGAGAGAACCAAGGCTCTGTGCCTCACACACAGCATTCCAGAACCACATGCCAAGAAAAGGCAGAAACAGAGAAAAATGGAAGATTTTGTGTGTGAGACAACCGTAGGTTCACGCACTGAGTTGGTGAGTTCTGAGGCCTTCAAAAGAGAGTTGCTTTTCCCCTGTTCAGATAGAATGGTTGGTGAGCTCGAACAAAGATTTGCCACTGTAGATGCAGGGCTTCCAAAAGTGAACTTGAAAGAACTTGCTGGGCACTATAACATTGACCTGAAAATAGAGGAGGTTGTGGTTGCAAGAAACTTTGTTGCTCGCAAAGCAGATGCTCGGTATACACCCCGAGATATGCTAGCTGTGCACAACCTCCTAAGCACAGACATGTTTCCCTCTCTGAAAGAGGTCCTCCAAGTTGCTGTGACTGTGCCTGTAAGTAGCTGTTCATGTGAGAGGTCCTTCAGTGCACTGCGTCAGCTGCACACCTGGTTGCGTCACACAATGGGACAGAGAAGGCTTCATAACCTTGCAGTCCTGGCTATTGAAAATGGCATAGTAAGTCAACTGAGTGAAAACAAAGTCATAGACAGATTTGCCACTCTGAAAAACAGAAGGCACATTTTCATGCTTCCACCCACAAAGTAGACAAAGTTTGGCTTAAGTTGTTGAAATGAATATACTGATTGATGTCACAACAGTGATTTTCATATACTGTTAATTTGTCTTTTGTTTAATTGACACTTCCTCTGTTCTTTTAACACATCACTGCTATTTAAATTAAATTAGAGAGTATATTGTGAAAAAGTCTCAAGAATGTCATTCTTTGCCATGATGTTAGTGTACTGTCCATTTATGATGACTTGTTTAAACTTTGTAGGCTAAGACCAAATGCGTCAAAGTCCAGGTCAGTTATTATCAATGCCCTCACCTACGTACAGTAGACATACAAGGGAATCAAAATAATATTTCTCACCATCCTAGGCATAGACAAAGGCAGGACAAAGTACAGGAGAAGACTACATGAAGTAAGGTATTGTGTTTTTACCTATTCAAAGTGTAACTAGTAACATTATTGTAATTGCATCTAAACATCACAGTAACTCCAAATAAATAAACCTAAACAAAACTTTAGTGTACAGTACAGTGCAGTGAGGTCAGAGCATCAACAAAAGCAGCAGAGGGTATGTTGCAAAGTAATGTAAGGTAATAGATGCAAAGAATAGTGCAAGTGATTTGGCAGATACATGGGGGATCTAGGCAGGGTCTAAGCAAGTTTTCTTAGGGGAATTCTGTTCTTGGTCAGATTTCTGGCTATATGGCAGCCTGGTAGTGCAGAGGGCAGAGTTCAGCATCCTGATAGCCTGGTGGATAAAGCTGTTGGTGAGTCTGGTGGTGCGGGAACAGAGGCTTCTGTAGAATGTGGTCATGATAGATGATGAAGCACTTACCCTCTTCACTTTGCGCAGGAATGCAGGGCACCTATCTTAGTTTTTTATCACAGCTGGTGAAGTAGCTTTAGTAAGCATGGAAACATTCTTGAAATAGCACAGAAATGGCGAGAAGTGTGTCCTTCAAATAATGAAGGTTCTTCAAATAATGAATTAATTGACAAAGCCTTTTTGGTATGCTGAAAAATTTTCGGTGCGCGTAATGTATGAGAAGCCCCCCCTATCTGTCAACCCTAGTGACGTCCGTGGTAAGAACATATATCACAGTTCATTCATTTTAAACTTAGTCACCCTGATGAAGCCAAGGGTATTATCATGTCCAGTCAGGTGTGTGACTAATTGTCAGCCATGGTCACTATGGAAATATTATTTCAGTTTCCTTGATGTGTGCGGTGCATTACCGAACTACAGATTGAGATGTTGGTTTTCAGTTTACTTCTGCACTTTTACCTGCTTTGTTGTGAGTTACTTTCTTTCCTAGGTGACAAAGAGATGATGTAGGCCTAAGCCTAATGCTTTGCCTTGACTAGAACAAAGACTTTTTTCTTTATTAAGTTTTAAATTGAACAAAGCTACACACATAGCTGATGAGATAAGTCAAGAAATGGTGTCAAATTGAATCAGTTCAAACAATCCACAGATGACATGAATGAGTGGCAATGTACCGGTATTTAGTTTGAGTAGATGGGTCTGTGATGGCAAATCAGTATGCTGTGTCACCTACACGAGTTCAAGACCCATTTAGGTGATCAACCATGAGAAGTTTGCATGCATTTCTTTAGAACATGTCAAGGTTACAACTACAATGTATGGTAGTGTGGCTTTTAAATGTTTGAAGCGGTCTTTTCGATTTGCTGATTAGTTCGGATGATTTATCCAGTAGCATAGGCCTACCTTATTGACATCCTGTGACATTCTTTTGAGTAGATCCAAGTGTATGAAATGTAAATCAGGCTACAATATCAGGGACAGTTATTCCATAGTAGCCAGTGTTAATTTGAAGTAGCTTATCTTTTGAGAGTTTTTAAAAAATCCAGTTTGTGATAGTCTTCCAAACAACTGAGCATTTCTTCAGTGTAGTATGGTGCCAAAGAGGAAGCCATTATAAGTGTGTGTTTGTGTGTGTGTGTGTTTCAGTGTGTCTGTGTGTGTGTGTGTGTGTGTTATACCTTCGGAGAATCATCAACATGTATGAGTGAGGGGGTACTCATGGTATGACAAAAAGGCTCAGGGTACACAAGACAAACTACCCCTGTGTATTCACCACCCTTCCTAAACATAGTCGTTATTATCGATATTTCTTTTTGCATGCAGGATTGAGGGACAGATTATATCGATAAAAAAATATATATATTTTTTAAAAGAGCAGCAGTGCATGCAGGAACGCTAAAGTTTGCAACCAAATTTGTTTTGTCTTGAAATCCATTGACCCTCATGCATTGAAAACATTGGTCGATGCCCAGTTCCAATAAAAACAATTTCTGTGAAATTTTAAAATCGCAAAAGTGAAAGTAAACCAACTCGTCATAGGCCGACATTGTGAATCTCACCAAATTTGGTATAATTTCTTACTACTGTAGAAAGATGATGCTTTCACAAATCACTCTTACACACTACACAAACACACAGAATGTCATTCATTTAAAACCCAGATCCATTCCCACTTCTAGCAAATCATTTCCACACAAATTCTCACCTCACAACACTGACCTACCACAAACTCATCATACCAACGGTTCCCACATTTCAATACACTGCGGCGGTCATACCATGTACCACTATGCGGTACATCTACTTTGAACATGTCTGCGCACTACTACACCTGGACACATAAACAGACACACAAACAGTTTATTTGAAGACCTCACACTCCTGTGTGTGTGCATGTGTCAGCCTATGTACAGCAAGTCTTGTATGCATTAATGTGTGTATGTACTGGTGTGTGTGGCATTGTTTTGGTCCATACGTATGTGTGTGTGTGTAGTGTAGTGTAGTGTGTATGACAGTGTTTGTGTCTGCGTGTGTAGATAATGTGTGTGTGTGTAGACTATCAATTGTAAACTAGACACCAGCAATATTGATATGAGCGACACGTCTGTGATTTCTATGCATGTAGAACGGATGCCAGCTAGCCTAGCTGTGCGTGTAGAACGTTAATAACCCCCCGATCCGAGGTAGCCGTGTTGTTGTGAGTTCAAGCCCCGGGCTGGACTAGCACAAGATGATCTTTGTTACACATGGTGTAGAGTAAAAGCAACTGAGTCTGGGCACTGACTAAGAAGAACACAAATCCACCACACCACAAAAGTAGGTCAGTGATGTTAGCTGCCATCAACAGTGTCATGCAAGCCCTAAAATCACAGGACTACAGATCAGTTCAGCAGGCACCATTAAGGCAACCAAATGAATCCCTGCAACTCTCAATAAAACAGCTAGGAACTGCTTCACTTGCCTCTAATGCTACTGAGTAGACCTATTGGTGGCCAGAGTTCAATATCATGCTCCTAAAAGAAGGCGAAATAGGCCTATACTGTGAAATCTTCTAAAAAAACACAAAACAATAACAAAAATTTTTAGATTAAATATTAGCCTACAGAAAATGTTTTGTCAATGATCACTATTTTTGGCCCAGCTTCTAAGCTGTCTACAGACTGGTGGACTATTGCACACAATTGAAAAAATGGGTTTACAGCCAACACTGTTTTCCCAGGGGACTTACAAATATTGAAACCTTTACCAAAAAAAAAAAAAAAAAACATGTTCAGCTCATCAGGATTTCACAGGTGTGACAGATGGCAATCTTCTGATTGCGGACACCGTTTACTACCTGGACTGTGTGCATACAAAAGCCTGTGCTTGAATATCAAATAGTTTTGTTGATATTACAGTTCGAACTTGGCATAAATGCTTACAGGAACTTTTTGGGAATAGGGGATGGGTATTCTATGGCATTCTAGGCATAATTTTAATAGAAATACTTGAGATACTGAGGTATAACTTTGCACACCTGCCTTTGAGATGTGTGGGCACATAATATATGAGAATCAGCCAGTTCTGTAGGGATCAAGTAGGAGCCATTGGTCCATTTGACATGGAATGGCCCAGAAACTCAACTCTCAAACTCAACTCTCAACTATCTAATGATAGATGCTACATTAAATTAAGGAGAAATCCAACCTCTGACTTTAAGAAGGACATAGACATTTTTTCACAAGTCTCTGTGGACAAAGACTATATCTGCCAAACAACTGAGATTCCTTAGCACCAACCACACAGTTGCTCCTGTTACCATATTGGCCCAAATATAAGATGATCTTGAATATAAGACGACCCCCCTTTTTCAGACTCTTTTCGGGGGAAAAAAGACAAAAAAACTTTTGTAGACCAATTTTTGCCTTATATAGTAAATTATTGTACTTGATTGTATTTTGAAATGCTGGTGAAAACTTTTTTAAGATTTTTTTAACCATTACTATGAATTAAAGCATGAGATCGTTAAAGCATGAGATCATGTTCATTAATAAAAGTGTCACATTTAAATTGAATGAATAGTAGGCTACCATATGAATGACAATTTTCCATGAAAGTGCAAACAATATACTGTAGGCTATCTACAAAGCAGAAATCCATAAGCATTAGCCATAGAGGTCTGTATAGAGACTAAAGCCTTGCGCGTCAAAGGGTCACGTGACTGTGAGAGATTCGCTTCTCTCATTTCCAACGTGCAGTGGCTGATTTTCAACCTTTCTTTGCAACGGTAACAGGTTGGCATGTCAAAAACACTGATGTTTGCTCAGCATTGCCTATCTGTATGAGGGAGTTTTTTTTAGTTTGAACATAGACTACCACTGACAGTTTGTCCTCGAAGTCTGCAGGCGCCGGGCAAAACTCATTCAGTCATGCAGTGACAGTCCATTGTGCCGCATTGGACACTTCTGTATCCCGAATATGACCGGATATGAAGTGCCGGCTTGGTGCGCATTTAAACACTGAATATTATCAAGACCGGGTCAAGGAATACTGAAGTTCAGGTAAACCCAGTCATTGTTTTACACCAGTCAAGGCTAATTTTTAAATTTGAATTTGTTCAAGACAATCTGTTACCTCTCTATTGTGTGTGGCAGTTGTAGGCCAGCAAGACGCTACCGGAATGTGGCCCATAGAAGATGAATCCACACTAAATTCTGAGCTCATACATTGCAGCAACTCATAGTATGATTATATGTAGATGTGTGTGTGAAATACGCAAAATTAAGTTGTTTTTATAATAATTAGTAATCTCTATCAAACTGCAATTTGAATGTTATTATCAAGTAAAAACAAATCAAGCCAAAACAATTCAAGTGGAGTTGGACTGATAATAAAATGTATCAAAATTATATAAATTTATATGTATATGTAAATTCATCACAAATGGACCTTAGAGGGTTTGCATCTGATCTCTTCATGCGCGTCTATAGGCTACATATCCAGGCATTGTGCACCAACTATTGAACTCCCATGTCTTACCTCTCAGCACCTCCGGTGCCGTAGTACTACATTTGTTGTCGCTCCATGGCAGAGGAATGGGTTCCTTGGAATCCCTAAGGTCCCAGTGTTCCCCAATAAACAGGTGAAATCCTCCTCCTCACACAGAAAGACAGTAAAGTATGAAGGATGTTTTTTTCCCCCTGACTTCACTCTCTCTCTCAGTAGTGATCCTGAGAGCTCTGGAGTCTCTGCACTGCTCTCTCAGTCCACACCAGTTCTTAGTGCCAGGTGAGCTCAGGTTTATACACTTAAGGGTTTTCATTTTAGCCAAGTGAACTGAATGGAACAGTAGCTAGCGAGAAGCATGTGAAGCCTTTGGACTTTGGACTGGACCTTTTACACTAATGATTAACCTGAGGAATCACAGCTGAAAGTCCAATGGCTACCCTTATCCGCTTGCAAATTCAAAGCACTAATGTTGGCCTACAGGGTGATTGATGGTTCTGCTCCCATCTACCTGAATACTCTCTTAAAGCCCGATGTCACCCACTGGCCACTTCGCTCCTCCAAGGAACATTATCTAGCACGGCCAACACCTTGCGCAGGTCAATCCAGAGTCTTCTCATGTGTTGTTCCACGCTGGTGGAATGACCTTCCAAGTGCTACCAGATCAACAGATACCCTCTCTATGCACTCTTTGTTAGTCTTTCATTGTGCTGTAGCTTGAATGTTATCCTCTTTTGTAAGTCGCTTTGGATAAACTCATCTGCTAAATGCATAAATGTAAATATCAATGTAAACGAAATTTCTTCCAATAGGGAGCCTCTGTCAACATTAGTTTGTGTCGGGCCACTAGTGGTGATGAGTTATGGTGATGAAATGGTGATGGATAGACGGATGTGAAGCATCATATCTCCTTCTGACAGCCAGTGGTCATCATGGTGTGTGTGTGTGTGTGTGTGTTTGTGTGTAGGCACCAGTACTAGACAGCAGAGGGGAGCGTGAGTGTTTTTTTTTTTTTTTTTTGTGTATCAATGACTCAGTTCAGCACCTGAGAGTCTATGTTCATCAATCTAAACGCCTCTCCTTCCCTTTCACCTGAAAGGCTGACTGAAGAGAACTGTCTTCTTGCAGTGACTGATATTCACCAGTAGATGGCAGGCAAGTTATGTAGATGGTATTGTTTGTGAAAAAAAGAGAAATGGAAGAACAAGCCCTCAGCACTAGCCTGTACTCTGTACTTCATCTTCTTACATTCAGGCTGAGGTGTAATTTCTGCTTTGGTTACAATTTTCCACAGATTTGCTTGTTTTGTATGGTGTATGGAGTAGAGATCATCTTATCTTTGTGTGTGTGTGTGTGTGGTGTGTGTGAGAGAGAGAGAGAGAGAGAGAGAGAGAGAGAGGGAGAGGGCGAGAGACAGAGCGAAAGAGACTCATGGGTCAACATGAGCAAAGTGAATCATACACTTCTACACACACACACACACACACACACACACACACACATACTACAGGAAGAGTGTTTGCATAGAGCATTGGCAGTTCATGCTTCAGTGGTCAGGGAGTGTTTATATCTCTGTGAGTTTAACCCCTCATGATTGACAGCTGTCTGTCATGAAGATTCAACTCTCAGCTATGGCCTTCATCTCCATACTCAGCTGGACTCTTCTAGTTTGCCTCCAGGGTACGAGGAATATAAACTAAAACTCAAATCTAAAAACACATTTTAAATTCATATTATGTTCTAATGTATCCTAATATCTGTTATTTTATTTCCAGAGAGCAGAGCTCAGTTCACTGTGACTCAGACTCCAGCTTTATCAGCTGTTCGTCCTGGAGAATCAGTCACTCTCAGATGTCAAACCAGCTCTGGAATTGGACACCGGTCTAAAGGATGGTGTTCTAGGTGTCTGTCCTGGTACCTGCAGAAGCCTGGAGAGGCTCCTAAACTCCTCATATACTCTATTAGCACCCGATACTCAGCCACTCCTGACAGGTTCAGTGGAGGTGGATCAGACTATGGCTCTGACTTCACTCTGACCATCAGTGGAGTCCAGGCTGAGGATGCTGGAGAGTACTACTGCATGGGGGTGATGTACAGGGGAACTAGCGAAGTGTTCACACAGTGTTAGAGAGCCGTACAAAAACCTCTTCCACTAGAGCATGCATGACTGCACAATCAGGTCCCCATCAGCACACACAGGGCTGCTATTCATTCTGTGTGCCACACAAGCTGGAACAATCACTTGTTAAACTGAAAAATTACAATTTCAGTGAACATCAGTGGAGCTTTGATGACAAACAAAATACTGACCCATTACTTTCTGGTTATGCACACATAAAGAGACAGACATGATTACATTACATTTTTACATTTACATTTATGCATTTAGCAGACGCTTTTATCCAAAGCAACTTACAGAAGAGGATAACATTCAAGCTACAACACAATGAAAGAAACTAACAAAGGGTGCATATTGCTAACATAGAACTGCACTATTTTAAGTACCATAGTGTAATAAAGTGCAGTATAAGATGTTAAGTGCATTCTTAAAATTTAAGCCAGGAGATATTCTTGGAAGAGCTGGGTCTTCAAGAGTTTCTTGAAGGTGGAGAGGGTATCAGTTGATCTGGTAGCACTTGGAAGGTCATTCCACCAGCATGGAACCAAACATGAGAAGAGTCAGGATTGACCTGCGCAAGGTGTTGGCCGTGCTAGATAACATTCCTTTGAGGAGTGAAGTGGTCGGTGGGTGACATAGGGCTTTAGAAGAGTATTCAGGTAGATGGGAGCAGAGCTATCAATCACCCTGTAGGATTATTCAGTACAGTAATAAAACATCAGAAAATGTCTGAAAATCTGACTCTCATAAACCAGTGACCAACACAACCCCACAGTACTGGGATCAGCCACACGTAGAACACAACACCACAGTACTGGGATCAGCCACACATAGAAATGTCTGTAAATCTGACTCTCATAAACTAGTGACCAACACAACACCACAGTTCTGGGATCAGCCACACGTAGAAACAGGAGCTTCCAACAACAACAGCTGAGAGACAGAGTGCAAGTCTCAAGGTTTGCGTTTAGGTGCAAACTTGACTCAGGAAAGATGACGCCCCTGCTGTGCATAGTCCCCAGGCACCTTGGATCATTAACATCTCATCCTGTGTGACTGAAATCATTTCAGGTTAAGCACACACAAGGAGACAAACATGATTACTCAATAGATTATTTAAAAAAAAAAAAAAACATCTGACAATGTCTGAAAATTTCATGAATCAAACAAAACACAGTGGCTCAACAAATGATGGTGCCTGCATCCATCAGGCAAGTGTTATGAGTAATAAACTACAGTTCAATTCAATTCAATTCAGTTTTTATTATACAGCGCCTTTTACAATAGTATTGTCTCATGGCACTTCACAGAAGGAGCACCCAAGAGCAACAGGGGCAAGGAAAAACTCCTTTATGTTCAGTTAGTCTAGGAAGAAACCTTGGGCAGATCCACCACTCAAGGGGCTAACCCAACTGCCAGGGGTCATGCAGAAAAATTACAATCAGTAGTAACCATGACAGACTACAATTTGCCTATGGTTTAAGCTAAGGTTCATAATAGTTCATAATAGAGTATTACAGATGTACTTACAAACCATACAATGCCTCCTTTTATGAGTACACACCCTATTTATGCTACTTTTGGAGTACATTTTATGCCTTTTTAGTGGGGTAATTCATAAGATATGGTCTGTTTTCCATGAACGACTGCACAGAGCCATTCGGCGTGTACCGCTAACTCGGCCGTTGTTCAACCAAGGTAAAAAAAAAAACTTCAGAGTGGGTATTTGGTGGCAGATGGCAGCTGTCAATATAATGTCATAAAAAACATATACTTACACATATACATTATTGTGTCATTACCCCCCCAAAAACACACACACATACACACACACACACACACACACTCACACACACACAGACAGCAGGAAGACTATTTGCATAGAGCATTGGTAGTTCATGCTTCAGTAGTGAGGCAGTGTTTATATCCCTGTGAGCTTAACCCCTCATGATTGACAGCTGTCTGTCATGAAGACTCAACTCTCAGCTATGGCTTTCATCTCCATACTCAGCTGGACTCTTCTAGTTTGCCTCCAGGGTAAGAGGAATATAAACTAAAACTCAAATCTAAAAACACATTTTAAATTCATATTATGTTCTAATGTATCCTAATATCTATTATTTTATTTCCAGAGAGCAGAGCTCAGTTCACTGTGACTCAGACTCCAGCTTTATCAGCTGTTAGTCCTGGAGAATCAGTCACTCTCAGATGTCAAACCAGCTCTGGAATTGGACACCGATCACATGGGTGTAGTGACTGTCTATCCTGGTACAAGCAGGAATTTGGAGAAGCTCCTAAGCTCCTCATCCGCAGCATTAGCACTCTATACTCAGGGACTCCTGACAGATTTAGTGGAGGTGGGTCAGGCTATGGGTCTGACTTCACTCTGACCATCAGTAAAGTCCAGACTGAAGATGAAGCACATTACTACTGTGGAGGCTGGTTCTACAGAGACACCTGGGAGTTTACACAGTGATAGATGGCCTTACAAAAACCTCCCTCAGGAGGAACAGCAGGAACTGTGCAAGGAGAATCCTCAGGAACTAATTTAGGATAAACAGCAGGAACCTTAGGAACCTAACCTTAACCCTCCTGTTGTGTTCTGGTCAAATTTGTCCAAAACAAAAAATTCCATCTCAATCACCATCTCAACACACAACACACATTTTATTCATTTTCATAACATTTTGGGTGTTAAAATCAACTTTGTTACACCTGTGGTGTTACGGTCAAAAATGACCATAAGAAACAACCAAGAAACCAAATGACCAAGAAAGAATAAAAAATGACTATAAGAAAATTGATGGTGAGATCTGCATCTAAGACGGTGCTGATAATTGTGATTGTGAAGGAATACATTGCTGAAGAGTCTTCTCTAATAATGGGAATATTGAGGTTGTGAGTGAGAGTTTATTTCACTTTTCATTTGCTATTTGAAATATTTCCTGATAAAGTGGTTAAGGAATTTAGTAAGAAATTTGTAAATTTAGAACATATTTATCAGAAACAAAGTGAATGACACCTGCTATAAAATATGCCTGTTCAATCATTCGCCATGGTTCTGTATATTAAGTTGTTCACTATTACCGCCACACAATACTGAATGCTACATGATTCTATTAGTACAATTGCATATTATGGATCTTACATTATATCAGTGTGACAGTTTTGTGTTATGATTGTTTTGATCACTCACAGAAGTGGAGGACTTCAAAGATCAGTAGCTTCCTGTATCACATTGAGGGGAGGGTTTTTGTACGGGCAGCTGACTAGTTTGTATCACTGTGGTGGACTTTTGGAACCGGCTCTAAACTTGAAGTGGGAGGTAAGGAATATTTTTACATTTTGGGCAATGGATGACAAATGTTGCAAATGTCTGTGTCCTCTACATGACAGCTACATTATGTGTGCATGACAGTTTGTTTTCTGTGCTGCTGCTGTGCAGCTCCCCAGTAGCTGTTATTATGATTATTATTTTTGTCTTTCATTTTGCAGCAAGAAATATAAATACAACCATGTTTTCTTTTCAGAAATATCTTGCATCGCAATCGCATGTTTGTAGAAATAAGCCATTTCATTTTGGTGTAGACAAAGTAACCCCTCACACCTGTACTGGATTTAGAAGCTGTGGTATATTTTTCATTTTAGGCTCTGCGTGAGTGTGAGTGTGTGTGTGTGTGTGTGTGTGAGTGTGTGTGTGTGTGTGTGTGTGTGTGTGTGTGTGAAAAGCTGGAAATTTGACAATGTTCCCTTTATTTGGTAAAACATGCACAAGTTTACGTCCACTTTTTATTGTATCAAATTAGGACTATCTGTACCCATAACAATTTAGACAGAGAATTTGAACAGAGAATTTTTCCCTGTCATTTTCATTTTATTAGTCATCTTATGACGGAAACTTGTATGTCAGTGTCTTGTATAACGACATTGCCACTGCACCTGGTGTTAACTTAACCATTACCCTCTCTCTCTCTCTCTCTCTCTCTCTCTCTCCCCTCCAGTTGCCACCCCTCCGGTGCTGACGGTGCTGCCCCCCTCCCGTGAGGAGGTGTTGGGGGGGCGCAGTGCCACGCTGGTGTGTGTGGCCAGGGGGGGCTTCCCGTCTGACTGGAGGCTGAGCTGGCGGCTGGATGGGGAGTGTGACGATGTGAACTCCACCGTCACTAACAACGAGCGCTACAAACATTTATTCTTACATTTTACTTTCATTTCACTTACATTTTCCCGTCAGTATGAACTTATAAACTTGAACTAGGAACATTGCAAATATTCAGCGTTTGAGTGCGGGATTGCAGCGGTAGACACACGGGAGCAGAAACCGCATAGACAACGTGTATTTCAAACAGAACTTTATTATGGCCATAAACAATGAAACAATACCACTGAAATCACGGGCATAATGGCATGATGCGCGCCATGCTGTGTGTGTCTGTATTTCTTGCCAGATTTATGATTTTCTTTGTACACGCGGAGAAATGTGTTGGGAGTAGTAGTGTGCTTACCTGGTGTCTGACTGACGTTGGCCAAACCGAGCACAACTACTGGCACTTCCTTATTCGCGCAGGAGCGCGGAGCAGTGGACTGGTCTATGTGAGGGAGGGGTGTTTTGTACCTGTATGAGTTTTGGTATTGTTTATCGCTGTATTAAGCATGTATTATTAATTCTGTAACATGGGAAAATTGTTTATCACAGACAATGTGTAGTAGAACTGTTTGATAGTGAAAATGTGTGTTTTATGGCTTGATTGATTTTGTACATGTTGGTTAACTCCTGTGGGGAGGAGTAAGTGCCTATATCACCTGTATTCTGGAAGAGGCATTCAGGCTGGTCAGGGCCTCTGAGGTGAGAGGATCTCTCTGTTGTGGTGCAGCTACACTGTCTGTAATAGATCTTTTTTGGGCTTAATGCAAGCTTAGTGTTTTTTCTATGTTAAATGTCTTAGTTCGTCATGTCTGTACCCTGTCGGCAGCCTAAAAATAAATTCTGTATTTTTGTACGCAACCATCTTCTCCTGGTGACTACCTCTACCGCTCAACACACTACTTCACATTTGGTGGCAGCGAAAACTACCGGTGGCCAGAGGGCAGTATAACCATGGAGTGTGTGCAACAGTATGGGGCCTAAGAAAAAGCCTAGGACGAACACGGCGATGGCACAAGGCAGACCAGCTCCATTGGAGGAGGTGCCGCCAAGTGATGACGATTCTCCAGATGGTGACGGGATGGCAGAGTTAAGGAAGATGTTCTCTAGCTTTATGAGAACACAGGAAGTGCATGAGGAGCGTTATGAGAGAGACTTGGTTCGGCAAGAGCAGAGGTGGAGAGTTATGCAGCATCAATTCTCTCTGCTCCAAGGAGAGGTGACACGGGAGAGGCAGGAGAGAACAGCAGCTGTTAGGGGCTTGTCTGCTTCAGCTCCAGTATCAGCAGTGACGAGTCCAGTGGCTAGACAGGGTCACTTGGACCAGATGGTGGCTATAGCAGCAGCGGGTCCAGCGGCGGGTCCAGCAGCAGCAGCAGCTCCAGCGGCGGGTCCAGCAGCAGCAGCAGCTCCAGCGGCGGGTCCAGCAGCAGCAGCAGCTCCAGCGGCGGGTCCAGCAGCAGCAGCAGCAGCAGCTCCAGCGGCGGGTCCAGCAGCAGCAGCAGCAGCAGCTCCAGCGGTGGCTTTAGCAGGGGC
The DNA here is from genome assembly GCA_015244755.2 of Tenualosa ilisha. Lineage (NCBI taxonomy): Eukaryota > Metazoa > Chordata > Actinopteri > Clupeiformes > Clupeidae > Tenualosa > Tenualosa ilisha. The sequence goes on along the minus strand of PYXC01002561.1, from coordinate 19,894 downwards.
CCCGGTAACAGCGGCTCCAGCAATGTGTCCAGCAGTATCCTTCCTTCCAATGACACAGGGGCGGGATAACATGGGTAGTCCTGTGACAGTCGGGTACCCTCAGGTGGCTCACTGTGTGGGTTGGAGGGGACCTAGAATGCATAAGTATACAGAGGGGGAAGACATTGAACATTTTTTAACTGGCTTTGAGCGAATAGCAGGGGCAAGTGGGTGTCCTAGAGCAGAATGGGCAATGCACTTAGTTCCCTTGCTAACGGGTAAGGCCAAGATGGCGTACATAGCAATGGATTTTGAAAAAACAATGGACTATTTTTGATATTTTGATATTTTATTAGGATCCCCATTAGCTGATGATCCCATCAGCTACTCTTCCTGGGGTCCACACATAACATACAGTAACAAACAGGACATCAACATACAACACTACTATAAAACAGGAAAAGATTAAATCATTCCCTGAGGTTCACATACAGTCCAAAAAAAAAAAAAAAAAGACATTATTGAAAACATACAAAACAGACCAAAACTCACCATACAGACAACAATACAATCAATTTTCAAATTTAGATACATTCAAACATAAAATACTGTTTTATTTGTTTTTTAAAAGTAATTTTACTTTGGGCTTTTAAAATGTGATCTGGGAGGGCATTCCATTCAGCCATTGCTCTGTATAAGACAGTGCGTTGTTTTGAGTTTGTGTTGGTTGCTGGTATTGTGTAGTTACCACTAGCAGCATGCATTGTGGGGTATGTATGCAAAGAGGAGCTAAGTGTAAGATTCTTAAACAAATCGTCAGGTTTGTGTAATGTATTTATATTTCTAATGAAAATAAGCAGGGATAGTGTTAACCTCTTATCAACTTTAAGCCAAGAGAGGTGGCAGTACATGGTGTCTATATTGGCTCTTTGTGTGCAATTAAGGGCGAGCCTGGCTGCTCTGTTTTGTACCCGTTGAAGTTTCTCCAGATTAGTTTTCATGGTACTTGACCAGACCACTGAACAGTAGTCTAGGTGAGATAGTACCAGTGTCTGCAAGACTTGTTTGGTCAACTGTGGTGATAAAAAAGTAGAGCACCTTTTGACAACAGATATATTCCTGCCCATCTTTTGTACCAGGCGATCTGTGTGACCTGACCATGATAAATTACAGTCTAAGGTTACCCCTAACAGCTTTGTTTCATGTACCTGCTCCACAACAACATTATTGAGTACGAGACTCAGCTGAGGTTTGGATCTTAAGGAGTGTTTACTACCAAAAACAATACTCTTAGTCTTAGATATATTAAGAACCAGTTTGTTTTCAGAGACCCAGTTAAACACCAGTTGCAGCTCTTTGTTAAGAACTGAGTTGATTTCCTCAACTGTTCGCGCAGATGTATATAATGTTGAGTCATCAGCATACATAGACACACAAGCATTTTTACAGACAAGTGGAAGGTCGTTTGTAAAAATGGAAAAGAGCAGGGGCCCTAATGAAGAGCCTTGTGGGATTCCACATTGCAATTGTTGTGCATTTGATAGACACCCATTAAATAAGACCTTCTGGGTTCTAGTGGTTAAATAGCTTTCAATCCATGCTATGGCAGATGGAGTAAAGCCATAACACTTCAGCTTATTTAGCAATATTTTATGATCAATGATATCGAAAGCTGCACTAAAATCTAATAATACTGCTCCAACAATATTCTGTTGGTCAATGTGTGTTAGCCAATCATCTGTCATTTGTGTTAGTGCTGTAGAAGTCGAATGGCCTTCTCTGTAAGCATGTTGGTAATTGCTGGTTAAATTGTTCAGTGAGAAGTAACATTGTATCTGATTGAATACAACTTTCTCCAGCAGCTTGCTTAAGATGGGCAACAAGCTTATGGGCCGGCTATTTGAGCCAGTGAAGGCAGCACAGGTATTTTTTGGTAAAGGTATTACCTTAGCCTCTTTCCAGCATTCAGGAAATATGTTGCTATTGAGGCTTAAATTAAAGATGTGGCACACAGGAGTGGCAACATGGTCTGCTACAGTCTTCAATAGCTTTCCATCCCAGTTATCAATTCCTGGGGGTTTCTCCGTATCAATAGACAACAAAAGTTTTTTCACCTCTTCTACAGTTATGTTACAGAATTCAAAAGCACAGTTCTTGCCAAACATGATTTTGTTTTGTATATGTGAATTCAATGACTCACCCACTGTTGACATTTCTTGTCTGAGTTTACACACTTTGTTGATAAAATAATCATTAAAATAATTGGCAACATCTACAGGCTTTGTTATAAATGAGCCTTCCACTTCAATGAATGATGGCGTTGCGCTACTCTTCCTGCCCATGATTTCATTTAGGGTGCTCCATAACTTCCTTCCATCATGTTTTATGTCATTTAGTCTTGATTCATAGTGCAATTTCTTCTTCTTTCTGTTCAACTTAGTAATATAGTTTCTTAATTTACAATACACTTGCCGGTCAGACGTAGAGCCAGATCTATTTGCGGCTTCTTTTGCCTCCCTTCTCTGGGCCATGCAATCTTTTAATTCCTCATCAACCCAGGGACATCTAAGAGATTTTACAGTTAACCTCCTGACAGGTGCATGTTTGTCCATCACAGGACCTAACAGTTCTGTGAAAACATTCAGTGCAATATTCGGATCTCTCTGTATACCAACATTAGTCCAACATATATTTCTGACATCGCTCACATATGCTTCACAACAAAAGCCCTATATGACCTTTTAAATACAATTTTTGGCCCTGCCTTTGGAACTTTGGTTTTTCTGGATATGGCCACTAAATTATGATCACTAAAAGCAATAGGAATGCATATGGCTCTCGAGCAGAGTTCACCAGCGTTAGTGTAAATGTGATCAATGCATGTAGATGATAGACTTCCAGTCTTGTTTGTAAACACTCTGGTTGGTTGGTTAATAACCTGAACAAGATTACAGACGCTCATAGTATTAAGAATTTTCTTTTTCAGGGGACAGTTAGACACTAGAAAGTTTATGTTAAGGTCTCCTACTACATAGAGTTCTCGGTTTTCATCACATGCTCTTTCAAACATATCACACAGACGATCAAGATACAGGCTGTTTGAGCTGGGTGGCCTATAACAGCATCCTAATAGTAGAGGCTTAAGGTGGGGTAAGTGAACCTGTAACCATAACATTTCAACATTACATGTCATAAGATCCCTCCGAAGTTTAACAGGAATGTGGCTTTGAATGTAGATTGCCACGCCACCCCCATACATATCCCTGTCTTTTCTGTAAATGCTGTATCCTTGTATCCTCACAGTGGCGTCATCAAATGTCTCATCAAGATGTGTTTCCGAGATGGCTAAGATGTGAATATTGTCAGCTATCAACAAGTTCTCAATGTCTTGTATTTTGTTTCTCAAACTGCAAACGTTAACATGAGCTATTTTTAGCCCCTTCTTGGGAAGTTTTAACATCGCCATGATGAAAGATTAAAGTAACTACGGTAGGCTACAAATAACTCGCCTCAGTCCAGTACATGCGTGTGCGTTACGAACCTGACATTTCTCCTGCAGCTCTGACGGCCCTTTGGGAGGGGGCCGACTTTTCTCCCCCGACTCCGCCAGGGCCATGGTTTTGGGAGGGAGGGTGGACAATGAGTTTATCATAGCGAATGTAGGCAATGTTTCCCTTTGCTCTTTCGGCCTTCATGACTGGGATGAGTTCCTTTCGTTTCAGTCTCACAGCCTCGGAGTAATCCTCGTTAAAATAGATGTTTGTTCCTCTTAACTTTTTAGCTCTCGCCATCACGGCCTCCTTGTCCTTCCACCTGAAAAACTTGACAACGATCGGTCTGTGTCGGTCTTCTGTGTTCAAATCACCCATTCGATGGGCTCGTTCCACTTCGATCTGCTCCACGTTCATTTCCAGCTTTCCAGCTAGAATTTGGCGGACCTTACCCTCCGTTTCCTCCCAGCTCTCGCGTTTAGATTCCGGAATGCCATCAATGATAATGTTGTTTCTTTTGGACTGGGCCTCGAGATAGTCAACTTTACTATCCAGGGATATTGCAGATTCGCAAACAGTGTTAATATCTTTGCGTGCGTCCTTGCACATTGCGGTAAACTCGTCATTAATTGTTTTCTGATTATCCACCTGCGTTTGGGTATAGTCCAGGCTTTGTTTGAATTCGGTGAAGTCTTTGACGAGGTCATCGACTCGCTTGTTAGTTGTCTCCATGATTAGTTGTAGGAAGGTTTTAAAATTCTTTTCCTGGAGATCCATCATTTCTTTAAAGAATATTTTCTGTTGCTCTAGTGTTTCTGTGAATACATTCATTGTGACATAATCATCCTCAGTAGCAAACTCTTTACTAGATTTTTTCGGACCCATTACCGCGATCAACCGGAACCGGAACCAGTGGATGTTAACATGGTGGTAACGTGGTGACTATGATGAGGTTAGAAGGGCTATATTGGACAAATTTGAAATTAGCCCAGAAACGTATCGGCAACGGTTTCGCTCACTTGATGTGCAGCCAGAGGAGACCCCCAAAGAACTCTACATTAGGCTGAAGCAACTTTATGAGAAGTGGGTGTGCCCAAAGTCCCGTTCGAAGGAGGAGATTGGTGAGCTTTTGGTGCTAGAACAGTTTTTAAAAATGGTCAACAGTGAGGTACGTCTGTGGATTAGACAGCACAATCCCAGCAGTGCCAAGGAAGCAGTCAGCTTAGCAGATGCTTTTATGGCAGCACAGAGAGTCTCAAGGCCATATAGATTGGGTGCTATTCGAGCTTACCATACATCAATGTCAAGTAAAGCAGAAAGTGGGCAGGCAGGCAGCCACGTGAGGCATGAGCGGGCATCAAGGGACAAAGAGGAGCCCGTTTGTTATTATTGTGGCCAAACAGGCCATATTAAGCCTAAATGTCCCAATAAGAAGCCTAAGGAGTCACACATATGCTACGTTCCCAATGACATCACTGGTGGGCTGGAGGATCAGTGTGAGTCAGTGGTGGAGGTGGTGATTAGGGGGAAGCGGCTTAAGGCCCTAATTGATACGGGGAGTAGCCAGACCTTAGTGGGAACCAGGTGGGTGCCAAGAGATGCTATACATGGAGATGTCCCGGTGCAGATACGCTGTGTACATGGGGATGTGGTTTCATACCCCACAGCGGACATCTATATGCAAATTGGGGAGCAGGAGTACTTGGTGACAGTGGGTGTAGCGGAACACTTACCCTATCCAGTAGTGTTGGGCAGAGACATCCCTGGACTGGTGCATCTGGTTGAGCCGGCTGAATCTTGTAATATGGTGGTGACCAGGTCCAGGAGGAGGAAGGCGGGGTCAGATGTGTCATGGGATGTGTTGCCGTATGCTGAAGCTGCACCCAAGACCCGGAAGACCAGAAGTCAAAGGAGGCAGGATCGGTTCAAAGGAACGAGGCTACCAGAGACACTCCCATTACCTGAGTCAGGTGAGCAGAACCCCCTTGAAATATCACCTAACATCAAAGAACTGCAGAGGTCAGATGACACACTTAAGGCCTGCTTTAAGGATCTAGATCCAGACTCAGAGGGAAATGCAGAGTCAGCTAAATTTAGGCTGAAGAATGGCATCTTGTATCGCCATGGGGATGGAGGAGAGCAGCTGGTAATACCAAAGTCTCTTCGTACGATGGTGTTAGAGCTGGGGCACTCGGTGCCATGGGCTGGTCACTTAGGGCAGAATAAGAGCTGGGACAGAGTTGCCAGGAGGTTTTTTTGGCCAAATATGTACATGGACCTGGTGAATTTCTGTAAGTCCTGCCGAGAGTGTCAGCTCACAGCACCAGGCCGTAAGGGAATCAGGGTGCCACTCATTCCTATGCCTATTATCGACATCCCCTTTAGTAGGATAGGAATGGATATCGTGGGTCCCCTGGAACGAAGCCGAAGAGGGAATCGCTACATACTGGTGGTGGTGGATTACGCCACGAGGTACCCGGAGGCATTCCCCCTGAGGCAGGTCAAAGCAAGGCAAGTGGCCAATGCACTGCTTCAACTGGTCACAAGGGTGGGAATCCCACAGGAGGTACTGACAGACCAGGGTACTAATTTCACATCAAAGCTGCTGAAACAGGTCTACCAGTATCTGGGCATCAAAGGGATAAAAACAACCCCCTACCATCCTCAAACAGATGGATTAGTTGAAAGGTTTAATCAGACCTTAAAGAACATGTTGCGCAAATTTGTTGCAGATTCAGGGGCTGACTGGGATGAATGGCTACCGTACCTGTTGTTTGCCTACCGAGAGGTTCCACAAGCCTCTACGGGATTCTCTCCTTTTGAGCTCTTGTATGGCAGGCAGGTGAGGGGCCCATTGGACATCTTGAAGGAGGCATGGGAAGGCCAGCAGCCACAGCAAGGTATGAGTATTCTGTCGTATGTTTTGAAAATGCGCAATAAAATAGAGTGTCTCACAGAGCAGGTCCAAGAGAACATGAAGGTGGCTCAGGCGACTCAGAAGAGCTGGTATGACCGAGCTGCAAGGGATCGTTCATTCAAGCCGGGTCAGCAGGTCCTGCTGTTATTGCCAACTGCTGAAAGTAGCCTCCTGGCAAAATGGCAGGGACCGTATACAGTTCATCGGAAGGTAGGCTCTGTCACTTATGAAATTATTATGCCAGGAAGGAAGAAGGACAAGCAAATCTTCCATATTAACATGCTGAAGGAGTGGCGAGCTCGGGAGGTAGCAGTGGAGCATCATCTCTTGGCCAGGAAGGTGGATGAGGAGGAGGAGCAAGAAGAGCAGTTCTTCCCGGTGGAGCAGAGTTGTGAGGTGAGCCCAGATTTGTCCCATCTCTCCCCAGAGTGCCAAGAGGAGTTGGTGGCATGTGTGCCAGGGGGCGTTTTCTCTGAGTGCCCAGGGCGCACAAACCTGGTTAGCCACCATATTAAGCTCAAGGAACCAGGACCGGTGAGGCTGCCCGGCTATCGCATTCCTGCTCAACTCCTTCCTAAGATCAGGCAAGAACTAGAGACAATGTTGGAGATGGGTATTATTGAGCCCTCTCATAGCGAATGGTCATGTCCAGTGGTGCTTGTTCCTAAAAAGGATGGCAATTTAAGATTTTGTATGGATTTTAGACAACTCAATGCCATATCTGCTTTTGATCCTTACCCCATGCCTAGGATTGATGAGCTGGTGGATCGACTGGGGGGTGCCAAGTTCCTCACTACCCTTGATCTTAGTAAGGGATATTGGCAGGTGCCTTTGGAGGAAAGCACAAAGGAGATGACTGCTTTTAGAACCCCTTTTGGTTTTTTCCAGTTTACAATGATGCCTTTCGGCCTGCAGGGGGCGCCAGCTACATTTCAGCGCCTAATGGATCAGGTGCTGGACGGGGCGCGGGGGTACTCCGCCGCTTACCTGGATGATGTGGTGATCTTCTCTTCATCATGGGAAGACCACCTGGTCCATGTCCGAGATGTGCTGCGGAGGATCAGGGCTGCAGGGCTGACGGTAAATCCCAAAAAGTGTGCCATGGCTCAATCTGAGGTGCAGTATCTGGGATATGTAATTGGTGGAGGGACCATTAAACCTCAGGTGGGGAAAGTAGCTGCCATTTCGGACACCCCAAGGCCAGCTACAAAGAAGCAGATGCGTTCCTTCCTTGGGGTAGTGGGCTGGTACAGAAGGTTTATACCCAATTTTGCCAACCGGGCTGCCCCATTGATTGAGTTGACTTGTAAGGCCAATCCAAACCGGGTCCAGTGGTCTGATAAATGTGATGAGGCTTTTAATGATTTGAGGAGATGTCTTTGCAGTGGTCCTATCTTGCAGAATCCTGACTTCAGCCAGCCATTCACTGTGCAGACAGACGCCTCAGGAGTGGGCCTGGGTGCAGTGTTGCTGCAGGGGGAGCCGGGAGAGCAGCAGCCAGTGGTGTACCTCAGTCGGAAGCTCTTCCCACGGGAGCTCCGGTACTCAACGGTGGAGAGGGAGTGCCTGGCGATCAAGTGGGCATTGGAGTCATTGAAGTACTACCTGGTGGGGAAAGACTTCATTCTGGAGACTGACCATCGAGCACTGAAATGGCTGCATCGGATGAAGGACACTAACTCCAGGGTGACCCGGTGGTACCTGTCACTACAGCCCTTTAATTTTGAAGTCCGGTATAGGGCGGGGCCTGAGAACATCACAGCGGATTACCTTTCTAGGGCTTTCGAGGACGAAAATTCTTGAGGAGGGGGTAATGTGACGATGTGAACTCCACCGTCACTAACAACGAGCGCTACAAACATTTATTCTTACATTTTACTTTCATTTCACTTACATTTTCCCGTCAGTATGAACTTATAAACTTGAACTAGGAACATTGCAAATATTCCGCGTTTGAGTGCGGGATTGCAGCGGTAGACACACGGGAGCAGAAACCGCATAGACAACGTGTATTTCAAACAGAACTTTATTATGGCCATAAACAATGAAACAATACCACTGAAATCACGGGCATAATGGCATGATGCGCGCCATGCTGTGTGTGTCTGTATTTCTTGACAGATTTATGATTTTCTTTGTACACGCGGAGAAATGTGTTGGGAGTAGTAGTGTGCTTACCTGGTGTCTGACTGACGTTGGCCAAACCGAGCACAACTACTGGCACTTCCTTATTCGCGCAGGAGCGCGGAGCAGTGGACTGGTCTATGTGAGGGAGGGGTGTTTTGTACCTGTATGAGTTTTGGTATTGTTTATCGCTGTATTAAGCATGTATTATTAATTCTGTAACATGGGAAAATTGTTTATCACAGACAATGTGTAGTAGAACTGTTTGATAGTGAAAATGTGTGTTTTATGGCTTGATTGATTTTGTACATGTTGGTTAACTCCTGTGGGGAGGAGTAAGTGCCTATATCACCTGTATTCTGGAAGAGGCATTCAGGCTGGTCAGGGCCTCTGAGGTGAGAGGATCTCTCTGTTGTGGTGCAGCTACACTGTCTGTAATAGATCTTTTTTGGGCTTAATGCAAGCTTAGTGTTTTTTCTATGTTAAATGTCTTAGTTCGTCATGTCTGTACCCTGTCGGCAGCCTAAAAATAAATTCTGTATTTTTGTACGCAACCATCTTCTCCTGGTGACTACCTCTACCGCTCAACACACTACTTCACAGGGAGGTTGAGGGGCCGGGCGGGGAGGCCAGTGCTGGGCTTCTGGGGAAGGACGGGCTGTACAGCTGGAGCAGCAGCCTGACTATCAGCGCCCCCCGCTGGGCAAAGATCAGCACTGCACAGTGTCAGGCCACACACAACAGCCAGGACACCGTCAGCAGCACCCTCACCAGAGACCAGTGCTCTGACTAGACCCTACACACACACACACACACACACACACACACACACACAACAGCCAGGACACCGTCATCAGTTCTTTCAACAGAGACCAGTGCTCTGACTAGACCCACACACACACATCAGCTAGGACGTCGTCAGCAGCACCCTCACCAGAGACCAGTGCTCTGACTAGACCCACACACACACACCTTCAACAGAGAGCAGTACTCTGACTAGACCCTACACACACACGCACACACACACACACACACGCATATGCGCGCACACACACACATATACAAACTTGTGTGTTTGTTGTTTTGTCATGTTGCAAATAAAAATAAAACATAATGCTGTGAATGACAGGCTCATGTATTTCCTCAAAGCCTCACAAACTACTAACAGTTCATCTCAATTAATTGGATGTTATTAGTAGTTGTGTTACGTGTTGCTCATTGCAAAAGATCATCTCAGTTGTTCTCCTACAAACATTATTGAAGGATAATAACTGTTCCTGTCCACCAACAATGTTCTCAATGCTTGTAGAGACTCTGACAATGCTACAACCAAAGTGTCATGCTCTGTCAGACCTTTTTAGTATTTTAAAAATAGTGATTTGGATGCCTCTGGTCAAGTGGCACTAGTACACGCATTAAAATCCGTTTGGCTTGGTCAACTTTAAAACCCAGCTACCCACATAATTTTGCTTTTAAAGGAAACTTTGCAAATTCTAAGAAAACACCCTCAATAGACTCAGCACCACTGTTTCGCTTTAAAACAAACACCAATGGAAAAAATAACCTAAATGAACTGCTGTGAACGAGTGCTTACAGATGGGTTATAATCCCTCAGGACTGTATGTTATACGCTCTGCACTGATGTTACAGATTGCCTCACAGGACTGTACGTTATACGCTCTGCACTGATGGTACAGATTGCACTGATGGTACAGATTGCACTGATGTCACAGACTGCACTGATGGTACAGATTGCACTGGTGTTACAGATTGCACTGATGTTACAGATTGCACTGATGTTACAGATTGCACTGATGTCACAGACTGCACTGATGTCACAGATTGCACTGATGTCACAGACTGCACTGATGTCACAGATCGCTTCACAGACTAACTGAGTGAGCAGATGGGTATGTTCAGACTAACTGAGTGAGCAGATGGGTATGTTCAGCAGGATATTAACAGTCTTAACTGGGCAGAGGTGTATGTGTGTTCAGTAATTGATTTTACTGAGTAGAGGTGTGTGTGTGTGTGTGTGTGTGTGTGTGTGTGTGTGTGTGTGTTCTGGGAACAGCAGAAGCAGCCAACCCTGCCCATGCAAATGAGGAGCTCAAGTTACTAGAGCCCAGACTAACAGATCATCTCCCCTACTCTGGCCAGCTGGGTTTCACATCTACACACACACACACACACACACACACACATATGCACACACAAACACATGCACATATGCACGCACACACACACACACACACGCACACACACACTCACACATATGCAAACACTTCAAAAATAATTAGACCTTTTTAAGTTAAAGAAAAGCAGATTATATATTTATATATTCATGTCCATAATCACACCTTTCAGTACAAAGAAATATATTAATCTATTACTGTAATGGGTACTTTTCCAAACTTTACATCAGATCATACCTTCCAAATCATACAGCAAGACTGTATGATTCTTCATTAGTACAACAGATTGTACTGACGATAAGCATATGAGCAAATAATTCAATTTAGTAAATCAACTTTAAAACATTGTAGTACACATTATATGGTAATAGTGACTGATCCAGCAGACTCAGTGCAACGTGGTTGAGAAGGCTTCTCCTGAAGGGTCCTTTACTGCCATCTGCTGTCTCAAGTCTGTAATGTCAAACAAGAGGCCACATTGACCAGAGAGAGAGAGAGAGAGAGAGATGAGATGAGAGTAGAGCAGTCAGCATCAGCACCCCCTAGTGTTGGACTCAACAGGTAATTCCCACATCAGTCTGAGCCACAATAGTCACGATGGACACAACACTCAGAACATAAAGAAAAGTAAATCCTTAGTTATGCAGGTATGATTACCTGTGTACTCTGTTGACATGAGCATTTTGCGCTGTAAAACAGATCTTGGCTGCTTCCTAATTGAACAGTAACAAAAAGCCTACATTACTTCAATACAACAACATATTACATCATGCAAGGTATTTTTTCCAGTAGGGATCCTTAAGTAATCTTCTAAAACAGATCCTTAAGTAATCATTGGTGATCCCCTATATCCCCCATTTGTTACAGTAGAAATACTTACAGGTTTCTAGAACAGTTATATTTACACATTCAAAAGTATTTTTGCTAAATCCTCAAAGACTGGAAATGAAGTCAACAAGATCAATGTCAAGATGTAATTGTTTTCTTGGCCGATTGGAGTCACTTCCATGACAGAGATGTTGATGTGAATTGAAATGTTTTTTTTTTTTTTTTTTTTTTTACGGTTCAGTGTGGCTTCTCAAGATGTAGGCAAGACAGAAAAATTGATGTCCAAAAATTATAAAGGAAAATTTGGATCCAGAACATGTTTTTTTTTTTTTTTTTTACCTGGGCTCAATGCAAAATTGTGTAGCCCCAAGGGTAGTGTAGTCTCAGTGTAAACTCAGATCAGTTTATCTTACTATTGCAGCATGAAAAAGTAAGATTTTTTTGTTTTAGCAAGTTTGTGTGTAATTCAGCATTATATGAAGACCATAACATGGGTGACTGAAATTTCACAAACAAACAAAATTTCGTAGCAGGCAATACTGAAAGGTTGAGGCTGACACTGTGACATCACGTCTGGTACAGATTAGAACTTGAACTGACATGTTGTGGATAGTCATCTGCTTGATGGTGTATGATATCATCAACAATACAAATGTAGGTAACATGCATAAGCTTTACAATTGTTCAGCTACTCATTAATTATTCAAGATTACATTTCAGTGAGGGTTAGCATGTGATCACAATATGTGGATTGGGGCTGGGGCATTCTGGGAAATGCAGTATTCATGTAATACCTTTATGTCAAATTGACAACAAATGGCCACAGGCTGTTTTCAGAGTAAGATTCTTCATAGAACATGTAGTAGATCAACTTCATGACATTGGTCTTGTCTCATTTTCATTTGTTCATGAAGTAGATCAACCTCATGACATTGATCTTGTCTCATTTTCATTTGTTCATGCCTCAACTAAGTTACTCAGTTTTCTGAGGCGTGAAACTGTTGCACCAATAAAATGAACTAATCCACTGTTTGACCTTTTACAGTGTGTGTTAGTACCATAGTTAGTCATATTCAGCTGGCAGATGAAGGGGTGTTGCTCCTTGCAGCAGGCGTCCTGCCACAGGTACTTGGGGTTCTCTTCCCCCTGATCCTCCTGCACCAGCTGGCCACAGTGGAAGCAGCAGGAGTCGCGGGGGAAGCTGGAGATCCAGTGCTCATATTCCCCCACAGCCGCTCCCCCACTCCACTCCCAGGGGGCCTGGGGGTTGATCATGCAGCGCTCCAGGCCCACCCACACCTTCTCCATGCAGCCCCAGTAGGAGACTGCTTCAGCCAGCAGCTTCTCCACACGGGTCTGGGTGTAGTCGTCCAGGATGTGCACCAGCCTGGAGCCTGGACTCTCAGCACAGTGACGCAGGGCTTCAACCCAGGACATCGGCTTTCGAACAAACAGCAGGTCACCTGCAGGGACATACAAGATGACATGACAAGATGAAACATAAATATTTCATTTCATTTTTAATTTTGGCAGAATAATTACACTGATCATTTGAAAATGAAATAATTACACTGATCATTTGAAAATGAAATAATCACACTGATCATTTGAAAATGAAATGGCAAATAGAGCTTTTGTGTTTTCATTATCATTTGTTTTCTGGTAGCTTTTACCTCCCATAAAATCAAGACTTACTAATACTAATACTGTATTACTAGTACACTAATACCGCTAATACAATTAGACCTACTAATACTAATACTGTATTACTAGTACACTAATACCGCTAATACAATTAGACCTACTAATACTAATACTGTATTATTAGTACACTAATACCGCTAATACAATTAGACCTACTAATACTAATACTGTATTATTAGTACACTAATACCGCTAATACAATTAGACCTACTAATACTAATACTGTATTACTAGTACACTAATACCGCTAATACAATTAGCATACCATCGGTTTGTTGTAGCCATACAGTGACACTTTCCCTGCTGATTCCACACTAAATGCAGTCAATTAATGCCTTTCTATAATGTTTACATTTTCTTTACACACAGGATCATCCCAACACCAACATGATCATGTATCTTTCATGTCACCAGGGTACAGTGTTCAGACAATGGCTGGATTACCTCTGACCTTTTTCTGGAGTGGGTCAAAGGTTCATTCAGTCCCTTCCTAAGGATGACCCCATGCCCCACCTTCTCCTCCCTGATGGCCACAGTAGTCACGTCTATAACCTGGACTTTATTAAGGTAGTGAAGAGCAAAAATGTGCACATCATGTGCTACCCTTCCCACACAACCCATGAGATGCAACCAGCAGACAAGGCCCTCTTTAAGAGTCTAAAACACCACTGGGACCTGGACCAGGGCAGGGATGTTCCTTCTCAACAAAAATATTATCCCTGAAACTGCTTTTGCCCCCAGCAAGACCACCGAAAGAGTGCTACCATCCACTCTACCATCCCTGCCCACAAGGCCACAGTCTCTCCCACCCCTGCGCACTGGACCAAGGTCACCCCTGCTGACCTTGCTGACCTTGATCCCGTCAGCCCTGCTCTCTGGACATCAGCCCTCCCACCCGCCAGCCAGACCTCAGTTGCCTGCTGACCTGCCAGCCAGTCCTCAGTCCACTGCTTCCCTGCCACCCTTGCTACCTGTGGAACCACTGTACTTTTTCCCAGATGAGAAGGTGGTGTTTGAAGAGGTTGTGTTGGAGGAGGTACTGGAAGAAGACAGTGGCCTATTTGGCACATTTACATTTACATTTATGCATTTAGCAGACGCTTTTATCCAAAGCGACTTACAACTCATCAACTATCAATTGTTCCGGGCCAGTCTCCCCTAGAGCAACTTAGGGTTAAGTGCCTTGCTCAAGGGCGCAACTTTGGCAGCCGGGATTCGAACCCAATACTTTTCAGGCTACTTACACACACTAGCCAGGTTCCTTAACCACCACGCTACCACCACCCCCTTTTTTTACACCACAGGAAGAAGCCCACTCCCAGGATGAGGGACCCTCCACCTCCACAGCAAGTGAATTTTATACTCTTTCAAACATGATGTGTTACACATGCATGCTCATGCAAACATATGTCTCTAATCATATAAAATGTGCACAGAATAAGTATCCTATTTCTTGTAATAACACAGGTTCTTTTTGTTATGTTCTTTCTGTTCAGTCTGTAAGATCAGTCAAATTCACTGACTTGATCTCAGTGCCGCATAGGGAGAGGGCCATCAGGAAGAGAGAGAAGCCACCATCCTATCACCTTACAAGTGAACAACATATTGAGTACATTAAAACCAAAAAAATATCCAGCAAGCAACAAGCCAAGCAAGCCAGCAAGTATCCGGGCAGCAAGCAACCAAAAGGGGAAAAAAGGCAGAAAAAAAGAAAAGCACGTCACCTTGCAAAGTCTGCAAAGCCCATTATGGTGACTTAAATGACCCCACGGCTACTGAGGAATGGGTAAAATGTAATCCATGTTCTGCCTGGTTTCATGAGAGTCGTGGTGAAGAGAATGGTATCTGTGCAAAGACTGTGTTTGGCACGCACGCACACACACACACACACCACTGACATCAGTTCCTGATAGTGTTCCTGCTGTTGTTTTAATTAATATTTTGCCAGTTGAGTTTTAACATTAAAATTGATGATGAATTACTATTTCCCTTTGCCTTTTGACTGACCCGTCTTACCTGATAAGCAGCCCATCTTACCTGATAAGCAGCCCATTTTACCTGAATAGCTCATGCAAAAACAGTTGGCGCAGCGGATGTTTTAAGAATTGTAGGGCCTAATTAACTATATTATGACAGAATTCCAACACAAAATGATCAGAAACAGTTATTATTAATCATATAAATCCGTGGAAAGGCATATATGGTATTGTGGTATTGTCCCTAGCGATTCACCAAAAAGTGGCCCAATTTAGCTGATATCACCCGATGATAATTCTTGAAAGAACACCGAACAGATAATAAAAAAAAACTGAAAAAGAAAAATAGAGAAACGATTTGCAATTTCAGTTGCAATTGGAGAAGTTGACAGGTGTTGACAACAGACTGATGGTTTGTTGGACTTGAAGTGATTACAGACTAGACAACAGCATTTTCACAGCTGGAAAGAACTGTGCATCTGTAGCAATTCCTAAATATTTTTGTATGGAACATTCACTGCCGTAAAATGACACTCACCAACATCACTGTAAACACTCTCAAAAATATAATTGGCAAGTAAACGGGAAGTTAATGTAAAGTAACTTGTAAAGTAAACAGAAGCAGGGTTCTGAAGTCAATGTAGTCCATGAAGTCAAGGTTTTGAAATACATGAAAATGAATGTAGTTTCAGAAAAGTCATGACTTGTTCATTTTTTGAGTTAATGTGCTCTGATTGATTTTGATTTTGAACCAAAATGTCTGTGTTTTAGTGGTGGTAGTGGGTATAGAGAGACATTTTTAGCATTTTGAAATGTAGACTTAGAGTTTTGTTAACAAACTGCTTTTGATAAGGAAATGAAATGTTTGGGCAATTCTGTGATGTAGGTGTTTTGCTGTGTTAAGAATTTAGAAAAAGTATTTTAAGTATAGGTTAATACTTTTTAGAGACTCGTGTTTTAGCAAACAAACACAATAGAGTAGTGCTGGTTAACACACAACACTTTCAAATGCTAAAAAACCTCATGGTGTGTGTGTGTGTGTGTGTGTGTGTGTGATAGAATGTGCTATAATGAAAGGGTGGAAGCATACACACCATATTGCAGATATCCGTCATTGTCTTGGCACTCTGTAGAGAGAAATCATATTTGAAGACGGGGGTCATAAGGAGACATATTGGGTTAAAGGAGAAATCTTGGGTGATTGAAGGGGGCATAAGGAGTTTCACATATTAGGTTAAAGGAGAAATCCGTAACCCTGTTGTGTTAGATACCGAGTGCTGTCTGTAGGAGATAGAAGAACATTTGATTCAACACAGGCTGAATAGCAAACCGACAGCTAATGTTCATTGAATGGGGCAAAGGAAAATTAAACTGAAGGTGAGTTTCTGTGCCCCATTCAGTTAGCCCTCCTGTTGGGTTTGTTTAATGGTTACAACTTTGGTGTTACCTTGAGATAATAAATGATATAAGAACATAAATTATTAATGATTATCATAAAATTTTGTGATAGACCTCTGTATCAATGTATGCTCTCTTGGATGTTACAAATTTAAACTTTAGTGAACTAATTATGGCCTGTAGGTCTAGCATGTGTAATTCGGTGAGGGAGAGATTTTATTGGAAATAGGTTTTTGTGGAGGCTGTCACTGGAAGCAAAAATAGGGAGTAATGGGTGTGTTTATGTGAGTGTTTATGTTTGTGTAATACAAACACACTTACACTGTTCATGTGATGTGTAGGTTAGACTGCATGTGCCTGAAAACAATTTTTGTACATTTACTGTGGTCTCACCCATTCATTTTCTTACAGTCTGGTCATTTTTGACCAGAACACCACAGGTGTAACAAAGTGTAACACCCAAAACGTTAAAATTTGTGTTGTGTGTTCAGATAATCAGCAAAGTCATGGAGCCCTGTAACCATCCAATTAGATTAAGTACATTTCTGAGAGGGAAAAAATGACCGGAACACAACAGGAGGGTTAGCATTAGCTGCTGGTTCACTAGTCAATAGCTGCTGGTTCACCAGTCACCCTATGTTGCATCAAGCTTGTTCTCATTCTTTTTCCTACCGACAGCAGAGCCAAGGATTGATTCACACTGGATTTCTTCTTTAACATGGATGTCAATACTGGATGTGTTTGAGGTGCAGTCACACAGGACGACTGAAGTGATGAGAGTTCTAGTTCCTTACTTGGAGGAACACAGGTGTAGGAGATGTTCAGGTACTTGCAGGTGTCCAGACATGGATCAGGACCATTAGAGACCATCAGTGAGCATCTTGTCTTCCTTTCGCATCTTGACAAGACAGAAGGAGAAATACTGTAGTGGTCATGGAATGTTATACTGGAGAACATTCATTCAGACAAGGCTTATTGGATTTCCCTAGGCTCCTAATTAACAAATAGTGACCAAATAGACTTTGACCAGACCTAATGCACTGTCTTCATCAATACTCTTACTGTTCTAGACTTTGACCAGACCTGATGTTCTGCTATCAGTATTCATTCTGTTCTAGACTTTGACCAGACCTCATGTCTACATCTGTCTTCACTACTCATCAGAGTCCTGCACCAGGCTGGGTACCAGTGCAATATTGCTGAAACGGGCGGGTTTTAATGTTCTGGAACTTTACGGGTGGATATGCGGGTGGGAAATAATTACATGCGGGCAGGTTATTAATTATACACGGGCAGGTAGCAGATGAATCAACACAGCACTGTAGCCTGCAAAAACAACATGTAAGCGGAAAAAAAAGATCCTCTCCAACCTGCCAATGACCACACAGAGTGTAGCCTATTCTCAATCACTGCACTGAGCGCTGCCAAGGAGAAAGAACTGTGTTATCCAAGAATGCAGGACGCAGCTCAGATCTGGGACTGGGAATGATATATTGCTCCTTTTCTGTCATTACAGGCTATTGTGCTATTTAGGGCTCTGATAGAGCTCAAAATGCAAAATGCAAAAAGTTAGGTTACTGTTATATTAGAATTCATAGGCCTGGTTAATGTGAAATGTTTAAGAAAAATGAATAGGCTGCATGTCTTGTTTGTGTAGCCACTCATTGTCCATTCAGTCTTCAAAGCTCGTATTATTTAGCGCACGCAGGCCCTTCATGCAGCACCTGTGACACTGAGAGGTGCATGGAAAGAAATAAAGCACTTCAATAGAAATACTTTTACAGTTTTTTTTCAATCACTAACAAACGTTTTTGCAATCCAACACTATCTACCTGTTCTGCCATACAGTTGACACATTTCTTGCACTTGTCAAAATATACACAGTCAATGAATGCATTTCTATAATGTTTACATTTTCTTTCCATACAGGATCACACCAACACCAAAATTATGTATCTTTTGTGTCTTATTTGAAAATGCTTACACACAGCGTGCCAGAAATGGAAATCTCATGTCCAAGGCCTTAAATGCAGCACAAAACCCTTAGGCTGGCAACAGCAATAGCACAACGGCTCTATACATGATAGTTTTTGAATGAACAACAGATAATTGAAAAAAAAAACAGAAAAGGAAAAATAGACAAACCATCAGCAATTTCAACTGTGATTGGATAGGTTGACAGGTGTTGAGAACAGACTGATGTCTTGTTGCATTTGGAGTTTTGGAGAAAAAAAATATATTAGAGATTGGGTAAAAGCATGTTAGCAGCTGGGAATAACTGTAAGCCTGTGCATCTGCAACAATCCTTGAAGAATTTCTCTGGAACTTTCATCATGTGATGTAAAATGACTGAGTTGGGGTTTTAAAGTCAAAGTAATCCATGAAGTCATTTGAATTGCATGAGAATTAATGTAGTTTCAGAAATGCCATTCATTGCTAGCAGTAAAGTATACTGTGTTTTGAAAACCAGTATACTTTAACTGACTACATGTTCGCTGTGTAAAGAAAACACATGCTAGTGTTTGGTAGAATTTGATTTTGAGCCAGATTGTCTGTGATTTGTCAATAAAATGTGCTTTTGATACAGGATAATGTAGTAATTGAAAAAAACTGTAATTTCTGTGTGATTTATCACAGGCACGTATGGGTTACAGGCAGGTGCGGTGTGGTGCTGTACTCTGTGGTGCTGTTCTGTACTGTGTGGTGCTGTTCTGTGCAGGTGTGGTGCTGTATTGTGTGGTGTTGTACTGTGTGGTGCTGTTCTGTACTATGTGATGATGTACTGTGTGGTGCTGTCCTGTGCTGGTGTGGTGCTGTACTGCGTGGTGCTGTACTGTGTGGTGCTGTACTCTGCTGGTGTGGTGCTGTTCTGTACTGTGTGGTGCTGTACTGTGTGGTGCTGTACTGTGTGGTGCTGTACTGTGTGGTGCTGTTCTGTACTGTGTCGTGCTGTACTGTGTGGTCCTGTACTGTGTGGTGCTGTTCTGTGCTGGCGTGGTGCTCTACTGTGTGGTGCTCTCCTGTACTGGTGTGGTGCTCTACTGTGTGGTGCTGTACTGTACTGGTGTGGTGCTGTACTGTGCGGTGCTGTACTGTGCTGGTGTGGTGCTGTACTGTGTGGTACTGTACTGTACTGTGCGGTGCTGTACTGTGCTGGTGTGGTGCTGTACTGTGCGGGTGTGGGCGGGTGCCAGTCTCCAAAAGTGGACCCATGCAGGACTCTTCTTCTTATGCTCTCCAAGACTTTAACCAGACCTGATGCCCTGCTTCCTTCACTAGTCA
>PYXC01002560.1:122500-141352 GCA_015244755.2 Tenualosa ilisha | reverse complement strand
CACACACACACACACACACACACATTCTTCATAGGCATTGTTTGCATATTGTATAGTCTGCTAGTATGCACACCACAATTTGTCATTAAAACTGACTGTGCAGACGAGACCCCTTTATCCAGGAATCCTATTACTGTAGGTGGTTTTGGATAAAAGCATCTGCTAACTGCAGAAATCCATGCAAATGTACCCAAAGCAGCACACACTCTGAACAGTGGCTTCACGCCAAATTGTCAGGTGCTGGGTGATGCCCTCTGCCCTCCCATAGAATGCAGGATGTACTGCAGTTTGCAATATGTGTAATGTAGACTGGAGTCAGTACTATGCTGCCTATAGTGCACAGATTGTACAACAGAGAGTACAGACTGGAGTCAGTGGTCAGCTAGGCCTGGTTATAGTATGAGTATTTACAACACAGAATACAGATTAGAGTCAGTAGTATAGTGGCTATACTGTGCAGTATGTAGCATAGAAGCTAGTGTCTGTAGTATGTGGGCTGTAGTATGCAGTAGGAGCTAGTCTCTCTCAGGATGTAGTGCAGTATGTAGCATAGAAGCTAGTGTCTGTAGTATGTGGGCTGTAGTATGCAGTAGGAGCTAGTCTCTCTCTCTTAACTGCAGTAAATGTGTTTACTTGCTGAGCCTGTTTCCTTATCAGTAAGTCAGGCTGAGTTCACTGGTCAGACTCACCTGACAGGTTTCCTTATGACACACACACACACATAAACTGTCTCTCACTCACAAACTCACACACACAAACACACACACACAAACTCTCTCTCGCGGTCACTCACACACACACACAGACACACACACACACACACTCAAACTCTCTCTCGCGGTCACTCACACACACACACACAGACACACACACACACACACACACACACACACACACACACACACACACACACACACACACAGAGAATACTTCTGGGAGCAAACCAAAAAAAAATGTGTTGTAACACAATAAGGGGTGAATGGAGACACACCTGCTACCTGAAGCAGGTAAGTGAAGCTCCTTGTTTGATCATTGCCACACGAGGTCCAGGACTCTACACTTCCCTTGACTCCTGATTAGGGTCACAAAATTCTGGGAATTTTCAACGTTGGAAAATTTTTATGGAAATGAATGGGAATTTATGGGAATTAGCAGGAATAAACTGGTTACTTCTGAGACTTTAGGTATAGACGGCAAAATTACAACCTAGTTTAAACTTGTCAAATCAACTACATCTGATGCAAACAAGGGGAGCATCTATTCCTCAATCACAGGTACATAGCACACTACATGCCGAGCTTGTGAACCCACCCCGCCTGCGTGCACTGTGCATGACTGCATGGCAACAATATAATTGAATAGTTGGTCTCTGCACTCAACAATCACTACACACCTTAAATCCCCACTATGATAGTTCACCTATGGTAGGCAGACGATAGTTTGTTGAAGGAAAAGTTTGAGGTCGCCGAATGCTGGTAGTAGGTATAAGAATGACAACATGTGGTCTAACTCAGACCAAGTTTGGGAACTGGCACCTAATGCTAACGGTATGGGCCCTCTCAGATTATCACACGGGTTTTTAATCCTCATTCATTTCTGAAAATTCTGGTAATAAATTCCCATAATTCCCAAGGACAGTTTCCAATTTGGAATATTTCCAAAATTCCTGAACTAAAGTTTCCATGGAAAGTTTCTGGATATTTACCGGAAATTTTCAGTCCCTTTGCCAGCCTACTCCTGATTCACATCAGAACGGACGTGGAGGGATCTGGCCACGATCTGGCTCACCTCCGGCTAGGAGTCGCAGAGTGGGTGAGAAAACCGATCAGATCAGATTTCACCCTAATACTTTCCAAGACACAAGGAAATTTGCTGATCTTAGTGCAGTCTATCCAGCGTAGTGTAACTCCAGGGAATACACATGCACACATACACACACACACACACACACACACACACTAGGGAACACTAGAATAAGCACAGGCTGTTATTTTGGGATGAAGAGGTTCCCCAGGCACGGAGGGCTAACATCCTACTTCCACACGTCCTCCTCCAAGATGTGCGCGTGCACGCGCGCACACACACACACACACACATACACACAGTGTCCTTTGCTAGCTAAGATGAGGGCCATGCTGATCCTGGGCTCCCTATTGGGGTTAATGAGGCCTGAGAGCCAAGAGTGGAGGGTCAGTCACTCACAGTCTGATGCAACAGCTGAGCAAGGGGAGAGAGAGACAGGAAGCTGGCAGAGAGAGAGGAACACTGGCAGAGAGAGAGACAGAGAGAGTCAGAGAGAGAAAGAAAGAGAGACAAAAAAAGGTAGAGAGAGAGAGAGAGAGAGAGAGAGAGAGAGAGAGACTGGTATGGGGTGGTTGACAGACTGGCAAAGAGAGGAAGAGAGACAGGGAGAGGAGGGAACAGGCAGTAAGACAGATTGGTGGGGGAAGGGAGGGGGCTGGAAGGAGGAGAGACAGACGGGGAAGGAGACTGGTATGGGGCAGAGAAAGACAGGAAAAGAAAGGTAGAGAGACACAGAGAGAGACAGAAGGGGGAGACGGTCTGCAAGAGATAGACAGAGAGAGAAAGACAGAGAGAGGCAAGGAGGAAGACAGGGATGGAGCAGAGAGAGAAAGACAGGCAGAAAGACAGATAGACAGAGAGAGAGAAATACAGGCAGAGAGAGTGATAGACAGCGAGCGAGACAGACAGAGAGAGAGGGAGAACCAGAGAGAGAGAGCAACAGAGATAGAAAGACACTGACAGTGAGAAAGACAGAGAGAGAGAGAGATTGTTCAGAGGCTGTGACAGAGAGAGACAGACAAGGTGGGTAACGGATACAGAGAGAGTCAGGCAGAGAGAGAGAGAGAGAGAGAGAGAGGCAGAC
This sequence comes from Tenualosa ilisha, assembly GCA_015244755.2. NCBI lineage: Eukaryota > Metazoa > Chordata > Actinopteri > Clupeiformes > Clupeidae > Tenualosa > Tenualosa ilisha. The sequence goes on along the minus strand of PYXC01002560.1, from coordinate 138,465 downwards.
AGAGTGATAGACAGTGAGAGAGGCAAACAGAGAGAGAGTCAGGCAGATATGGATATGAGGACTGCTGATCCACAGGGCGCCATGTTTGAGGTCCTTCTGCAGTGCTGTTCACCAGGCCTCAGAGGGCATACAACCACCCATGACACTAGCGAAGGACACACGCAATAGGCCTAGCCAGGGGAGACACACGACAGGCTGGGCCCACTCACTGAGACACACACACACACACACACACACACACAGTCTCACATAGACACATGCAACTAACACATACATTCCCCTGCTGATTTAATTCAAGCAAAGATAGACATCTGCAGGCATCCTTGGAAGTCACCTTTACCCTAACATAGGCCGACATGGACACAGAACCTGTCAAACTGACAGAGAGGGGTGTGTGTGTTTGCACAGACAGACTGACACACTCAACTCAGTGCGCCACTAATGAGTCAGGTCACCTCATCACCACACCTGTGTTTGAGATCACATGCCTGCTGATTTACCATAAATTCTCCCACATCTGACTTGATTTCACAGAAATACAAATAACATAACTAGAGAAAAAAAATCTGCAGAAAATCAGCCATGTCGGCGCTGTCGCGAACAACTAGCTGTTCCAGAGAACGATTTATCTGCCTTTCGGCGGCCCGCGGCCGGTCGCGCACGGGGAGGGGAAACGGGTCCTGCGAGGGATTTATTCGACAAATATGTAACCCGGGCTCGCTCACGTGGAGACTCGGCCTCGCTTCTGGAGTTGTTTTCTTTCTTTTCTTCCCCCCTCCTCTCCCTTCTTTATCGGAGAGGCCCTGGGAAGGAGGTGCCAGGGAAAGAGAAACAAGTCCTTACTGCGCACAGAGAAATGGTGCAAGAATCCGACTCAAACAACCGAAAACTGGACAGTTCAATATGACAAAAACTAAATTAAACCACGCTTTAGGCGATAAGATTGTTACATTGTTTACTACGAAGTTCCTAAAACAACCCTAAGGCAACAATTTCTTAAAGCCTCTGTTGGAATCTATTCTCAGCGTGTCTTAAATTGGAAGCTACTTTTGAGGACATCCCTGGCCAGGTGGTCCAGAGAGCAAATGCCTCAATGTCAACCGGCTTCGGCTGCAGACAGTGTAGTTTACAAGCTATTAGCTAGGCTATGTAATTCTGTATTGCAGATACGCATGGAGAGGCACAAGCTGTTGTCATCATCATATTCCTTCTGGTCCAGGTGCATCCGAAAATAACCCCGCGTGGCTCGAACGGCCAACCAGCTGCATTAGCGCTCGAGCCAAACCCGATTACGTTCGCCCTCCATTACGTCATCCGGTCACCACGTACCGAAGGCCGTGTACATCTCGAAAGCGCAGCCTCTCCTCTCGAGACTCTGGCGTGCTTGCCTGTCAATCAATTGTGTCTTTCTGGTCAAAGAACGGAGCTGCTGATTCACTGAGCGCTTGTCCCGTGGTTTGGTCATTCATCTTTCACTTGACACGGCTATAGGCTTTCAGCAATGCCGAGATGCTGAATAGCCTACGGCGAACCATTAAGTCACCTACAGCCTTCAAATAGCAGGGTCCCAACAGTCATTCATCATAGGTGTGTGTGTGTGGGGGGGGGGGGGGGGTGATATATGGGAGGTTTAGTCTATGTTTTAAGATGCAACTGTATTTCTTTATTTCGTTCCCCCAACAGTAGCCTTACAGTATGGAACACTGTGGGATTCCACACGTGCATTTCACATCATACCCTCGAGTACGGTGACAAGGACGCTCCTAAAGCCACCATCAATTAACATTACTGTCTTGGTGACATTCACTCGCGCGCACACACACACCTACCTTGTTGCAGTAGAGCATCCACACTTCGTACAACCGCTCGTTTGATGCCATTCTGCTCGGTGTGCGGCGGGGAAGCCAGCGAGCATGTAGGCAGCTGTTAGATAATAATCCGCTCCCTCACTTCTCAAGGATCCACATTGTGCTGAGGGAATGGTGTTTGGCAAATACGGCAACACGGGACTAAGTGCCACATTAGCTGGCGATTATCACCCAACCGCAACAACAGCCAAGCAAAGAGCTTGCCGAATGCGTCTCCCAAACGACGAAAATGTACTCCACAGCGAGCAGTTCAACTGGGTCCGGTTGGTACAGCAGCTATCTGTTAATTCCGATGGAGGTGGCAAGCAGCCTGCGCTAGCGGCGAGAACTTCTCCACGCACCGATCCATCTTGAATTCCCAGGTGACTAGCGTGAGGTAGTGTTGTGTTTCCTGGTCAACTGGCAGCCACCGCAAAACTGGCACTTTGAGACGTCTGAATTGGAATATCTCTTTTCCCCTTCCGCGGTCTGAATGGTCAACCTGCAGAAACGGATATATAAAAACATGTTTGGACGTGTGAGTTAAAGGGCATTGCAGAACAAAGTAGGTGTGTGGCAGTGGTCTGAACTAAAAGGCCAGAACTGTTACTCCTTAAATCCCCAAATCCAGAGGACAAAAAATACATAGGGCCTATTCAGTGAACAGAAACACAATCCTCCAGAATAACCGTGAAAGAATGACATCACCGACGAGGCAGCTCACCAACTCCCTTGACAAACGGGCACTTACACCAGTAACTTACAGAACAAAACTTCTCCAGTGCCAAACATTAAACTCCTCTCATGCACAGGTGTAGCATGAATAAAAAAGTATCGAAATTAATAACTCACTATTACCCTACCTTGTACAACGTGTCAATTCTGCAGGATTCTCAACTTGACGTTAACGTTACCTTTACAGGAGCTAGCATCAAATCAACGTTAAGTTGCTCGATTTGGGTTGGTCTGACCCCTGCTCCAAACAGGCGACTTGATTAGGCTTTAACTGGTCACTCACGGCAAGTTATCAAAAGAATTTCGAAGTTGTGCTCGCTAACAGGAATATGCTAAGTAGATGCACTGCTTGCTTTTGTGATTTGATCGGAAAAGGGACAACATTGACAAAAACCTGTCTCTCCTCACACTCAATCAAATACTTTTTTCTCTCTCTACCACGGGGCAGTGCACATTCCTAAAATTGTCATCAACAATAAGCAAGGATCGTTCTCGAAAACTCGCTCACTACAACACATTTAAAGTCCTCTAAAGTCAGTTATTAATCACTCACCAGTATATCTCGTTCATCCGAAACCCAACGGCCCCTGTCCAACCTGACAACCAGGTATTCACTCGTTAATGCCGTCAACGTCGAATGAGAGGGCAATTTCACACGGAAACTGCACCAGCAATGCACTGGCGACAGTGGAGGCAGGAGGGGTTTGTTGATTTTTTTTTTGAGAAGCACTAAGGCTTTACGACAGTATGGTACTCCTTTACGTTGCCGATGTGGAGCTCATGAGTCGTTGAGGGCGTGTCTGAGTTGCGACGGGGTCACGCTTCTGTTGAATTTTGATTGGCTGTTCTTTCACGGGTCTATCAAATTAAAACTCTTTCGTTTCACCTACTCTTTTTAACCAACGTAACTGTTCCAGTGATATGTGGTACACACTATTTGTACAGTCCAGAAAAAAGTGAGTGAATCTTCCATCTCAGTGTCAGTATTTGGCTGTGACGTTACCATCACGCCCCCTTTTTCTAGGGACAGCTTACCGCTACTGTTACTGTCCGCATTAGCCTATACCAGTGACACTTTTGCCTTTACTGAACCATTTTTTTCCCCAGACGATAAAATTTATCGTTTCAGGATAATAGGCCTATAAGAGCACTGTAATTGCTGATTTGGTGCAGTTGAAACAGCCCTCATGCCTTTTAAATAATAACTGCAAAACACGTTCTTGCATGACTGAAACAACTTAGGCAGCACCATCTACTGTTTTTATCGCGACAGCGCAATAGTTAAAACAGCCATTTGTATTGCAGAATATTTAGAATAACATAAAACAATCGAATAATTGGATCATATAGAAATGTAAGATAATAATTATAATTATTTATAGAATTATAAACTCTAAAGTAAATAAAATAATCAGTTTGGGCAGGCATCCAGTCATAAATGGGATAGATGCTGTTTTATCTGTAGGGGGCATGGTGAAACAATGGCTGGCTAATGATTTTATTGTGTAGGGCCCAGTGGCCTAATGGATAAGGCATCAGCCTCCGGAGCTGGGGATTGTGGGTTCAAGTCCCACCTGGGTCGACTTATTGTAGAAGGTTAAATAGTGATTCCAAGAATATGTGAAAGACTTAAAGATGTAATAAGACTGGTTATCAAAATGCATTAAAGTTCGACCATGATGCATGGTCTGGTGTTGGCTGAAGAGTGAGATTATATTCAGTTGATATCTGAGGTGTGAAGAGTTGATGGTGTTTGAGCTGATGACACTAAAGTCCATTCTTTTGGTGTGGGAACATTTGCCAAACTCCCTCTCAGCACAAACACAGCAGTCCATTCCTATTGATCATTTATTCAATACACATTGGATGGAAGTTAACACAGTAATTGAACACATTTCCAGCTGGACTTAACTGATGTCCAGGATGTGAGCATCGAGACCTTCCTCAAGACATCTCCTGGAGTATTTATGGTTTCACAAAGCAGTCAATACTGTTTTAAATAATGTTTTACAGTCCACAGGAAGTGCTTGTGGTTTACAACCTGGATCCTGATTGTGGTTTGCAATGATAAACGGGCCACAACATACTGAATTTCCTTCTTTAAAAGCTTTTTTTACTGTTTTTTTTTTTTTACTGAGGATTGTGTGGAGGCTCAGGTTGCTGCGTGTGCCCCACTGTGCCTGCTGTGCCCCCTGGCTCTGCAGTTGCGGGTTTGCCTCTGGGCATGGGGTGAGGAGGGGCTCTCCTGGTGGGCGTGGACTGGCAGGGGGGTTTGTGGTTGGCGGCTACGATGGCGCCCCAGGTCGCGCTTTGGGCAGGAGGCCAACACATCCATCATCACGCCTTCCTTAAACGTCTCCCAGCGGCAGTGACGGAGCAACACCGCACACAGCTCCTCATCGCTACAGTGAAGCATTATGGGAGACAGGGACATATGGCAGGTCAGACACTTCATCATGACTCACACAGGCCAAACTCTGCTGCAAACTGAGTCACTTTCATGAAAAGCCCCTTTGATGTCCCTCTGTGCTCAAAGGAAACATAGCTCTCCACTGAATGGGGCAGGTGTGTTTTGCTTTGAGGTGTGGAGACCTGGGGTAGGTCTACCAGGTGGAGGTACGTTTTAACCTAGGATCAGTCTCAACAGTATCTGAGGCAGGTATGCTTTAAGTGATCAGGAATAAATCTACCTGGGGCCGATGTGCTTTTAGTCTCCCCTGCAATAGTTGTACCTGGGGCAGGTATGTTTTGAGTCTTACCTCAGATGAGTCTGTCTGGGCCAGGTGTGCTTTAAGCCTGAGCTGCTGTGGGTCTGCCTGGGGCAGGTGTCAGGTGTGAGTTGCGTCTCACCTAGGGTAGGTCTTCTGTATCTCCTGCAGCTTCTTCAGAGTCTCATCATCCACCAACTCATCGAAGCAGGTCTTCTCTACGCGCAGGATCTCAACAGCCTTACTAACCAACGTCAGGCTGCGGCCGTCCCTCTGTCTGAGTGGGACCAGGTACTCATTCAGGCCCTGCAGACACACACACACACACACACACGCACACACACATGAACGCGCACACACACACACTTGCATGCAAAGTAAAGTACAGTAGATGAAAGTAAGTAAAAGCACAAAAAAGACAATCAAATTTAATTAAATAAAAAAATCAAATTTAAAAAGGCATAAAATGATTAAAATAAAAGTTCAAATGTACGAGTATAAAAAGAAAGACAAGTGAATCATTAGAAGAAAGCATCTGAAAACAGTTTGGTCTTATGTTTAGATTTGAACCTGTCTGCCAACTGTAGGGGCATTTCTGATGTCTTAAGGAAGTCAGTTCCAAAGCTGAACTGCATAGCAGCTGAAAGCTGCTTTGCCACACTTTGTTGCAAGAGGCATCTCTAACAGGCTACCATCATGTGTGTGTGTGTGTGTGTGTTGACAGAGGGATGTGAAGTTATGGGGTGTCCCTTACAAAACTGCTGCCCTGTTGCAGGCTGTCAATCAGGAACCAAGCAGAGGTTGGGAGATCAACAGCTGGACCTTTGACAGGAGGTACTCTATGTGGAGGGAGAGAGGGGGGGGGAGAGAGAGAGAGAGAGATGAATGTCTGTTAAAGTTTGTGCACAGATTTACTTATGTATTCTGACTATTCACATCTGTCATTATGTCTATGTCCTAAATCTATGTTTTATGTATGTAAGAATTGCATTGGTAATGCAAAATGGAACACAGAGGGGGTGAGGGGGGGGGGGTGATGGATAGAGAGAGAGAGTGTCAGACAGAGGCAGGAGGATGGAGGGATAAAGCCAGAGCAGGGCAGAGAGAGAGACATGAGAAATGCCTAATGTGAGGTCACTGAGGTGAGAGAATGAGAGCCAGATAAGGTGAAGTGGGTGTTGTAGTCCCAACCTGGACAGAACTGAACTGCTCCTGTCTGATGCAATAGCCCCTTGCTGTCGCAACGACACAGACTTCATGCTTTTCTCTTAACAGGATGTGACAGGATTCACAGGACAGACATATAAGGACTACCATCACAGTCAGACAGCAAACACATTAACAGATACCAATAACACAGATGACAACTTTGGTTCAATTCTATGGTGTAAAATGTCTTATATAAGTTTATGTAGGCATATTTGTGTGTGTGTGTGTGTGTGTGTGTAAACTCAGCCTGTGAATACCTGCACTCTCATGTTGTCTGAGCAAGCGTTGGTATAGCTTGCACTTGGTCAAGTCAACCCGTCTGAGCACATCACACAAACCCTGAGAAGAAGACCAAATATTCCTCAGTTGGACAGCAGGAACACCAAGGAGATTCCCAAGGAAAATTGGTTTCTGTTGTTCCTATTGGCTTCCCATGCTCACGAAATAAGCTCAACCCTGGTTACCCGGGCAATAAAGATGAGGTTGCTCATGTCGTTGGTGTCCTTGACAACGATGTGTCCATAGCGGAACTGCTCGGCTTTGGAGTGATCCGCCAGGCGTTCAATCCAGGAGGACTCCCAGGATGACACAAGCTCCAGTGACCTAAGGTCAAAGGGCAAAGGTCAGACTCCCACAGAAATTGTGAGAGCTCTCCCTGATATGGCAACAGTAATATCTCAGGCTTGGCTTTACATTATAAAATATAAAGTGATGCTGGTCAGTGTTTTCCCTCTGCCTAAAAATAAACAGACAAAGGCAGGACAAGAAACAAAAAGGAAAGATTTCTTTCTGTCCATTTAGGGACAAAAAAAAACATGGTTGTGGAGCACCGGTAATGTCATCAGCTGATAACTGGTTGACTCAGGTTAAGTTCCCAAACTCTAGGCTGTAAAAAAAGCATCTACTAAATAATAGTCACATTGAATGAAAATCCCATATCTGTAAAATGCAATGGAGAAGCCCTGAACTTTACCAATGCCAATAAATGATCAAATTTGTTTACTGATAAGTTGCTATTATATCTTCGGACAAGCAGTAGCGGTTTTAGGCACGGGCGAACAGGGCAGCCGCCCGGGGCGCCATTTCGTAGAGGGCGGCACGAGCGCTTAGGAAAAAAAATCTCTGAATATCTATCATATCACTGTGTGGGCAATTGGCACATTGGCGCCCCCTAACTGCAGGCGTCCTTGCTTGCTGAGAAGGTGCCATGCACAGAAGCTGTGTGTGAGAACGCCAAACAGGAGGGGGCGCGGGGAAAAGTTTACCTCTGGGTTGCAAATGCAACGCAACGCCAAGGGGGGAACGGGGCTCCACTGTATAGAGCAATACTCTAATCCAATTAGTGAGTTATGCTTAAGTTATATTGTTTTGGGCATTGCCAATATTTTTTTCGTTTCTTTCGGGGGGTGGGGGCGCTCGGAGGCGGTCTTGCCCGGGGGGTAATCCACTGTTGAACCGCCACTGCGGACAAGGGTGTTATATACGTTATGTTAGGTAACCGTATGGCAAATCAGAACCAAAGAAGCACCTGAAGAAGTTGAAGCGGTACTCAAACTCTCGTTTCAGCTCCACGTCCATCTTGTTGGCGAAGAAGTCCTCCTTGTCGATGACCATGAGCTCTGTCTCCTCCATACACACGACCGTGGCGTTCCTCCTCAAACCCTTGATCAGGGCCACGTCCTGCCCAACACATCGCCACGCAATTTTACATCACACACCGAACTGGGTCAAACTCATTGGAGAGAAGAAATGCTCATTTTTAAGGAATCAACCCGTAGCCTGTTGTTCGAGGTCAATGAGTGCTGATAGTAGGAAAAAGAATGAGAAACTTTGGTACAACATAGGCCAAATAGCGAAACGATAGATAATGCTAACGCTAACCAGTAAATGCTTTAAAACTCATTTTCTACGCCCTCATCAGTTAGCATTAGCTGTAGTGGTGAGGTACTGACAGCAGAGCCCATGTCCCTCTTAATGAGGATGGGCTCCATCTAGTGGTGTGGTGGGTTTACAGTACTCACCCCAAACCCCACAAGGGTGGGCTCCATCTAGTGGTGTGGTGTGGTACAGTACTCACCCCAAAGCTCATGCCCATGTTAATGAGGATGAGCTCCATCTAGTGGTGTGGTGGGGTACAGTACTCACCCCAAAGCCTATGCCCTTCTTAATGAGGATTGGCTCCATCTAGTGGTGTGGTGTGGTACAGTACTCACCCCAAAGCTTATGCCCATGTTAATGAGGATGAGCTCCATCTAGTGGTGTGGTGGGGTACAGTACTCACCCCAAAGCCCATGCCCTTCTTAATGAGGGTGGGCTCCATCTAGTGGTGTGGTGGGGTACAGTACTCACCCCAAAGCCCATGCCCTTCTTAACGAGGATGGGCTCCATCTAGTGGTGTGGTGGGGTACAGTACTCACCCCAAAGCCCATGCCCTTCTTAATGAGGATGGGCTCCTTATCCACAAATGCGCTGCTCCCGTCCATATCTTTGGTCACGGCCACTTGGCCCGAAAACACAAAGTAGAAGCTGTGGCCGAGGTCACCCTTCTTTACCACCACTCGACGTCTCTCCAACCTTACACACACACACACACACACACACACAACAGTATTCAGTGAAACAGACTCAACTCCTCACACATGCACACACTCCAACAATGTACATACACACACTCACGTGCACATACATAGACAGTAAATAGACTACACATGCACACACTAATAATGTGAATACACACATCCACACTCACATGTACAAACACACACACACATACACAAATCTGTGTGCTGTCTATGGTGAGAGTGTGTGTGTAGACCTCTGGTAGCGGACAACACAGAACAGCAGTAACTGTAGAGGGGGGTTGTGGTGGCGGAAGCTGTCTACGGTAGTGTGTGTGTGTGTGTGTGTGTGTGTGTATAGACCTCTGGTAGCAGACGACACAGAACAGCAGTAACTGTAGGGTGAGGCTGTACTGATGGAAGCTGTCTATGGTAGTGTGTGTGTGTGTGTGTGTGTGTGTAGACCTCTGGTAGCAGACGACACAGAACAGCAGTAATTGTAGGGTGGGGCTGTATCGGCGGAAGCTGTCTATGGTAGTGTGTGTATGTGTGTGTGTGTGTGTGTGTGTGTAGACCTCTGGTAGCAGACGACACAGAACAGCAGTAACTGTAGGGTGGGGCTGTATCGGCGGAAGCTGTCTATGGTAGTGTGTGTATGTGTGTGTGTGTGTGTGTGTGTAGACCTCTGGTAGCGGACCACACGGGACAGCAGTAACTGTAGGGTGGGGCTGTATCGGCGGAAGCTGTCTATGCTGGTGAGGAGGCTCAGTAGTAGCAGCACCTCCTGTTCTGTCCGATGCTCCGGGTGCTTCCACATGATCTCCACCAGCTTCAGAGGAATGTGGTTCTGAGAGGGACACATACACACACACACAGACACCAGCACAAACACAAACATACACACACAGACACAGACACCAGCACACACCCATACACACAGAAACCCGCAACCACACAAACACACACACACACATGCACAAAAACACATAACTGCAGAGATGTTGTGTGTGTGTGGTTAATACAGCAAGAGGGCAGTGTAGTGTGAAGCCTGCAGACAGCAGACAGCAGACAGTGTAGTGTGAAGGCTGCAGACAGCAGACAGCGTAGTGTGAAGGCTGCAGACAGCAGACAGCGTACCTTTTTGGTTTTGAAGTAGTTCAGATCAAACACAAGGTTTTTGCCCTGTCAAAGACATAACACTGTTTACACACAAACAATCAATATTGCCTTAGGTATACCCAACTCTCACACACCTGGTAACATTACACACACACACACACCCTTCATCCCCCGGTAAATCTTACACCTTTCTTTACCTCTCTCCTCCATATCACACACACACACACACACATACACACACACACACACACCACTCCGGTGGTCTGGTGGTTCAGCATGTTGAGCTGCATGGAGTAGGTGTAGTTGGAGTGTGACATGAAGATGCGACACACACGGCACATGATCATGACGCTGCGCACTGCCTCTCTGAAGAGCTCCAGGAGGTCTGCATTAGAGCGCCCTCCAGTGCGAGGCGCAGGGCCATGCTGGGCCACCTTCTTCATCTGACAGAGACGGAGAGAGGACAGAGAGAGACGGAGAGAGGACAGAGAGAGATGGTGAGAGCGAGAGCATGGAGACAATAAGACAGATCGTACAGAGCATGTGGGCATAAACAGGACCTCAGTCAGCACATAAAGATGTGTTGGGTGTGTGTATGTTTGTGTTTCCACAGACAACTAATGGGTGTGCCATCTCTGTTGAAAGTGAGTGTGTGTGTGTTTACTTAGGCAAATCAAGGAACTAGTACCTGACTTGTACCCTCAGCTTTCCACTAAAAAGACATAGAAAAAGACTATTCTTCCTTTATTTTTTGTCGTTTTAGTCGTTTAGCTACCTCACACTAGCCTATTTTTTTGAGAAAAAGTAAGAATTGGCAGTCTTGGACTTCATTCTTATCAACTTAAGGTTATGTTAGATACCTTACTTTATCAGCAAATGCAATAATAATATTTCCTTATGAATTTAGATTTTAGTGAAAACAGAAAATCAACTCCAATGTGTTGGATTTCTCACCATGTTTTGTGAAGCTCGCCAGATAACGGCTCTGCTGGAACCAAACAAACCGCGCAGATATGGTAACCAACGTCACCATACCGTTCCTTTTCACCTCTCGCTAGTCTTCGCGGTTGATTTATAGCTACGTAGGCACGTAGCCTAATAATTAGCCTACTGGCTGACTGATTGATTAAAATGGATCTTCCATTGCACGAATAACTTTAAACATCAAGAAAACTAATGACAAATCACTTGAGATCCGCTCTGGAAAAGAATTAAACACGTTAGATCCTGTCTAGGCTCTGTCTATTTTCGGCACAGTGATTGTAGTCTATAACATTCTCTTTAAGAAAAAACATAAAACTTAAGATTCATCTCTAATCTAAGCCATTCATTCGTTACCCTACTGTTTTTTGCATTTTGGTCTGCGATGGAGAGCCAAGAAACACAAACGCACAGAGTTTAGGTTCTGACCATATCCCATGAGAACTCACAAAACGATGGCGATAATAACAGTAATCCCTCACTGTGCCCTATAATTGCACTGCTTCTTCAGGGCACCGACAGATGTAGGTTAATTTCCGCATGAATAAATAGCGTCTTTAATTGGGTCCCATGGTCTTTCCCTTGGCTATTTATCCGACCTGGGCCAAGAACCATTTGTCTTGTCTGCTAGTGTCTGACAAGGCAGACACCATCATCTACTACTACAGCGCACCACACATTTGCACACTGAAAAATGAAGACAAAGCACAGATCATTTTAAAAACAGGATAAGAATATATTTTTATACACCTAATGCTCATACAATGATTACTTTCCAAAGTAATCAGTTACATGTTACAAAGTGTCAGTTACATGTTATTTTCATCACCATAGGTCATAGATCACAGTTCAGACTGCACACTGTTGTTCATCAGTACAAAGATATCTCCTAAAATTCCTTCTCTATGTGCAGACTCCATGAGGCAGTGTTCAGTTGAAGGTCAGGTGGCAGCCATCACTGGCCCAGACCTTGACCTGGATGTGGCCCGGACCTCAGCCCTACATGGCCCAGATGTGGGCCGGCGACTGCGGCTGCTTGATGCCGTCAGAGAGGACGGGGAGCACAGTACTGCTGATCGGTTTGGTTCGGGTTCACAGGACATAGGAGGTCGGATATCTTCACTGGGATCAGTATCGCTCACTCACACACACACACACACTCAAATACACACACGTGTTGCGCACATACTAACAAATGTCATGTTTGCACCCCTCATAGCAACAGAACGCAATCATTCAGTAGCTACCAAACATACTTAAAGCTCTTTACTACAAGTCCCACACATCCTCATTTGTGTCCAAAATCCTAAAAACACACACAGAAAGATGCACACACATCCTTCCTTCTCATCATTCTATACTACACACATTGACAGACACATTAAAATCTCTGCTACCCACATACAAAACACACACACACACACACACACACACACACACACACACACACAAACACACACACAAACACACAAATACCTTCATCCCAAAACTGTCTTGCCCTCCCCCCATTTTTCCTCAGCAAAAAATAAAAAGGCTCAGTTTGATGACCTCACTCTGAGGTCACAGTCTAGGCTCCTCTAGTGTGATTGGCTGGCAATGAGCCAATGATGAGTGGTGACCTCTAGTGGCGAGTGTCAGGTTATCCTCTGACATCTTGACGCCACACAGGTCCACGATCACATTATCAGACATGACTTCCCAGTAAGTTCAACGCGAAGTTTCCCGTTGGGTCACAGCCAATCAGAAGGCTTGGAGTGGTGCGGACGTAGAAAATAAAGCACGGTGGGAGGGGCTACGCTGTCTTATTAGGCTCAGGCTCAAATTAGACTATTACAGCGAATGAGGCTGGGGGTGTGCAAAAGAAAGACCTGGGATGGATGGATGGAGAGACAGAAGGAGAGATGGAGGAGTGTTATCTATGATAATTTCATCTTAGAGATAGAGAGAGAGACAAAGACAGAGAGAGATGGAAGGATGCGAAGGCTAGAGACAGGTTGTCTTCTGAAGAGAGATAAGTAGGTAAGAGGTAGAGATATAAAACTACATGAAGCTTCTTGTCATAAGGAGAGGGCTTGAGAGAAGGTCCTAAAAAGACGGCGGAAGAGAAGGGAGAAGAAGCTGATCTTCAGAATGAGGAGAGGGACAGAGGCTTATAGAAGAGGCATTAAGAAGAGAGGGGTCATCCAAGACAGGGATGTAGAGAAAGCTGAGAGAGGGGAAAGATACAGAGAATGGAGAAGCTAAGCTGGGATGAGAGGCCACCACTTTACAGAGAGAAAGCAAGGAGGAGCTAGCCATCTCATTTTTAAAGAGAGAGAGAGAGAGCTAGGAGTTAGCCATCTCATTTTTAAAGAGAGAGAGAGAGCAAGGAGGAGCTAGCCATCTCATTTTTAAAGAGAGAGAGAGTGAGCTAGGCGCTAGCCATCTCATTTTTAAAGAGAGAGAGAGAGCTAGGAGTTAGCCATCTCATTTTTAAAGAGAGCGAGAGAGCTAGGAGTTAGCCATCTCATTTTTAAAGAGAGAGAGAGAGCTAGGAGCTAGCCATCTAATTTTTAAAGAGAGAGAGAGAGAGCTAGGAGCTAGTCATCTTATTTTTAAAGAGAGAGAGAGAGAGCTAGGAGCTAGCCATCTCATTTTTAAAGAGAGAGAGAGAGAGAGAGCTAGGAGCTAGTCATCTCATTTTTAAAGAGAGAGAGAGAGCTAGGAGCTAGTCATCTCATTTTTAAAGAGAGAGAGAGAGAGAGCTAGGAGCTAGCCATCTTATTTTTAAAGAGAGAGAGTAAGTTAGGGTGGCTAGTAGCCATCTCATCTTTGCAGTGAGAGCGCAAGGAGGAGTTAGCATCTCAACCTTATAGACAGAGAGCTGGGAAGAGCTAGCCATCTCATCCTTACAGAGAGAGAGCTGGGAGGAGCTTATCTTCAGAGAGAGAGGGAAGTGGGGTTGGGGCGTTTGGACAAGCTCATGTTCATATGGAGAGGAGGGGGTGAGGGTTATGAGAAGTCCCAGAGCCCGTCTGGCGTCTCCTCTGTGGGGGACGGTGTGTGTGAGGACGGGGTTGTGGGACAGGATGGGGGGGTGTCAGCGGGGCTGGACAGGGGCAACGCCGGGTACATCAGGCTGAGGAAGGAGTCCCGGGTATGCCTCTTCACCTGCCAGACAGACACACACAGATACACATACACACACACACACACACACACACACACACACACACACACTCATACACAGAAAGAGTAATACAAGTTAGAAGCAGTTAATATTGCAGCAATTATCAAGGCTACTATTACTAAAAAAAATGACTAAAAAAAGGAAAAAAAAAAGATTGAATGTGTACCTGTTTGAAGAAGGCGTGGCCAAGCAGAACAGATGCTGATGGTCTGTGTCCAATAAAAACAAACAAAATGATTTTACTCATATTACCTCATAGCTGCTTTTGTTGTTTTTTTTCATACCACATCTCAAGTGTTACAATATGATCATTACCTGCTGTACTTCTGTTACTGTTTTAACAAGATGTTACCCAACTGATTCATGTCTGGAATATTTACAAATAATGATTCAAATCCCAGTGTGTATGTGGTTAATGATATGTGTGAAATTTCACAGTGAAAGTTGAATGTGTGTGCACATGTGTATTTGTAGTGACCTGTGTGTGTGTGTGTGTGTGTGTGTGTGTGTGTGTGTGTGTGTGTGTGTGTGTGTGTGTGTGGTCACCTGTGCTCAGGCTGCTGCTGTAGACACAGCTGGACCAGGTTGTGGAGAGTGGCTGAGTGGTTCTTAGGCCCGGGGCTCTGTGGTCTCTCAGCGGTGGCGGTTGCAGTGCGGGTCAGGCTGCCAGTGGCAACACTTTCCCCGATGCCCGAGTCGACCCCTGAGCGTGACACCTTCAATCCCCCCATCTCCCCCAGGGGTAAGTCCAGCAGGCAGCAGTGAGACCCACGCAACTTCTGTAACAGCATCTGCACAGTATGAAAAAGTTAGCTTAGCATCATCTGCACAGCATAGAGTGAGTTAGAGAGACTTAGCTTCATCTGCACAGCATTAGGGAGTTAGCTTAGCTTCATTTGCACAACATTGGGGAGTTAGCTTAGCTTCATCTGCACGGCATAGGAGAATTATCTTAGCTTCATTGACACAGTATTGGAGAATTAGCTTAGCATCATCTGTTTGGCATAGCAGAGCTAGCTTAGCTTCATCTGCACAACACAGACAAAGTAGCTTAGTCTTGTCTGCACAGCATAGAAGAGTGACCCTAGCTTCATCTGCACAGCACAGAGGAGTTAATTTTTGGGGCACCATCACCAAAGTTCCAAGGTTGTTTTATGTCATGGCAGCTTGACTACAGGTGAGTAGGCTACAGTGAGTATGTAGCCAGTCACTCTATTACAGAGGTACCATCAAAATTATGTCAAAGCTGTAATGTTAAAAACTTGCATTGAGACTTTGACGGTTCTTATGCACTGCAAACTCCAACACAGACCAACGGTTGGGTCATTGTGCCTGACATCAGTCTACAGACTGGTCCTGTTTCTGTGTCTGGGGTTCACTGAGTGGAGTCGTTTGCATTTTTGATTTTAATGAATTGGGTGGAGTTTTAGTGCCCTAAAATCACTCTATCTGGACAGTAAAAAACTAAGAGCTGGTGCCCTCAACATTCTATAGACTACAACCAACAAGTGCCAACATTAGCATGTTGGAGTTTGTTGATGTTTTCTGGTAGCCTAGAAATCTAGATGCACCCTTGTGGTAGCAAATATTTTTGCTCAACGGGTACGTCTAGCCACGCACCATTGGAGCTTTAGTAGGT
>PYXC01002560.1:112500-117500 GCA_015244755.2 Tenualosa ilisha | reverse complement strand
ATAGCATAGCATGGCATAGCATGGCACAATGTCCTCATGAGGACAGCTTAGAAGGGTCAAGTGAATCCAATAGAGCTGGTTTTGGGGAAAACAACACCATAGTGTCACACATGATGACTACTGGGCCATGGGTCAAGTGACACCAATCAGCCATGACTCTATGACTCTATGACACTAGCAGCATGGCTGCTCATTAACACTGTTTCCACACAATGCATCTCCATTCAGCTGATAAATGATCACCAAAAAAATCATCTAAATGAATTCAGTGGTCCAATAGTCAAAGCATTCATTTCATTTCATTTCATTCAGCATGTGGCCACTGTAGGGATCGATTCTTGGTGTTGTAGTGTGTGAGTATCTAAGCTCTACATTGCAGCTGTGGGACATACAGCTGGGCCCTCTCAGTACGCCACCATGTCGACCGTCAGTCCGTCAGTCTTAGGCACAGCATGGTTATTTATCGGCTAATGCACAAATGTGCTACATGTGCTAGATCTTTAGGGTTCATGAATATCATCGCAGTCAGTCAGTGTTTTAAAGCTACAGAACTCCAAGTTCCATGGAAACACGTTGCAGCCAGTGTTATAAAAGTTATAGAACAAGTTCCGTGGACACGTCAAGCAGTCAGTGTTCTAAAGCTCACTGTTGGAAGGACAGCACAGGACACACTCTTTTATTTCCGCCCCTCTGCGCTAACTTGTGTGCATGAGGTGCAAACTACCTCCTTTCAACACACACACACACACACACACGTTCTCACACTGACACACACACACACACACGTTCTCATACTAACACACACACACACACACACACACACACACAAACACACACAGCATCTCTCCCCTCCTGTCTGTTCTATTCCCCTCCCAGAGTGCCCTGGGGGAGCTGCCCCATCACTTCCAGCCTGGCACGCACTGGCACACATTAGTACATCACAAGAGTTGGCCGCTGGCACAGAGGAGATGAAAACGTCCTCTGACCGGGGTAACATAATTTAGCACTTACATGTGTTAACTTCAGCCCAAATGCCATTTGCTCAGCCAGAAAATGATGACATGACAAGACAGGTCACCACACCAGACAACAGATGAAGGACTTGTATGATTTATGGATCCTCTTTTTCTTTGAACTTTATTGCTCAAACCATAAATGCTCATGTGCTACAGTTTTCTTGGTAATGCTGCTATGTAAACATTTTTTCTGGCCACTTTATTCCACACAGCAAGGCTGCTTTCCAAACAGACAGTAAACCGGAGGAGCACTTTAGAGAATACAGACCTCAGCCAAATCCTGTCCAGCACCACTTTAGCCAAAGACAGACTAAAAGCTGGGCTGACCAACCCAAATGGACCGGGTCCTTCTCTGAGCCCATAACACACCTTTGCACTCATCTTCAGGAAAACCAGGCTGCTTTTTTTTTAAACCTAACACTGCACTCAGACAAACAAACACAGACTGCAAAACACACTGAAAACATCAACTCTTTGTCAGTGGTTAAAACACACACTCACACACACACACACACACACACACACACACACACACAATGAGGAAAAACATTTCAAAACAACCTCAAATGGGCATTCCAAAGTATGTGACAATGACAGGGCTTTAGAGGTGATCCAGGGGTCGAGTCTTATTTCTGAGAGTGAGTTGGTTGTTATAGGACTGAGCTGGCCATGCATGGTGTACAGCTGCAGACTTAACCCAGGAACCCACCCCGGTGGTTCTGCAACAGTAGCAGTGTTCTCTAATCCTTTAGAGGGAACCGTGCTAGACATGGCTCCAATCTAAACCATGTTCAGAAACTAATACCCTCAGAGACTCAACGTTGAGACAAACAGCGACTTTCTTATGACAACCCTATGAATGGGCGGCCACACACAGACAGACAGACAGACAGACTGGAGACACTGGTTAATGGTGAAAGCCACTTTGTCCAACAAAACACACCAAAAACTGGAGAGCCTTATCTTAGCCAAGGCCGGACAAATCAGACCACACTGGTGCATGGGACGCAGGCCCTTCTCTGGTATGGCAGCTAAGACACTACCTCTAAGACCATGCTTTCTTTTAATGAAAGGAAACGTCACTCAGGGGTCTGGTAGCCTGGCCCCTGTGGAAGGGTAGCTGACAGGATGAGCCGTTTGCAAAGGACAGTAGTAGGACTGCGCAGTCTAATCTTGGAGTCCTCGACAGGGGGCGCTGTTGCAAAGCAGTGCTACACACAGTGGGCGCGCTGTTCTTTTACTAACCAGGCATTGATGGCTGACGTCCTCATACTGGTCCTCTATGTTGATTGGCTGGACCTGAGAGTGGGAGGAGATGCAGGAGCAGTCCTATTGGAGAGGAGGAGGTATGATGAAGAATGAGACACGCCCCCATGTGAGAGAGAGGCGGGGACAGGTGTGCAGGCCACACCCAGTGAGATGACAGACAGGTAAGGGACGACACTCCCAGAAAACCAAAAGCCCTTTCAGAGTCATTTGCCTTAAACTCAGATGAGTTCTGAAAGAAATGTCATCATAAATGGTTACGTTAGCAACCATTATGGACTCCTCAGAAGGCCTCTCTGATTGGTTGTCTGAGAGTGAGGCTGAATCCCAATGCCCTGTCTCTAAGCCCTAAAGCCATGAACCCTCAAAGGCATGTGTCCTTTACTTCATGATTGGCAGATTCATAGCAGTTAAGTGTGTTGAAGGTTCAGGGTTTAGGGTTAGGTAGGACATTGGGATTAAGCCTGTGTGAAGGGCAGAGAGGAGGGGAGGAGGGGTTGGAAGACATGCCTGTATGAGAAGTCGTAAGCAGATGTATGACAGACGGATGAATGACAGTTGGCACGGTTCACTGGGAGGCCAGGAGAGATTACCCTAACTCTCTCTCATACATATTCGCACACACACAGACAGAGGACAGATCACTCTAGAACGGATCACATCTGGGTCAAAGACCAGCCAGTACTGGGCCGGACCTGGACCCGGACCAGAGATCTGTGCTGTCTGTCTAGCAGAGGTGTGTGTGTGTATGCGTGTGTGTGTGAGTGTGCGTGTGTGCATTTGTGTGTGTGTGTGTGTGAGCGAGAGAGAGAGTCTAGCAGAAGTGAAAATCCACAGCAACAGGGAACGGGGAGAAGACTTACACCGGGCAGGAATTAAACCAGAGAAGAAAGACAGACATGACAGGGTATTAGTGGGGGGGGGTAGAGAGATAGTTGGGAGGGAGGATGAGAGAGGGAGAGAGAGAGATGGAGGGTTACAGGAAAAAAAAGAAAGAAAACACAGAAAGAGAGATAGAAGGGACGTAGATGGAGAGAGGAAGAGAGTGATGGGAGGGAAAGATGAATGGAAGAGGAGAGGGAGAGAGTGATGGAGGGAGGGAGAGCGGTAGCTGCTAATGGTGATCTAGTGCCCTGCTCTCTCTAGAGAGGATTGCGGATTAATGGGGACATTACCTAGTTAATATGCCAGCAAGAAGCTCCCAGGGCTAGGCAAAGAACAGTGGGCTATCCACAGTCAAAATAATCTGGATTGACTGGGGAAAAGTGGAATTCATAACCTTTTGCTACACACACACACCACACACACACACACCACACACACACACACATTATGGGGCTGTGCACAATCAACATGCCCCCCTGGAGTCTAGATGTCAGGATGAGGCAAGGTGAAAGAAAAGAAGCACGTGCCAAGGCGGTAGTGCAGCGGTTGGTAAACGGCAAAAGAAGTGCGGGCACTTACCAAGAACGACATATGTTCCTCTTCGCGGCAAGAGCTCTTCACGCGAGGGCATTTATCCGTTTCTCAAGACGCACCTCTGAAGAAAGAAGGCAGCGGAGACCATCAGCGTGGACAGGGAGAGAGAGGGGGACCAGCTCGTGTTTGTGTGAGTGTGTGAGTAAGAGAGAGCGAGTGGGAGAGGGAGGGAGAGAGAGGATAGAGCGAAGGATAGAGAAAAAAGGAAAACTGAGACGCACACACAAAGACACACACAAAAATCAATGGCAGCGTCAGCTCCCATTTCCTTGCTATTGCCCTCGGGCATACCCCGTCTCCAGAAGGATGTGCACCACCGGACTGGACGATAAAGGACATAGCGAGCGTTTCACTTACCTGGCTGCAAGTGCAGGAAAAAGACCGGGGTTTCGCTGCGTATTTCCTCTGATCCTCAGTGACATCCCGACTGTGCTACTCCGTTCGTTTCCTTTGAGGCAAAATGATTAATAGGTATGATGAAACTATTTAGAGGCAGGCTGCTGGAAGCGTCATCGTAATATCTATCTGACGACACTTGAACAGTCTGGGCTTCACCCAAGAATAGACATTACACTGAAGGGATGTACACTAACAAGACACATTACAAACAACACCCACCAACCCACATCAATAATTCAATTCCTGAAAATGATCGCTAATATCGCTTTTCCTCAGTTTTCCTCTAATTCAGTGAGAGTATTCCGAGGATATCCCGACCTCTGCCAGATAGCGTAGCCCAAACATTGCTATTCTAAACCATCGCTCGACTCCGTGCGCATGAACGGACGCATTTGTCTGTGAATGGACATCTGAGGCCGACGCGGGAGCGCGTGCTTCTTTAATTCCAGCAAGGGCGCAAAGAATGGGCTCTTTGACCGTGAACCGGCCCGTTATTCGCGCTGGCGGAGCGGACGTTTGGTCATAATGTGGCAGGTGCCATGCTGTCACAGTTGGTGATGAGCTTCTTCTTTTCCGCGAAAACAAAATAATTGGCTTATTCGTAATACATGAACAAATTGACATTTTTATTTAGAAACAGGATTATTATTTTCAACCTATTATATTTTATTATCATACTTTCTTGCAAAATGCAGGCTACACAGCCTGGTAATAATAAATAGTCAAATAGGTCCAAATATAACGATCCTAATATAATGACTATTGTACAATGCTGATGTGCAATCGCCCCCCGCAGTTAGTACAGGCGTATAAAGCCCATTACATACCCCCACATCCCAT
>PYXC01002560.1:100000-105000 GCA_015244755.2 Tenualosa ilisha | reverse complement strand
AGCCTATTACCCATGGTGGCCGAAGTGAGCAAGTCCAGCGATGAGAGTTGGAGCGTTTGTTTTGTGTGTGTGTGTGTGCGTGTGTGTGTGTGTGTGTGTGTGTAGCTCATTACCTCATTGACTTTATACTATATTCTAAGGCTGTCTGAAACGGGAAGGTAGTGACTTGCTGTCTTCACTGTCCAACAAGTTACCTGTTGTAGAAGGCATCAAGGCCCCGGCTAAAAACCTACTTTCAGACAACCTAGCTAAGTGGCTAAATGGCTAAATAGAACACTGTCTTTTTGTTTATTATAATGGTCAGGCGTCGTTTCGGACACAGCTAAAGTGTGTGTGTGTGCGTCAGGTGTAGTGCACAAGTGTTTAACACTGCATTTACAGACTTATTCATGTCCCAGACCCCAATGGAGAGTGTGTGTGTGTGTCTGTGTGTGTGAGAGAGAGAGAGAGAGTATGTGTGAGAGAGAGAGATGGAACAACAGACAGAGAAAGAGAAGCAGAGTTTGATAGGGCAGAGGAAGGAGGCCAAAACTTCTCTCTCTATTTTTACACTATGAGCCATCTGCAGTCTCTCACTCTTCTCCCTCCCTCTTTTTCTATCTCTCTATCTCACTTCATCCTTCTCTCTCTCTCTCTCTCTCTCTTTTTCTCTCTCTCTCTCTGTCTGTTTCTATCTCCGCCCCCTGCAATTCTGATTGGCTCTTCTCTTCATTAGGTCACAGTAACAGATGGACAGTTCAGAATGTGACGAGTGGTGTATGTGTGTGTTTGCGTGCCTGCAAGTGTTTGTACGTGTGTGTGTGTGTGTGTGTGTGTGTGTATGGAAGCACGTGCTTATGCTGAACCGCTGTTGGTGCGTCTGTGTGTGTTTGTGTGTGTCTGTGTGTGGAAAGCTTTTCAAGACTCTAACTGTTTACATTCATAGTTACACATTGAATTATACTAATAGTGTGTACATTTTGAGTGTGTGTTTTGAGAGTGTGTTGTGTGTTGGTGGAGGTGTGTGTGTGTGTACATGCATGCAGCGTTTCTATGTTTATTTCTGTGTGTGTAAGGTGCTGTCGTGCTTGTGTGTGTACAATGGTGATTAAGCTTGTTGAGGGCAGATTACTTGGTGTCAAGCTCTCAGACCATCAGTGTGTGTGTGTGTGTGTGTGTGTGTGTGTGTGTGTGTGTGTGTTTGGCAAGGGCAGAGGAATGCACTGATCTGGTCCCTTAAGTGCAGCTGACAGCAGAGCCAGAATCGGCATCTTGAGACAGAGAGAGAGAGAGAGGGTGTGAGACAGAGGGAGAGAGAGAGAGAGAGAGGGTGTGAGACAGAGAGAGAGTGAGAGAGAGAGAGAGAGAGAGGGTGTGAGACAGAGGGAGAGAGAGAGAGAGAGAGGGTGTGAGACAGAGAGAGAGTGAGAGAGAGAGAGAGAGAGAGAGCTGAGAGTTAGTGAGAGAGAGAAGAAGGAGAGAAATAGAGTGGGAAGAAAAGAGACCGACAGAAAGAGAGAGAGAGAGGATGAGAAAGGGAGGGGGGAGAGGAAGATGACTAGAGACAGACAGAGGGAGGGGAGAGAGAGAGAGAGACAGAGAGACGGACAGACGGAGGGAGAGGAGGGTAGGAGAGAGGGAGTGAGGGAGAGGAGAAGAGAACAGACAGAGGAGTGGATGAGCAAAGGAAGGGAGAATGAAGGAGAAGAGAGAGGAGGCAGCGATGCCTGTGTTAAACGTCCCCAACGACCAACTCTACGAGAATTTCGCAGTGGAAGGTGAGGGAGGGACCTAGACCCTCACACACACACACACACACACACACACACACAGATGGACATCGAGTCATGTCTGTGAGGGAGAGGGATTTTGTTACTGTACGGATGTCTCTGCAAGGTCATTCAAATAATGCTGCAGAGTGCAACACTCTCTGTGTGTGTGTGTGTGTGTGTGTGTGTGTGTGTGTGTGTGTGTGTGTGAGAGAGAGAGAGTGAGAGTGTGTGCATAAGTGCAAACAGATATTTCAATGCAGCATTCCTTAATGTGCATGGTTGCGCTATTGTTTGTATGTCTGCATATCCTCTGGAAGTGTTTGTTTGTTTGTGTGTGTGTGTGTGTGTGTGTGTGTGTGTGTGTGTGTGTGTGTGTGTGTGTGTGTGTGTGTGTGTGCGCATGTGTCTGTGATGGAGGAAGTGTGTTTATGTATAGAAACTTGACACTTGAGGAATATAGGTGTGTGTGAGATGTTGACGTTGGTATCCAGGCGTGTGATGTCATCGTCACGTGTTGGAGAGATTCTGGTTCTGCTTTTGCTCCCCTTGGGATTGCTGTGTGTGTCTGTGTGTGTATATGTCTTTGCCCTTTGCCTGTGTGTGTGTGTGCGTGTGCGTGCCCTTGTGTGTGTGTGCGTGTGTGTGTGTGTGTTATAAATAGTCTGGGCATGGGTGCCCATGCCACATGTACAGTCTTAACCCCTGTGTGTTCTGTATGGAAGTCTGGTGTGTGTATAGGAGTGTGTGTGTTTGGTTAATGAGATGACATGATCTAGAAGACCACAGGACTAACAGGCTCCACTCTTCCAATACTATATCTCTCTCTCTTTTGTGTGTGTGTGTGTGTGTGCGTGCGTGTGTGTGTGGCAGATAAATGGGGTCGACTCAAAAGTCACATGTGGACTGCAGACTAGGGGTCGCAGTGGCCTGGATCCTTTCAATGTCCCGGGGTTCAAGTGTGTCAGTGGGATTGGAGTGTGTGTACGTGAGTGTAGGTGCTTATGTGTGTGTGTGTGTGTGTGTGTGTGTGTGTGTGTGTGCGCGCTGCTGAGACTCTTGCTCTACTTTCACTGGGGTAAATGAAACCCCTCTGCTATTAATAACCCCAGACTGTAAGAGAGAGAGAGAGAGGGAGAGAGGAAATGCAGGAGGGAGAGGGAGGAGAGGGAGGGAGAGAGGAAATGCTGGGTGAGAGAGGTAAAGAGGGAAGGGAGGGGAAAGAGAGCAAGAATAGAGAGAGATGGAGAGAAAGAGGGAGGGAGAGAGCAAGGAGAGGGGAGGTAAAGTAAGGATGGAGTGAGAGAGTGAGTACAGTAGAAAGGAGGAGGAAGGAGGGAACAAAAAACAGGAGGAAAGAGGGGATGAAGGCAGGTTTGGAGAGAGAGGAGGAGATACAGGAAAGGAGATTGGATGGTGGGAGAGAGAGAAGGAGGACAGGAAATATGAACGGATGAAGAGAGAAACAAATGGATGACATACAGAAAGCAAAACACAGCAGGAGATGAACACATCAGAGAGGAGACTGAAACAGTACCTTGATACATGCGCACACACACACACACACACACACACACACACACACACACACACACACACAGAGGGGTAAGCCAGTAGCCTGGCATACACACACTAGAGAGGGGTGAGACAGTGAGACAGTGGTTCCACACACACATACCCACACACACACTAGAGAGGGGTGAGACAGTGGTCTCACACACACACACACACACACACACTAGAGAGGGGTGAGACAGCACCTCTTCCTAGTTGATGTATTTTATAGCCAGGCCAGCTCAAATAATATCATTGGCTGAAATATGGAGACGTGGGGTTAGAACAGAAGTATCTCTTGTCCTGTGGTCTTGGTCCTGTGACCCATTCCTGCTGCAGGCGAGGTCTGAGTGACCTCTGAGTGGACCAGCAATGGTCACTCTGCCTTTCCCTCTGCACCTTCAACAGGGCGCATGTGTGAGGCTTACCAGGGGAACTCCCAGCAGAGGTGTGTGTGTGTGTGTGGCCTCCACTGCACTGTAATTTAATTACGCCCAACTAATCTCTGCTCACGTGCCGGCAACCCAGGGGTCAGAGGTCTCAGTGAAGGTCATGGCACTGTGAGGAAGGGATCCTCACAGCGAGACATCAGCCAGCTGCCAGATTCACATTCAGATTCTGATCCAGATGTAGCAAGACTCTAGAACTAGACCAGTACTCACCTGTAGCAGGTCCAGCACGTAGGGTTCCAGTGAGGCTCTGGCCCAATTCAAAGATGATAGTGTGGTTCTGGTGTGATCCACCACTAAGTGAATGTGGTTCTGGTCCAGTTTTATTCTGTGGTGGATTAGGATTATTGGATCTTTTGCAGATCTTGGACAAGCTTCTTGGCATCCAGCTTTGAGAACCCCTGGCGTTATATATATATATATATATATATATATATATATATATATATAGATATATAGGTTAGCCTCGCTACGAATCTGCAGTCAACCCTATAAAAGGTATTACCTAAACCCCTGGCGTTAAATATAGGTTAGCCTTGCTACCTACCTGTAGTCACCCCTATGGTAGTTATGACCTAAACCTGACCTCACACACCTACCTCTTGGATGTTTACCTGGGGTTGCTTCACACACCCACTGCCATTAGTCTGCCTGTAGACAAGGGTGAGTGGAGCACTTGTGAAACCACCACTGATCTGATCACAATAAACTGTGAAATGGAGGACAGCATGAGGAGTGAACGCCTACAGAAGTGTTGGCCTCCAACATCAGTGCCAAAGACAGAGACGTGCAGAAGAGACTGAAACATCAGCATGTATCAGATATGACTCAGACATTTGAATGTTGGCTTGTATTCGACAGCAGTCGAGGCGATGAGTGGGAAATGCTCCTGCTAGCGGTGCCTGTTGCACGATGAAGGAGAGTGGATCCCAGGGGCATGGTGAGTGGATCCCAGAGGCATGGTGAGTGGATCCCAGAGGCATGATGAGTGGATCCCAGAAGCATGATGTGTTTGTAGCTGTGAATCGCTGCTGTATGCTTCCTCATGGTGTGTAAAGGTGAACAGGCTCGATCACAGTAGGAAATCCCCTTAGTCATGATGAGAGACATGTTACAGGGCCAACTTCCCCACCCCTCTGGCGGGGTAAAAGTCCAACTGCGCTAACCAGCCCCAAGAGATCAGGAAATGATTGTCTGACTGACTGAGCTGTAAAAACACTCGGCGGAGGACAGTGTGTCGGCTGAGTGG
>PYXC01002560.1:95000-97500 GCA_015244755.2 Tenualosa ilisha | reverse complement strand
TAGGGGGCTCCTTACCTCCAGGAACCCCAGCAGGGTGTCTCTTGGCTGGGCCACGGTTCAGCGGGAGGCCCCTGGTAGTCCTGGAGGTCTGGAGGTCCTCTGTGGTAGTAGCAGGTAGAGAACTGTGTTAGGCTCAGAGGCAATAGTCTATAGAACTGCTTGAGTGTCACAGGTAGTATTGCATGCCTAGATGGGAGTGTGTGTGTGTGTGTTTGTGAGTGTGTATACATGCTGGCATGTGTGGAAATAATGTTTCTTGTGTACCTTAGGTGTGTATCTTGTGTGTGGTTACGTAGGCACACTAGTACATGCATGGTTGTGTACGTTGGAGATTGTTGGTGTGTGTGTATAGGTGTGTTGGTGTGTTGGTTGGTGAATTGGGAGTGTGTGCTTTTTAGTTGTGTAGAGGATGTTTATGTAGGTTTTGATTTCATGCATACTTCTCATTTGTATACATGAACTGTGTGTGTGTGTGTGTGTGCGTGTGTGTGTGCGTGTGTGTGTGCGTGTGTGTGTGTGTGTACTGACTACTCTCTCTCTCCTATAGTCCTCAGTGCAGAGAGGGTGGAGCAGATGACCAAGACCTATAATGACATTGAAGTGGTCACACACCTTTTGGCTGAGGTGAGTCCCCTTATTGGCCAATATGGATGAAGAGAGGGATCCTCATTGGTTGAGTTCTGCTGACCTGATAGGGATTGGTTGGTTGACAGTTTTGTGGCTCTCTGATTGGACAGAGGGACCGGGACTTGGAGCTGGCCGCTCGGATTGGTCAGTCTCTACTGCAGAGGAACCATGTCCTACAGGAGAGGAACGAGTCTCTGGAGGAACAGCTTGCACAGGCTCTGGACAGGGTAAATAACACACACACACACACACACATGCAAATACACACATGCGCGCACACACACACACACGCATGCACATACACATCTGCACGCTTCTACACACATACTCACACACACACGCATACATACACACACACACATGCACACGCACACACGCATACACACACTGACCCTTTCTGCTGTCCATCCCCAGGTCCACCAGCTGCAGCATGAGCTGGGGAAGAAGGATGAGCTGTTGCGTATGGTGGCCAGTGCGTCTGAGGAGAGTGAGACTGACTCCAGCTGCTCGGCCACGCCGCTCAAACACCCCCAGCCTGCAGGGGGCGCCATCAGCCTCAGCCAGCTAGAGGTCTTGCAGAGCAAACTACAGGACCTGGAAGAGGAGAACCTTGCCCTGCGCTCAGAGGTGCGTGCGTGCGTGCGTGCGTGTGTGTGTGAGTATGTGTGTAGAAGCGTGCATATGTGGAATGACGTATATATGGATGCAAACAGATGCACACACACACACACCTACTCACACTCACACACTCATTAACTTACATCATCACACTGCTGTCAGTTGTGTGTGTGTGTGTGTTTCATACAGTGTGTACTGGTATATTTTGGAAGTGCTTCATGGTGAGTGAACATATCTAATCTGTTGTTACCACTGAAATGCTGCTGCTGATGAGGTTGCTAGGTTGCTATGGTGATAGTGACACCATTTCCGGATCTGTTGCTAGGCGTGTCACCTGAAGACAGAGACCATCACCTATGAAGAGAAGGAACAGCAACTCGTCAGCGACTGTGTGAAAGAGCTACGTAAGTTAATGTGTGTGTGTGTGTGTGTGTGTGTGTGTGTGTGTGTGACAGAGAGAGAGAGGAGGGAGAGAGAGACTATGTCTAGTGCATTTGTTCAAATTCAAACTCAAGGTGTGTGTTTGTGTGTTTCCAGGCGAGTCGAACAGTCAGATGGTGACACTGACAGACGAGCTGTCAAAGAAAAACGAGGAACTGATCCGTCACCAGGAAGAGATCGCCCAGCTTCTGTCCCAGATAGTCGAGTTACAGCACCGCGTCAAAGAGGTGAGAGAACATGGAGGACGATGAACAAGCTTTGTGTGTGTGTGTGTGTGTGTGTGCGTTTGACCGCGTCAAAGAGGTGAGAGAACATGGAGGACGATAAACAAGCTTTGTGTGTGTGTGTGTGTGTGTTTGACCGCGTCAAAGAGGTGAGAGAACATGGAGGACGATAAACAAGCTTTGTGTGTGTGTGTGTGTGTGTGTTTGACCGCGTCAAAGAATCAATTATAGCATGTGTGTAGGTAGGGGAATCATGAACCCTGTGATACAATAAGCTGTGTGTGTGTGTGTGTGTGTGTGTGTTTCAGCTGGCCCTTGAAAAAGAGGAGTTGCGGATCCATCTGCAAGCCTCCAAAGATGCCCAAAGACAGCTGACTGCAGAGGTAGTAGACATTTACACCCACATGCACACGCGCACACACACACACACACACACACACACACACACACACACACACACACACACACACACACACACACACACACACACACACCTCTAACCAACACCTGAAACTCTGCTCCAGTCCCCCTCATGAAAGCCACAGCTTACCTGAATAATAAGTAAATTATGACATTTGAAAGAAACAGAC
>PYXC01002560.1:77500-90000 GCA_015244755.2 Tenualosa ilisha | reverse complement strand
GAGGAACACCATTTTGCCACAGTGTGTGTTTGACGACATGGGTTTCAGTGGCCTTAGCATGTCTGTGATGGTCAGAAGCGTCTGCCTAACTTTCTACTCCGCCTCTCTATTCCCTTCTTTCCTACTTCCTGTTTCCTTGTTCCTCTACTTCTTTCTACTATCCTACTTCCTGTGTTATCGTGGCTCATTTCCTGTGAACTCTGGAAGCTCAGAAGCCTGAGGAGAGAAAGAACTAGAAAGTTGGTTTGCTTCATTAAGTTTGTACACTGTTAAGAAAAGTAAGAGAGCGCTAAAGGAAGTTGAAATGTGGAAAGTAAGAAGACATGACAAAATTTTGAGGTGTGAGAGAGACAGAAAGTGTATAGAAAGAGTGAAAATGCAATTGAAGTTGATGGAGGGGAAAAGGGAAAGTAGGTCTGTAATGGTGATGGTCAAGCTTCCAGAGTCTCACTACCTTTGGGCATTTCTCTTGTGTTGTGTTGAAGCCTTGGGCATGAAGGCCCCCAGCCCTGCAGTCTATCCTGTACATACCTGAATTTGTAAGCTCCTAACTGTAGGGC
Organism: Tenualosa ilisha; assembly: GCA_015244755.2. Classification (NCBI taxonomy): domain Eukaryota; kingdom Metazoa; phylum Chordata; class Actinopteri; order Clupeiformes; family Clupeidae; genus Tenualosa; species Tenualosa ilisha. The sequence continues at coordinate 89,440 of PYXC01002560.1, read as the reverse complement.
CTCTGGTCTAACTAAGCTAGACTAAACTAGTGGATGTCTAATGATCTCTGAAGACCTCTCTCTGGTCTTGCTCTTTATAGGCTTTAAGTATTAACTCCATAGTGACTGTTTGCATTACTGCCATTAGCTAGTTAGCCATGACTGCCAGTGATGGACTCGCCAACAGTAGAGTGCTAGGTGCGGGACACACTTCCTGACTACAACTCCCATGATGCACTTCTGTCAGGGGCCCAGATGACTGAACATTCTCCTCAGGGCTGGAGGTTAGAATACTGAAACCTGAAGAGAGGGACAGCTAGACATCAGCTTTCTCTAATGTGGATCTAGATGCGCTTCAGAGTTAGCCTAGCTATTAGCCGAGTTAGCAATGCTAGCTTTTTATTAGCTTGTGGAAATTTAAGGGAATTTGAGTTTTTAAGTTTATCAAAATGGGCATCACTGGGGATCTGTCACCTGGATGGGTTAGCCTGTGTTATTTCACGCATCACCATCTTTGCTGTGCTGTTTCTAAGCCACGGTCTTTACTTTCTCAAAGGTATGCACTGGTGTTATTCATTCAGCAGGTTGATTGGCTAGGAGGCAGCTAATGCTAGCTAGCTCAAATTGTAATCCAGCACAAGGGCTTAATTTACCATATATAGACTTACTCCAGGGTATTTGGCGTAATGCCAGCCTATAGTTCCTGTGGTACATTTTTCAACACACTGAAAAATGGGAGAATGTAGGAACATTTTGAAGGACTAGTTTAGCGTGAGTAGAAATACAAGGGTTTATAGAGATGGTTTAAGGTGGTCTGCTAGTGGTAGAGGTATTGGAGATACACTGAGGGTTTATGGAGATGGTTTAAGGTGGTCTGCTAGTGGTAGAGGTGTTGGAGATGCATTGAGAAAGTGGACGACAGGAAAGTCTTTGTAATGTCTCTTGACACTGGTTGCAGTCGCTTTAAGTGTTCACCTTTTATCCCTTGTGATCTTTTGAACTTTGACCCTCAGTAACCTCTTGATCTTTAACTCTTCAGTGCCCCTCCCCCTCTTGATCCCAATACAGTGCCCTTAGGGTTAACATGGATCCTGCTCCGTCCCATTGCTGTTCATTGTCATTCGTTTTAATGCACTTTTTCATTTTAAATTCTATATTATTATTATTCATGATATGATATTAAACTATTGTAAGGGACAGATGCAGTTACTATTATTATTATTAATATCATGTGAGGTTAGTATTAGGTTTAACTAATATGTTTTATCAGCAGAGGTTGTGAACTCATCATGGATTTAACACCATTTCATTTAGGAATGTGAATTTTAAATCATCTATATGCAGCATAGCCTAAACACACAGTACATTTATTATTGTTTTGTGGCTACCCAAACCAGGGGTTGTAAGAGTGTTTGTGTCTGAACGTAAGCAGTGTGAGAAGCAACCAAAAATACTTTTCTTTTAGCCCTCCCATGTCAACCCAGTTTGTGGTTTCCATGTTCTTTTAATGTCTGTGATGTATAACCATGTTATAACCATCAGGGATGCTCTTCTAATGTTTGTCATATAACCATGTTATAATCATCAGGGTTATGATCAGTGCGAGTCTGGGCTTCTCTGCCATTGGCTAGCTTAAGAAGGTGGGCTGGGGTTTGTGATTCCCTGTCATTGTAGTCAGGGTAGGAGCTGGTTTTTAGTGTTGATGCAGAAGGAAGAAACCAGCTTTAAAGTGTGTGTGTGTGTGTGTGTGTGTGTGTGTGTGTGTGTGTGTGTGTGTGTGTGTGTGTGTGTGTGTGTGTGCGCGTGCGTGCCTGTGTGTGTGCAAGACAGATGGACCTATGTGACCCCCGCTTGTGCTTGGCCTGTGTAAAGTTCCCATGATTCATCCTGTTTTTTTTTTTTTTGTAAAATAAAGCGATTGCAAAACTTCTGCTTACTTGGTGTTTTGCTTTTTTCTTGTTCTCTTTTTGTCTTTTCTTCTTTGGGAATCATCCTGTGGAACCAGCAACAAAAGCTTGGCAACATAATCACCCACCCACAATAGTCCCCCACCCACTGATCTGTGTCAAAGGGAATAGTTTGACCTATGTTGGTTCTCTAGAGTTCTAGAGTGTCTGGGCAGTAGTGTTCTAGAGCTCCAGAGTATCTGAGCAGTAGAGTTCTAGAGTGTTCAAAATTATCTGGGCAGTAGTGTTCTAGAGCTCTAGAGTATCTGAGCTGTAGAGTTCTAGAGTGTTCTAAATTATCTGGGTAGTAGTGTTCTAGAGCTCTAGAGTATCTCCTGAAGTCACCGTTCACCTTAAAGTTGCGTTGTGTTTTCTTTCCAGCAGAATAAAAGACTGGACGTCTCAGTTGCACTGGATCAGGATCAGTGATTTATTATTCTTGGATTACAATTGTTGATCTGATGGAATAATAGATGAAATAACCGAAATAAAAAGCTGAAGTCACAGAGTGAAGTCTAAAGACTATCAGACTAAGTTACTCTTCTGTCTCGCCCGCAAGGTTGAGACAGGATAACCAAGATGATGTAGTGTAGCTCGTCTGGATCCTTCTCACCGGGGAAGAGAAAATGGGCTCTACGTGTACTCAAAAGTCTAATCGTAAATTTATCCTCAACACTGGAAAATAACTTGAGCAGTTTCTAAATCAGGACAGAACTTATAAGTACATAACTCAGGGACACACCCAAGGGTTTAGATTTTAGCAAACCACACATCACCTAAACAGGAGCATACATGCACATACCGAGGCCTTGCACCTGCACAGCATGTGACATATGATCACTGGTCAAGGCGACCTCTAAGGTCTCCTCCATGCTACACAAGTTGTTGACTGAACATTTTGTACAGACTTAGCGAGAAATATAACTTGGAGCAGTGCACAGATGAAGATTATTCATTTGACAGTCAGAAAGGAGTCGCAAGAAATCATGTAAAATTCTACATAGTGTTCTAGAGCTTTAGTTTTATGGAGTACATTATGTTCAGGCTTTTATTTTTCCTTGGGAATTTCATGATCATCCACTCCGTGCGACATCACTCGGTCGGTCACATTATGTTCTGACACTGGTTTGACACCACAGCATCCAACCAATTAGAGATATTCCTGGGAAAATCATTGCCCTGTTGTTCAAACCGGGAGCTCAGATTAACTGATGAGGGCATAGAAAACTGAGTTCACATGCCCTTATCGGTTGGCATTGGCAGAGACAGTTGATAAATGATCTTTGGCATTAGCTGCTGTTCCCAGATGTTAACAGTCACTTCCACCTGCAGGGACCTGCAAAATGATGTATAGACTACTCATGTATGCTGTCCTGATGTATAGATACTCGTGTGTGCTGTCCTGATGTATAGACTAGTCGTGTATGCTGTCCTGATGTATAGACTAGTCGTGTATGGTGTCCTGATGTATAGACTAGTCGTGTATTCTGTCCTTAAGTATAGACTACTCGTGTGTGTTGTCCTGATGTATAGACTAGTCGTGTATTCTGTCCTGAAGTATAGACTAGTCGTGTGTGCTGTCCTGATGTATAGACTACTCGTGTGTGCTGTCCTGATGTATAGACTAGTTGTGTATGGTGTCCTGATGTATAGACTAGTCGTGTATGGTGTCCTGATGTATAGACTAGTCGTGTATGGTGTCCTGATGTATAGACTACTCGTGTGTGCTGTCCTGATGTATAGACTACTCGTGTATGGTGTCCTGATGTATAGACTAGTCGTGTATTCTGTCCTGATGTATAGACTACTCATGTATTCCATCCTGATGTATAGACTAGTCGTGTATGGTGTCCTGATGTATAGACTAGTCGTGTATTCTGTCCTGATGTATAGACTAGTCGTGTATGCTGTCTTCATCACGGGTCATAGGCAGCTAAAAGCAGTGCCTGAGGGACAAACGAAAACACCACATCCCTATCAAGGCTGAAATGCTTTCATTGTTTTATTTTATTCAGCTTTGCATAAAACCCAAATTAGCTACACTGATAAGAATTGGAACTGGAAGTGTTAATGTTTTGAGTACAACCTGCAAGTCAGCCTGAAGGGGGTTAATGATAATGAAAGTTAAGTATCTGGAGTTCAAACAGTAGGTTGAAAGAGAGTGATGACACCTAGTGGTGAGTTTGCTGAACAACCTCCATTCACACGTACATTTATGCATTTATCAGACGTTTTTATCCAAAGCATTTGTCAACTATCAATTACATCCGGGCCAGTCTCCCCTAGAGTAACTGAGGGTGAAGTGCTTGCTCAAGGGCACAATAGTGGCAGCCAGGATTCGAACCCACAATTTCCAGGCTACTAGCATGCTAGCCAGGTTCTTTAACCACTACGACACATCTTGATGTTGCGTTGATGCTAGTATCTGATTGATATTGGACAGGTTGTCATAATGCTTGCACGTAGATGGGACACATTTCAGTGTTTCTTTGAGGCCGGTTTCTAGTCGGCATCAAATGGGGCATATCTTGATACTGTCGGTCTGGGCACTGAACTGCCCGCTGGCGAAGTCCAGCCCAACTCCGAGTCCACTTCCCACGCCGAAGGCAGCGTAGAGGGGCTGGGTGAGGGCGGCGAGCGGAAGGCGTGCAGCAGCTCCATCTCGTCATCCACGCTGTAGAACGCCAGCGTCTGTGCAGCGCGGTCGAGGAAGAGTCCCACGCGCGGCGAGTACGTCACAGGGATGTCCTGCTTCTGATTGGCGTGCAGTGCCGCGCAGCACATGTCCGACAGCTCCAGGCTCCACGATTGGGCGTTGTAGCCCAGCCCCGAGCGGGAGTCCGCCCCCTTGCGTTGCATGGAGGCCAAGGCCACGCCCAGGGACGACCCCCGACCCCTCCACTCCACCTCCCAGTAGCAGCGGTCGGCGGTCAGCGGCCCCAGACACACCACCTGCGTCCAGCCGTCGAAGCGCTGCGGAAAGTCGTCACACACCTGTATGGACGGCTGCAGCGTGGCCACGGTGTTGCCCTCTGACAGGACCAGCCTGCGGTGAGCTGAGTTAGGGTCAAGGGTCAAGATACAGGCATCTGGGACAGAGAGAGAGAGAGAGAGATACCGATGGAGTGAGATAGAGAGAGAGAGAGAGAGAGAGGGATGGAGTGACAGAGAAAGATGGAGAGGGAGAGTATAGGAGAGAATAAGGGATGAATAAGAAGAAAAAGAGAAGAGGAGGATTGAGAGTAAGATTGTGATTGGAGGATGCAGAAGATGGCTGGGTTCGCTACATGCCAATGTCAAAGATAATTTATTACAGAAACTCATCTTTGGTGTGTGTGTGTGTGTGTGTGTGAGTGAGTAGGTTCTACTCACATTGCAGGAAATCCTCTCTAGTACGTGGCTCTGGTGCCTGGATGCTGTCGAGGTCAATCTCCCTCACTGTGGGTGGACAAAAGAGAGACAGGGGTCAAAGTTAAAAGGTCAGAGGTTAGGATAGGGGACTGGGGAGCCTGGTTATTGGATTTGTATGAAGTGGGAGGGTTATGAATGTCTTTACCTGATTTCTGTTTAGTATGCTGTGTGTGTGTGTGTGTGTAGGTGTGTGTGTGGAGATGTGTGTGGTGTGTGTGTGTGTACTCACAAGCTGGGAAGGCAGGTGAAGACATCGTCTCAGGTGTTGGAGTGTCCAGGAACAGGCTGGGATTGACTGTGTGTGGGTGTGAGAGAGAGAGACAGACAGACAGAGAGATGAGCAAGTTAACCAAATCATTGCCAGTTTGTGGTTATTGTGAATGTAATGTCCAAAGAGTGTGTGCTCAGGGTCAGAGGTCACTCCTCCCAATGCTGTGACTGCAGCGTCTCTCACCTTGAGTAGGTTGGGCATCCCCTGGTGGAGAGAAGGAGAAACAGCAGGTTATTGAAACATTACTACAGTAACAGTGATGTGCACTAAGGCTGAATAGGAATCAGTTCAAGTGACTCATATGAATTAATTCAACTGAATCATTGGGAAAACACAAGTGGACTCACATAGGCCAGAGGAGGAAGAGGGCGGAGCATCTGGGGTGAGTTCTCGCACTGTGGAGAGGAGAGGAAGGACAGATACATTTGTATTTAGATGAGAACAGATGATGGATGATGATGGATGTGTGAATGTGTGTGTGTGTGTTTATCCGCTCTGGGGTTTGATAACATATACTTCAGTTAGTTTCAAAACTGTCTGCCTACACACTTATACAGTGTGGAAATGTAACTGGTGTTTCATCAGAGACAATGTGCCTAAAGATGGTGTGTGACCCCACTGTGACCCCACTGTGACCCCACTGTGACCCCACTGTTGTTCACTCCATACAGTACTGAGATCAGTGCCTCTTTGGAACATGCTGAAGTGCATCTCTGTGCTGACAACAGAATTCTGTGTCTCTGCACCTTGAGTAGAAGCTGCATCAGAACTGTACACTGGCTTTCAGCTTTGTAGCGTCCCATAAATGGAACAAGAAACAGGACACACTTAGAAGAAACCTCTGCACCTTCAGTAGAGCCAGCTGAGTAAAACTGATTCCAAATAGATTGACAAATTCCTTATATTGGCTTTGAACCCTTCTGCACCCCGTGAATGGAGCAAGACACAGGAAGTGCTGAGATAAACCAGCTCACGTATATGGAACTGTTTAAGAACGTCATAGAGAGTATGGTTGCTAGGCAGTGTTCTTGTTTTCAAATGATGCAAACACTTTTGTTTCTACTGTTACTTTGAACTGATTCCAATTAACTGTTCTTTAACTGATTCTAATTAACTGTTCTTTAACTGATTCTAATTAACTGTTCTTTAACTGATCCCTTATTAACTGTTCTTTAACTGATTATTCTTGTAATTATTTTACTTAATGATTTTCAGTCTTTTCTCTTTGTAACCTTTGACTAGTTTCTCAAAGTGTTTTATATGCTCTGATTATGCTTGGTGCTCCCTGAGTAAACAATGAATGAATGACTGAAAGCCCAATTGTGGAGGAAGTTGAGGTGTGTGAGAGGTGTCAGATGTGTGTGAAGTGTCGGTGTGTGTGAGAGGTGTCAGATGTGTGTGAAGTGTCAGGTGTGAAGGGGAAGTTCTAATGAGGAAGTACATTTTGCTCTGGTAACCTGGTGACAGACTGGAAATCCAGAATAGACAAGTCTGTAGATCCAGTGATAGCTAGGAACAACAACAACAATCTGTGTGTGTGTGTGTGTGTGTGTGTGTGTGTGTGTGCGTGTGTGTGTGTGTGGTGTGTGTGTGTGTGGTGTGTGTGTGTGTGTGTGTGTGCGTGTGTGTGTGTGTGGTGTGTGTGTGTGAGCTACCAGGTGCCGTCTCCTCTCGTTTGCGTCTGTTTCGGGGCAGCAATGAGCTCAAGCTCCAACGTTCACCTGGGGGAGAGAAATGAGTGTTTTACACAAGCATACACACACACATCCACACACACACACACACATACACACACACATCCACACACACACACACTCAAAGATAACCGTACACAGATACGCATCCAAACTCATGTTCACACACTCTCAACAGAATAGCTGTAACTGTGGGACTGTGTAAGTGTGTGTGTGTCTCCAGCTTCTTACCTCTTTCACTCTGCTGGCTGTCTCTTCTCAGTCTGTCTCTGGGCAAGAGAGAACTCAGACTCCAGGTATCTGAAAGACACACATGAGATCTTGAGCCCATGTCTGTGTGTATGTGGTGTGTTTGTGTGTGTGTGTGTGTGTGTGTGTGTGTGTGTGTGTGGTGTGTACCTGGTGTGTGTGTGTGTGTGTCTCACCTGGTCTCCCTCGTGTTTGACCATTCTGAGTTGAACTGGAGTTCTGTTGAGGAGCTACTGAAACACACAAAATGAGATGAATGAAAATGAGAATAGATCTCTCTCTCTCACACACACACACACACTCGTCTCATTCTCTCTCTCACTCACACACACACACACTCATATCTTTCTCTCTCTCTCTCACACACACACACACACACACACTCGTCTCTTTATCTCTCTCTCTCATCACACCACACACAACTCGTCTCTTTCTCTCTCTCGCTCACACACACACACACACACACACACACACACTCGTCTCTTTCTCTCTCTCTCTCTCTGACACACACCACACACACACACCTGTTTGTGTCTCGTTTCTTCTCTGTTGTCGTGTGCTGAGTCTCACTGAACTGACACTCCATGTGTCCGCTGAGGAAGAAGAAAACAATATTTACATCCTATTGAAAAGGTACATGAGTGTGTGTGTGTGTGTGTCCTATTGAAAAGGTACATGAGTGTGTGTGTGTGTGTCCTATTGAAAAGGTACATGAGTGTGTGTGTGTGTCCTATTGAAAAGGTACATGAGTGTGTGTGTTGTGTCCTATTGAAAAGGTACATGAGTGTGTGTGTGTGTGTCCTATTGAAAAGGTACATGAGTGTGTGTGTGTGTCCTATTGAAAAGGTACATGAGTGTGTGTGTATGTGTCCTATTGAAAAGGTACATGAGTGTGTGTGTGTGTGTGTCCTATTGAAAAGGTACATGAGTGTGTGTGTGTGTGTGTCCTATTGAAAAGGTACATGAGTGTGTGTGTGTGTGTCCTATTGAAAAGGTACATGAGTGTGTGTGTGTGTGTGTCCTATTGAAAAGGTACATGAGTGTGTGTGTGTGTGTCCTATTGAAAAGGTACATGAGTGTGTGTGTGTGTGTCCTATTGAAAAGGTACATGAGTGTGTGTGTGTGTGTCCTATTGAAAAGGTACATGAGTGTGTGTGTGTGTGTGTGTCCTATTGAAAAGGTACATGAGTGTGTGTGTGTGTGTGTGTCCTATTGAAAAGGTACATGAGAGTGTGTGTGTTTGTGTCCTATTGAAAAGGTACATGAGAGTGTGTGTGTGTGTGTGTCCTAGTGAAAAGGTACACGAGACAGAGAGTTTGTGTGTGTGTGTCCTATTGAAAAGGGACATGGGAGTGTGTGTGTATGTGTGTTTGTGTGTGTGTGTGTCCTACTGAAAAGGTATATGAGAGAGTGTGTGTGTGTATGTGTGTTTGTGTGTGTGTGTCACTGTATATTTTTATCAGTGTGTGTCCTATTGAAAAGGTACATGAGAGATTGTGTGTGTGTTTGTGTGTGTGAATATATAAGGATGTGTATGGTTGTGTGTTTTTGTGTGTGTACATTTGTAAGTGTCTGTGTTTTTGTATGTATACATGCATATGGATTTCTGTGTTTAATACGTGTGTGTGTATAGGTGTGTGTGTTTGATACTCACGTTCTGTGTCTTGTCTTGTAATCTCTGGAGTGCGTGATCTCTGTATGGGGCTGTCTGTGTCATCTGGCAAAAATGCAATAATTCACACTTACAGTTTTCAGCAATTCAAGGACTGTCACATATAGAATCTATATAGAAATGTAGACTGTCACATATAGAGTGTGTATGTAAATATATTAGTGTAGACTGTCACATATAGAGTGTATATATACATATATAAATACATTAGTGTATAAATAAAAGGACAGGGTGTGGAATATGAATGTGGAACAGTTCAGTCACATTCCAAAAGATATCCCACACACACACACACCACACACACACACACACACACACACTTACCATCCACCCTGCTGTTTCTTCTTGGGCTCTCTGTTACTTGGAGGGAACTTATGCTCAGAGTATCTATTACAGACCAGACAACAATCAATTAGCCTCTATGTTGTATCTGTGTGTGTGTGTGTGTGTGTGTGTGTGTGTGTGAGTGTGTGTGTATCTGTATATGTGTGAGTGCATGTGTGTGTGTGCATGTGTGTGCGTACTGTGTGTGTGTATGAGTGTGTGTGCATGCGTGCACTTATGTGTTTGTGTGTGTGTGTGTGTGTGTGTGTGTGTGAGTGTAAGAGAGAGAGAGCATTACCTGGGTCTCTGTCCTCTGTGCGCTGTCTTGCTGCTCGACTAGGTTGTGGTGAAAGATTAGCTGCAGGAGATAAATCATCACATAAACACATGGCACTTGTTTGTGTGTGTGTGTGTGTGTGTGTGTGTGTGTGTGTGTGTGTTGTCTGTGTGTGTGAGAGAGAGTTTATATTTTAGCATATGTGTACATGCAGTATGTGCATATGTTTGTGTATCTGTGTGTGTGTTTCTTACATATTAGTTTGTATGTACACATGTTTGTGTGTGTGTGTGTGTGTGTGTGTGTGGTCTTACCATTCTGTCTCTCATCTCGCCTTGGTCTTTGCAGAGAACTCACACTCCAGGTGTCCTCTATAAAAATGTACAATAGTCACATACACACAGTAAGTTGGTGTGTTTGTGCATGTGTGTGTCTGAGTAGGACTGTGTGTGTATGCATGTATGCATACATGTATGTATTGTGTGAGTGTGTGTGTATTGTGTGTGTTGTGTGCGTGTGTGCATGAATTTGTGTGTGTGTGTGTGCATGAATGTGTGTGTGTGTGTCAATGTGAGTGTTAGCATGTGTGTGCTCATGAGTGTGCGTGTGTGTGCGTGTGTGTGCGTGTGTGTGTGTGTGTGTCTGTTACCTTCATCTCTCTCTTCTATGATGGCTTGTCTCTGGCGAGGGGCCCGGGGTGAGCTTCCACCTGCTCTTGCAGCTAAGCAGAGAGGACAAGAGGTTGATAGGTGTGGGGTTCACACACACACACACACACACACACACACACACACACACACACAAATACTTACCTCTTGGTTCATCTCGACTCCTGGCTTCAGAGCTGCGTCGGGCAGTGTTTCCTGAAAGAGGACGTTTTTTTTGTCATAAAGACTTTCTTGAGAAATACACACGTCAAACCACCTGTATGATCCTATCTGATTACCTGGATTACGCACACTGACTGACGGCATGGTTGGAGGAGCTTGAAAATACACACACACACACACAAACACACACAAACACACACACACACAAAATGAGTTGAAGTTAGTCATCAAAACAAACATGAATGGACGTATTAAAGAGACACTAACAAATAATGAGACGTACCTCTGGCATTTGATTTCGCTCCAATTCCTGAAAAGACTGGAAAAGAAAATATTCACAATTCCTTACATCAGTAAACCATTAGTAAACCATCAGTAAACCATTAGTAAACCATTAGTAAACCATCAGTAAACCATTAGTAAACCATCTACTGCCTTACATTAGTAAACCACCTACTTCACATACTTACAATATGTTTACAATATATTACTATGAACAAACATTTTGGGCTCTATTTTGACGATCACATGTGCATTTGTCTAAAGTCAGTCGCGCAAGTTGCTTTGGGGGCGTGCCCGACACAATTTGGTATTTTGACGGCGGGAAAAGCGAACATTGCGCCAGGCGCATGGTTCAAAAGGGTTGGTCTTAAAGTACTTCATTAGTCATGGGTGTGTTTTAGGCGTAACATACAATTAACCAATCAGGATTTTTACTCTCATTCCCTTTAAAAGCCAGCGGCGCATTTTCCATGGTGTGTTGCTATTATGATGGCGAATTTACCCGGAAGACCGGAGCGTTTTTCGATGGAGGAGACCGATCTGCTAGTGCGTGAGGTAAAAGCGCGTGAACAGGTTATCTTCGGGGATGGAAAGAATCCCCCCAAACCTCCACGGGTCAAGGAAGTATGGGAGGAAATATCCTCAGTTGTGTCCTCCGCCTTTGGCAAAAAAAGAACATCCGAATAGTGCTGAAAGCGGTACAATGATGTTAGAAGACGGGGGAAACAAAAGCTTTCAACGGCAATAATATTGTGATATATGTGAACTCTGCTGCGCGCTCCTGCTGATGAGAGAAGCATGGTATTCGCGCATTGTGCACGCTTTCATATCCCAAAGCGCTGTGCGCCCCTAAAATAGCTTTTCAGCAATGTGCAACTGACGACAGACCAGGGTTTTGTTGGTCACTGGCGGATTTCATTTTTGCGTCCTTATAATAGCATCTGGCACGCTTTGCGCCAGACCACACATCTTCTTTTCGCTGACACACCCATGACGGCGCAGTGT
>PYXC01002560.1:70000-75000 GCA_015244755.2 Tenualosa ilisha | reverse complement strand
TTGATATGAAATATCTTCTTAGAGATGTTTGCTTTTGGACTGTTGTCATTGGTTCCCAGAGTGGCACTGCATCACACAGACTAGTGAGTTTGTCATTGGTTCAGAGTGGCACTGCATCACACAGACTAGTGAGTTTGTCATTGGTTCAGAGTGGCACTGCATCACACAGACTAGTGAGTTTGCCATTGGTTCAGAGTGGCACTGCATCACACAGACTAGTGAGTTTGCACCTGTGGTGCTCTTTACTGGACATCAGAGAGTTTAAACATCCTGTCTAAATAATTAGCTGAGGTGCTTGTGTGTGGAGCGGAGTATGTGTGTGTGGAGCGGAGTATGTGTGTGTGGGCTGAGGGTGTGTGTGTGGAGCGGAGTATGTGTGTGTGGAGCGGAGTATGTGTGTGTGTGCTGAGGGTGTGTGTGTGTGGAGCGGAGTATGTGTGTGTGGGGCGGAGTATGTGTGTGTGGGCTGAGGGTGTGTGTGCAACTAGACTTCTTTTTGGAACTTGAAGACACTTCACCTTTCATCCCAAACTAAGGTGATCAGACCTCTGAGATGAAAATCGGGGACAGTTCCCTGAATGTTCCTTGGGAAGAGGGGACATTCTTATTTACACAGTCAATATCATTAAAATAAGTCAATTGGTTCAAAAGTCAGGAATAAAATAGGTTGTCTTGTATTTTACCAGGGACAGACCACCAAAACGTCTTCAAGCTCCAAATAGAAGTCCACCTCGACTACCATGACCTGGATGAATGAGGATCTCCAGACATCTCCACAAAGGATGTGCATAGATGTATTATTATCTGTGTGTGTGTGTGTGTGTGTGACACTCGTCTCACCGTGAGTGTATCCACAAGTTTATTCATCTCCTTGAGCTCCTTCTGTCTCTCCTGCAGCCTCTGCTGGTTCTGAGTTTGAGCCGCCTCCACCTCTTTCTGTTGGTGCACACACACACACACACACACATGCACACACACACACACACACACGCACAAACACAAACACACACACAATGAATCATCTTGACAGTGTGTGTTGTGTTGTCATCAGGAATGTGGAATGGAATGTTGGTGCACTGGAAGATCCTCTAACTGCAGTGTGTGTGTGTGTGTGTGTGTGTGTGTGTGTGTGTGTGTGTGTGTGTGAGCAGTAAGCAGAGCAGATGAATGCTCATAAGGGTACACACACACACACACACACACTATTCACAGACACACAGACACACACACACACACACACACTCACATACACCTTTCACACACATACAGACAATGGTACATGCAGGTGCTCTCTTCCAACAGTAGGCATTAAATATAACATAAACTAACAACTGGCAATGTCCCCCCCCCCACCACACACACACACACACACATACAGCAAGTACACACACATTCAACTAAAAACAACCACATATGCAAAACAAAAACAAAAACAATTCACACACACACACCCAACACACACCCTTCACAATGTGATGAGATTAAATCAACAAAGAGGCTCTTGGGTCATAGAACAGGGTGTGTGTGTGTTGGTGTGTGTGTGTGTGTGTCTGGTCACAAAAACGTCTTTCAAACAAATACCTCCACGTCCTCATAATGACGTTGCATTTAATCTGCACATCACAACCATTTATTCTCAACATCACAGCATAGGATCAGTTTGCATGTAAAAGTGTCTCGATTACAAAAAACTGCAGCTGGGGTGATAGGCAGGACTGTGTGTGTGTGTGTATGTGTGTGTCCCTCACCTGTTTCTCCCTGTGCTGGGTTTGAATGGACACAGTTTTTCATGTCTCAGTGTCTAAGCTTGTTTCTGTTTGTGTGTGTCTGTATTCTTGCTCTCTCACTAGTTTATCTGTATGATAGGCTTGTACAGACACATAACCACAATGACCCTTGCGTATATCTGTGTGTGTATGGTGTGAGTGTGTGGTGTGTGGTGTGAATGTGTCTCAAATGTTTCTCTGTACAGTAGGTTTATGTGGACACATTATGATGGCCCTATCATGACCTGTATATCTGTGTGTGTGTGTGTGTGTGTGTGTGTGTGTATTTGACCCACCTGTTTCTCTGTGCGCTGGGCCTGCGTGGAAACGTTTTCATGGCCCTTGTGCTGGTTGCTGGTGCAGAGCCAACAGACGTACATCTGGCAGGGCTTACAGTAGAACTCCTGCAGATACTTGTGCTGGGCGCAGATCTTCTCCGCAATGTTAGCCGTCGCCGCGATTAGCTCGTGCCCTTTTAGCTTAGCATTGGTCAGGTGCGACTTCAGATGTACATCGCAGAACGACGCCATGCACACCAGGCACGTCTTGATCGCCTCGCGGGCCCCGTCCAGGCACTGGTCACAGGGCACGGCTCCCGCCGCCCGCTGGGTGTTGCTAGCTTTCCCCTTAGCTCTGCCCTTAGCATTAGCGTTAGCTTTGATGCTAGCGCCGTGTGCTCTGCGGATGGTTTCTCGCGCCGTGGAGCTTAGCGAGCCTTTGCGCAGCTGCTCCATGGCCTCGGACAGCATGGTGTTGCGGTTGAGCTGCGGCTTGGGGCTGAAGGTCTGCCGGCACTCGGGGCAGCTGTAGGTGCCGGGGGTCTTCTTCTTGCGCTCCTCCGTGCTCCAGAAGTCGGTGATGCAGTCCATGCAGTAGCTGTGGCCGCAGGGAATGGTGGCCGGGTCGGTCGGCAGGTCCAGACACACGGGGCAGTTAAACTGCTCCTCCGTCCACAACTTACCACTCATACTGACCGCTCAGAGAGAGAGACAGAAAGAGAGAAAGAAAAAGAGAGGGAGAGAATGAAGAAACAATAAAAAATTGTCGAGAGAGAGAGAGAGAGAGAGAGAGAGTCTAGGCCTTATTCTGCAGAGTCGACAGAAGTGGTCAGGGAAAGAACAGAGTGAGGCAACCTGTGGTAGATCCTTGTGTCAGAGTGTGTGTGTGTGAGAGAGACAGTCAGAATGAGACTCAGAATGAGTTTAGAGATGTGAGTGTGTGTGTGTCTCAGCCCAGGTGAGATGGCCAAGGTGGAGTCGAGCTGGCAGAGCAGGTTTCGGAGGAGGTTTCTGCTCAGGTAGTTCACACCTTCTTTCTCTATTTCTCTTCCTCTCTCTCTCTCTCTATCTATCTATCTATCTATCTATCTATCTATCTATCTATCTAACCTCCCACTGCCTCTCTTTCTCTTTTGCTATTCATCTCTCTCTCTCTCTCACACACACACACACACACACACACACACACACACACACACACACACACATTTAATTCCTTTGTTTGGATCCTAACACGGGAAGAATCGCAGATCCAAACACTCATAGAAGTTTGTCATAGAATTAGATGTCTGATCAAACTACAGTGCAGCTCATCACTAATGCACACACACACATACACACACACTTTCTCTGTGATCCCCAGTCAAGCTGTGTCTTAAGGAACACCTAGTGTACACACTGTGGTATTGCAGGTTTTATGAGAAAGGTAAACACATTCAGCACTAATCCATCTGGACTTCCTTGCTGACAGAGTGACTTATTCACTGATGAAAGGTTTGTATTGTTGTGTACTAGATCACTTAGAGGAAGTCAGTCTCAGCTTTTCTCTTCCTCCTTCCCCTCTTTCACATTGGCTGTGCAGGCCTGGGGGGACATCAGTGGATGCACTGTGCTGTACTGAGGCACAGTCTCCTCTAGGGGGCGCTAGAGACCAATGTAAGCCTCTCATAACTTGAGCTGATGATCAGATACTGTGTGAGTGTGTCACATGTCATGTGTGTAGCCTTCCCTCTACCTGGTGTCGTCATCACACACACACACACACACACACACACACACACACACACACACACACACACACACACACACACACAGGGCTAATTAGCATATGAATAAAACCAGCAATGGGCCAGTATCAGTGAGAGAGCAAACACACACACACACACACGCACGTACATTAGAATAATGGCCCAGAGAGAAAGAGGGAGAGAGGGAAAGTAAAAGAAGGAGAGAGAGAGAGTGAAAGAGGAAGTGGGAAGGAGAGATGGCGAATGATGACACCTCATGGACAGAGTAACAGACAGAGATCAAGAGACAGACAGATAGACAGATAGATAGATAGACAGATAGATGGATAGATACCGTAGATAGATGGACACAGTGAAAGGCAGGCAGAAAGTCACAGACACAGTCACAGATGGTCACAGACAGATGGTCAGTAGCTCACAAAAAATAGCTGTCTGAAAATGTACATACAAATAACTATTAGCCCAAGATACCAATCTGACCCAGATCATGTGATCCATGGTTCCAATTTGACCCTGATCATGTGATCCATGGTTCCAATTTGACCCTGATCATGTGATCCATGGTTCTTGTCTAAAGCAAATCATGCAGTCCAAGGTTGTAGGGATAAATATTTAATACACAGAATGAAATCAGATTAGACACACATTACAATAATTAGTTAAGAACAAGGTTGAACCGGCTCAGGTAACCAAAATGAAAACCAGAAAGTTGATCATTTTTTATCATCTGGAACAGAAATGTTTATTTAAAATTATGGTAACTGGTTAATAGTGTTTTTTTTTTATTCTGTCCCTGAAACGTTTTGTGTTTGCAGTGAAACAGGAGGATCTCCTGCTGTTGTTTATTCAATGCATGGAGAAAGCAGACAGACAGAAGCTTACCAAAACCACCAGCAGGCAATCAAAAGGTCTATGCAGTCTGAAATATTGTCATAAGAGGGAAATACTGTGGGCTACCAATCAAAAAAATGTTAATTTCAGACATGGATTTCATGGAAACAGCTAACATTAAAATAAAGGCTAGTTGTAAATCTGTTTACTGATGGAAACAGAAGTAGTACAGAGGATGAATAGACACAGTAACTAAGATGCTTAAGTGTGTCAGTAACTAAGATGCTTAAGTGTGTCAGTAACTAAGATGTTTTCATTTCTTTGGTAAAATTTCTCAGTTCTCATTTTTGACACAGTTGTGTTAAGGAAGACATTAC
>PYXC01002560.1:37500-65000 GCA_015244755.2 Tenualosa ilisha | reverse complement strand
TTGTTTTTCATACTTCTGACCCCTGTGTTTGGTTTGTATGATCAGGAAGTGTGTGTACATTTGAGTCAAAGACTTTGGAATCTCTGTACTGTTGGCTTCGGTCAGGATGCTCTCCAAAACAGAGGCTGACATCCAACAGAAGACTGGAATGTGGCACATGATGTAGAGACTTCTAGATGACTTCAAGTGTGTGATGATTCTGCTGGCCAGCTCCTCTTCTGTGATCCTTTTTCTGAAATACTCCTCTTTTTGTGGGTCACTGAAACCCCGGACTTCTGTCACCTGGTCAACACACTCAGGAGGGATTTGATTGGCTGCTGCTGGTCGGGAGGTGATCCACACAAGAGCAGAGGGAAGCAGATTCCCCTTGATGAGGTTTGTGAGAAGGACATCCACTGGGGCGGGTTCTGTTACACTGTAGATGGTTTCATTGTGCTGGAAATCTAGAGGAAGTCTGCTTTCATCCAGACCATCAAAGATGAAAGCAATGCTGTATCTGTCCTGGTCCATGAAGGAAAAGTCTTTTGTTTCACTGAAAAAGTGCTGAATGAGGTCCATAAGAGTGTATTTTTTGTCTTTGATCAGGTTCAGCTCACGAAAAGGAAGAGGAAATATAAAGTGGATATTTTGATTGGCTTTTCCCTCAGCCCAGTCCAGAATAAACTTCTGAACAGAGACTGTTTTTCCAATGCCAGCCACTCCCTTTGTCAGCACAGTTCTGATGGGTTTGTCTTGTCCAGGTAAGGGCCTGAAGATGTTACATTTGATTGGTGTTTCCCCCTTTGTTACTTGTCTCTTGGATGCCATCTCAATCTGTCTGACCTCATGTTCAGTATTGACCTCTGCACTGTCCCCCTCTGTGATGTAGAGCTCTGTGAAGATCTTCTCAAGAAAAGTAGTTTTTCCCTGTTTTGGGATGCCTTCAAATACACTCTGAAACTTTTTCTTCAGTCTGTATTTGAGCTGTTTCTGACATCTTGGAAATAGTCCATCTAGATAAAAATATACTCATTATATATCAGAAAGTATAGCTGTCCATAAGTGTTATGTAATTAGTATTATAAACATATATTTACATTTATGCATTTAGCAGACGCTTTTATCCAAAGCGACTTACAACTTTGTCAACTATCAATTGTTCAGGGCTAGTCTCCCCTAGACCTAGAGTCTCCCCTAGAGCAACTTAGGGTTAAGTGCCTTGCTCAAAGGCACAACGGTGGTAGCTGGGATACAAACCCACATTTTTTTCAGACTACTTGCACGCTAGCCAGATTCCTTAACCACTACGCTACCACCACCCAATACATAGAAATAATTGATTGGTATTGATTGGTAATTGATAAGTATAATGCAATAAACGCTATAGACATATTGTTTTGGTTTTATTTGGTTATATTTAAAGTTGCAATGAATAAAGATAAACATACAGTGGTTATAAGTAAATCACTCACAATTGTCCAGCTGTTGAGCGATGACCTCCTGACTCATGTTCCTCAGGATGTGCACTGCAATCTTCAGAGCTCCATCTCTGGCATCTCTCTGCTCCTCATCCTCCTCCTCCTCCTCACCACAAGGGGATTCTGGGTAATCAGGACTCAGTAGCTTCTTGAGTCTCTTTAGTTCATTCTTCATGAAAGTGATGACTTTGTGTTCCAGCTCCTGATTGAAATTCAAATCATTTAAATGACCAGTGACCATTAGAATGACACACACACACACACTCACACACACACAAACACACATATATACACACACACACACACACACACTCACACACACACAAACCTTGAAAACAGCAGACAACTCATTTGTATTGCTGAGGGGTTGATGAACTCTTTGTTCTTCCAGTTGTTTGCTGAAGGGAACAGAAGAACAGCAGGTACTGATCAACAAAGCATAGAGGTTCACAGGTAAATATTAGCAGCCTAATGTTACTCACCAAAAGGATAACAAAAATTGAATACTGTAAGACACATCTCTCCTATAATCCAATGAAGGTTCTGCTCAAGTTGTTTATGAATATTTATTTAAACTGATGCAATAGAAAACATAATCAACATATGCAGCAGTCTACTGATTTCCATTGGCACCTTGAATAGAAACAAAATTTGTTTCACCAAAGTTGTGTAACGTTAGATTCATGTGAGAAATTTAAATTGACAGGCACCTAATTAGACCTAGTTCTTTAAACTTCAAATACAATATAATGACACACACTTGATTACTTAATTACATTCTAAATAATAATTTAATTAAATATAATTCAAAATAATAATGTATTCTATCATGTCTATGTTGTTTTGCTCTGTTTTATCCTGGCTTTGAAAATAACGCCCAGTGAGGAGAGTAGGGCAATAAAGTCTTATGATGATACCTGCCTCCTAATTCAATGGGTTTATCGGTTCAGTATCGACTGATATGCAAAACCCATGTACCCGGAACTAAAACAGTTGGATCGGTGCATCCCTAGTAAATATGCTCCAAACACCAACACTAACCATGCAGGTAAATATGTTCCAACACCAACACTAACACAGGTATGCTCCAATCACCAACACTAAGTATACAGGTAAATCTGCTCTAAACACCAACACTAATCACACAGGTAAATATGCTCCAAACACCAGCACTAATCACACAGGTAAATATGCTTCAAACACCAACACTAATCACACAGGTAAATATGCTCCAAACACCAACACTAATCACACAGGTAAATATGCTTCAAACACCAACACTAATCACACAGGTAAATATGTTCTAATCACCAACACTAATCACACAGGTAAATATGCTTCAAACACCAGCACTAATCACACAGGTAAATATGCTCCAAACACCAACACTAATCACACAGGTAAATATGCTTCAAACACCAACACTAATCACACAGGTAAATATGCTTCAAACACCAACACTAATCACACAGGTAAATATACACCAACACTACTGTCCATGTAAAGCTAAATATGCTCCAAAGACTAATTTGCATATACTGTAATATGTAAGTAATATGGGAAGCATCTTTAATCTTTCTCCTTTTTTTCAATGACTACATTTACATGCACCGTATATTGAGAATAAGCCCAGTATTTTAGTTAAAGCAAGATTCCAGAAAAGGGGTTTGGTACAGGAATATTCAAGTTTACATGTCAATTAATATTTTCACAATATTTTGAAAATTTAAACAGCGGCGGCCTGCGGCATAACAGCACTTTATTGCAAAAATGAGAAAGAAATGCAGATCCACTGTGCTTCTGTGTGCACCTGGTGCATCAACGATAGAGGCGGTTTTGATAATAACATTGTAAAAATTGGAGCAACACAGATGTACCTGCAAATTCAATTTTAATTCAAATGTAAGTTACGGTTGCATCTGTGTTGCTTTGATTGTTTTGATTGTTTTACCTTCTGAAGACAGTTTGTGTCCCTAAACCAAATATAATAAATGCTGAGGGGGCGGGGGGGGCGGGGGGTTATTCCGCTTCATAAATATGGGGGGGGGGGGGGGGGCGGGGGAGTTATTCCACTTCATAAATACGCCAGGGGGTTTATGTGGGTATTTAGACACTGGAATACAGAGTTACTCAGAATATGACAGCAGAATGCAATCTCCAGCATTAAGTTGTGAATTACTAGAATTAGACTGGAGAGAATGCTGGAATAACATGATGATGGTCTACATAACAGTACTGGAGAAGTGGATGAAGACCAACTCTCTCTACCTGGGATCAGGATGAGTGTCTTCCTCTCTGAAGTCGATGCCACTTTTCTTTGACCTGTCACTCTTCATGGACACACAGCTGGGTGCAGGAGAGTCTGGTCTCTCATCCACTGGCCTTCAGCAAAGTAAACATAACATCCAGTGTGGTGTAAAAATGAGTAGAAATAATAATTAATAGTAAAGAGCAAAGAATATTTTAAACACTGCATCAGGTTTGACTGGTCACTCTTCATGCTGCATGCAGGAGAGTCTGCTCTACTTTTCTGGATGGGGCTGTTAATGACAACATGTTATTGAAATTACATGCTTATAATAAAGCATAAATAATTAATAACTACAATGAACACACACACACACACACACACACACACCTTGCACTTCCATGTCCACCAGCACAGTCTTCTTCATGGTGATTCATGTTGGGGGCTGGGCTGGGCTGGGCTGGGCTGGGCTGGGCTGGGCTGGGCTGACAGTCACTTCTTAGTTTAAGGTACAGAAATAATTTAGACCTGAAATAGGTAAGCTAGTTAAGTTTTGCATCACTTTGCATCAGTTTAACATAGGTTCTTGCATAATCTTATTTTGCAGATGTCTTGAGAAAAGTGATGAAATATGATTTTAGAGAATTGCTAAAACTCAAAACTCATTAACCTTCTCATTCAGGGAGCCCACCACAGAAAAAAAATCTTCATTTAGACTTTGAGGTGTCAAAATTATATCATAACCAAACTATTTCTCATTGAATTATTGAGTGCCTTGTTGAGTTCACAGCCTTGTTTGTTACCTGATTAGCACTGCATGATTTGCAGTGAAAAACTTCACTGGCGTTTTAGGCTATTCCTATTAAGCGTTATAGACTAATCTTGGCAAGCAAACTTACTTTGTCAACGGTACTTTAATCCACCTCAGAAAGAAGAAGAAGGCACGATGTACATATCCATGTGATATTCAAGTAATGCCCTACGACGAACTTCACTTTCTTTTTTCATACGTCGTTTACAGGAAGCCTTTATCTCCAGGCTTCCAGGTTTTCTTTCCCTTTCTTGTCGTCACTTGTCCAACACAGGCACACTACTGGCATGTTGCAATCTGCCGGTTTTGTGTCCCTGCGCTGTTGTTATACACTTGTTACAACTTGCTGTAGAATTTTCCATTTGACATCAAGGAATATCGTATTTCAAACATTGTCCACATAGTTATCTCACTGTGTATAAAAACTGAAGAGGTTGATGAGGTCCCTGGGTCTGCTTACTGGATTTGACAGATATGAATGGTCTTTTCCTGTCAAAAAATGTAAATTAAAACTAGTGGATGGGTTTGAGTTTTTCTGGTAAGTCATTTCAGAATTATACTGAACAATAAAGTGAATTCATTCAAATCTCTTTTGTTTATTTTCTTTGTGTCTGCTGGTTGAGCTGAAGAAGGCTGGCAGTGATACCAAGAGTCTCCTACTGCAGTGGCCAGTAATTACTGCAGACAGATCACACACACACACACACACACACACATACACAGACTCTGGACCAGCTGCTGCTGCCGAGACCAGATCATGGCCAGTAAGAACTGCAGCCAGATCACACACACACACACACACACACACATGCTCACACACAGACACATGCAGAGGAACAGCTGCTGCTGCTGCTTAGACCAGATCATGGCCAGTAAGTCCTGCAGCCAGACTGTCTCTTACTCATGTTGCTGCTGTGTAAAGACTGTA
The DNA here is from genome assembly GCA_015244755.2 of Tenualosa ilisha. Taxonomy (NCBI): domain Eukaryota; kingdom Metazoa; phylum Chordata; class Actinopteri; order Clupeiformes; family Clupeidae; genus Tenualosa; species Tenualosa ilisha. Next base: position 59,556 of record PYXC01002560.1, on the reverse strand, counting down.
ATAATGTAACCTGAGCAGTAGAGGTGATACATTATCTTATGTGATGACCATGAAGAAAAAATATACACTAAAATGTATGTTACACTGTAAGAGAAATAAAACATTTTTAAGAAGATCAATAATTTGGCTCTGAAGGTGAAGTTTCTGACTCAGAGGGATGCATCACCTGAGCACTTAACCTCTCTGACTGACCCCAAACCCCCTACCCACACCCAGCCCCTCAAGGTCAAAAACTGCATGTAGATCAACCTGCTGAGTCATCGTCCCCTTTTCATCCCTCTCTTCTACAGCCCTCTACAGCAGTCACTCCCCTACAGTAAATGTTTAGACCGTTTCAGTGATAAAAACAATAATATTTTGTGCCCCAACGACTTCCATTACATTAAGATAACATATGGAATGTTGAAACGGGAGGCTCTGAGAGTAAAGATCCTGATTCAGAGGGATGTGTTAGTTCATATCTCACTTAACTTCCATCTAAACGCCTGAAAGCCTTCTGGCTGACCCTAACCAACACAGCCCCTCTCACCCCACACTCATTTGCCCTGCTGTAAAGATATAAGGGATTATGACTGAATAAAGTTGCTGCTTCAAAAGCACAGCAGATTATAACCTGAAATTAGGATTATTACGCAGGGAGGCCAAAGTTTTGCATGAGATTATGTTGCCCTCAGGTCAGTATAGGACTGAGACCTTTAGGACTATAGGAAGAGCCAGCATTGACATGAGTGAATGAACTCACCACACGGAGACAAACCAGTTGAGGAATAATGGCTAAAAGTTTAATGACAAGCAATACAGTCAAAGAATGAACACAGACTACACACACATTACATTGATTTCATTACATTGATAATGTGTGTGTAGTCTGACAATAAATCAATTCACAAATATTGATTTGATCAGTTTAGAGATGGTGAGTTGATGAGATGATGATAAAGTACATTCATTCTTTAAAGTGGTGAGATCACATCATTCAGAAACTAAACTCTTTAAAGTGTCCCAGTCCAGTAGTGCTGATGTGTGGGGCAGCTGGATGATCATTTGGTACTGAGTGTCTGGAAACTGCAGCATCTGCAGCAGCTCTGCTTCAGACACACTGATGGAGGATGGATGGCTAAATGCTACAATTCATACCTGTTGAGGAGATTTGGCAGATTCCATCATCCTGATGTTTAAATATGTAGAACAGCTCTGCTCCAGACAGACTAATGACTCATTAAATCAGTGTATCAGTGTTAACTCTATTTTACATCAGACAGATCATGATCGGTTAAATTACACATAGCCTCCTCCGTAGACCAAACGTGGACACACTGACACATGCCCAATAGATACCTACTTATTCATGCTGTATTCATTACTTACTGTAGTTTAGTCAGTTTATATGTGGGGTCTTTCTGTAGAGCAGAGAGCAGCTCCACTCCAGTCTGCTGCAGTGAGTTGTCTCTCAGGTCCAGTTCTCTCAGACTGGAGGGGTTTGATCTGAGAGCTGAAGCTAGAGATGAACAGCTCTTCACTGTAAGCTTACAGAACCGTAGCCTGAAACAAGACAAAAAATAACATTTGTTTGTGTTAAAATGTATGACCACTGCTTCCATTGTAAATCACTTTGTAAATGTAGCACCCCTCTGCTCTACTCAACAAAGAATTATGTTTAAGTAAAAGGAGGTGCCCCTAAGTTAAGGTTATGTTTAGGCCAAGGGCGCAGGTTTGCATATGGACCATAGGGACATGTCACAACCAATATTTTAGGGAAACAAAATGGTCCCTACCAATATTTAGCATTTAGTTTTTATATAACAAAGCAAATTTATTCACATATTTGCTGCAAATAGTATAATTTTAGTGGTCACATTTTTTTTTCGACGTGTCAGCATTCTGCTTTCCAGAGCTAGAGCAACAGGGTTATCCATGCTGCAATTTCATTGGCTGAAACAAAGGGCCTGCAGGGTCACGTTCTCCTCACATGCAGCAAACTTACTGAGGCAAGTAGAAGACACAAAGGAGAAAGTGTCGGCCCTACATGTGTTGTACTGACAATCTAAGTTATCTGTGGTAGCCTTCTGCAGGTCATCTGAAACAGGTGCAAGTTAACATGGCTATTACCTTGGTATTCAAACTCATGTCGTCTTATTTTTGTATTGTAGCTAGCCTAGACAACGCTACCAAAAAAGAAAAAAAGATGGAGCTATTTTAACACCAAGTAGTAGCCTAGAACAGGCTGACATTATTTATACCACGCAATGCAAGCCTGTCATTGCAACGTGTTATATCAACAGGCTTTCTACTGTGGAAAACTGATTTTGTCTGGTGTCAAGGTAGCATACTGCTGCGTTTCTAAAACTGTGAGGCACGGATAAAACAGGTTAGACGCAAGACGTTACAACCCTTGAGGCCGACGGCCACACCTTGCCCCTGAATTCACACCCATTCTTCTCTGTCAGATTATGCACCGATTTTCATCTCACAAATACCACGCTCATATCATGTCATGCTGCACAACTCAAGCTTTCCAACAGTGTTATTTGCTAGTTGCTGTAATGAACGCTTTGCAAGAAAACTAACTTTGAATTTACATAAAAATACTAATATTAATACAGCTGTGCGTCCATCTCATACTCATTCATCTTGGTGAAATATCTAATGATCTCTTAACTCAAAGAATTGGCTTAGGCTACCGTATATCAATATGAGAACCTACTAATTTCAGTGTTCTATGATTAGCGGTGCCCGAATAATCCGGTCTTGAAATCACATCAAATTTCTGCATTGTCTCTAATTCCCACCACAAAATAATGTTTTTCTCTCCATATTAAAAGCTGTTCTCAGATTTTGTTCTCATATAGCCAGGGCACATGCGGAAATGTGATTTCAGTACCCTGGCCAGCAATAGAGAGGATTATGATGCAGCTCCCCCCATTCTTCTCTGTGCAATAAAATATGAGTAAAATATGAATATGAATAAAACATTCTGTCAATAGGACATATACTTTTGTAAATTGTAAGGCCAAACAGTATGTCAACGGCATCTTTTATTGCCAGATTCCAGAAAACCCACCCTATCCACATATGAAAATGGCTTTCTACTGGCATGAGAAGTCAATTGACAAAGACACTTTTGAGTGAAGATACAGTAAGTTCATATTATGACTAATATCAATAAATATATCTAGATTTCCTCTCTTTTCTTTGAATAATAAATACCTATAAATAAATTAAAAAAATAAGTATATTATTAAATAACAACAATCGTAGTTCAAGATATACAGACACAAATGTCTTCTAATTTCCAAAATGGGTGAAAAAATATTAAGAGATGAGAGAGTTTAAGTTTGAAGAATAGTTTTTCAGGAGAGAGATGAAAAGCATTGATTCAAATGATTTCAAGTGAGTCTCGAGAGTGAAAAAACAAAGCCGTCACCAAAGAAATGACTATTCCAAAATAAAAGTCTTTGAGAAGACATTCACTTTCAAACAGATCAAAAAGATAAGAAAAGGAAACAAATAATCACGTGAACTTGGATTATTTTGGTCCTTTCTATTTATAGCATATTTATTCTATTTATTCATATTTATATATTTATTAAACTCTGACCATTCTAACAGGTTATGGTCTCAGTACTCGAACTCTAAGGTGGGTAACACCAAAGATTCTAGAGCACTCCGCTCCGCTCTGGAATCTGTGGGTTACACCCTCGACCCCTTTAATCACCCTTTATGGGTGCCTGTAGTTCTAACTTTCTGAAAGGAGTGAGCGGTTATCAAACTCATTAAATGAGACCATGGCCCTATTAAAACCATCTAATATGGTGTGGGCAAAGGGAATACTGGGAATACTGAAAACGGCTGGGAGCTCTCCGCCATCTCTCAGATCACCTGATGGGAGGATCTTCAGAAGGCACTTCATCATCTGGCACTTCATTGAGTTCAGGTGCTCTCTAGGACTCTCTCTCCCAGTTCCCAAAGAGGGGGTCATCTTGAGACTCGTTTGCCATGTCTCTCAGACAGTCATCCACAGGCTCAGGTAAGTCATTTACTGCTCTTTCAGGTTCCACAGCAACATCAGGGGAAGGACGAAGGGCAAGTGGCAGCAGAGACAGGACTTCCAGCGGTAGCAGCAGAGACAGGGCTTCCAGTGACAACAGCTGAGACAGGACCTTCAGCAACAGCAGCACCATGGACAGGACCTTCAGCAACAGCAGCAACTCCATGGACAGGACATTCAGCAACAGCAACACCATGGACAGGACCTTCAGCAACAGCAACACCATGGACAGGACCTTCAACAGCAACACCATGGACAGGACCTTCAACAGCAGCAACACCATGGACAGGACCTTCAGCAACAGCAGCACCATGGACAGGACCTTCAACAGCAGCAACACCATGGACTGGACCTTCAGCAACAGCAGCACCATGGACAGGTAAGGCATCATCCAGGGATCACACAGGTAAGTATCCATCATGCCTTTCAGGTCCAGCTGGGAGAATAGCTGAGGAGTCATGGTAGTGCTTGGGAATCTTGTAGACTCTAGTGACTCATCTATCAGAAGATGTTGGATGACTGTTGCAGGAGTTATCACTTTCAGAGTCTGACATCACTCTCTGATGGTTGAGCAGGATTGTTCCTTGGTCTGGTTCGTCGTGTCACTCCCTTCTCAGGTTGCTCTAAAGGTTCCTCGTCAGTCAACACTCCACGAGGCAGCAGCAGGTCTCTCCACTTGCTTGATCACTTGGTAGATGCTTGATTCCCACCAGTCAGCCAGCTTGTGCTTGTTCCGTTTATACACACACAAACACACACCTCAAACCTAACATTACACACAATTGCACTCCAGCCATGTTGTCAATCTTTCCCTCTCTGACACACACACAAACAAACACACAGACACACACTAGGCCTGTAACGATACACCAAAGTCACGATGCGGTTTGTATCTCAATTTTTGATCTTAATACACGGTTCTATTATATATTTATTAAGGTTGAAGGTGGTGAGCTCAACTGGCTGGCAACTTTATCTGCTGAAATAAATTACAGAAACATTATAGCCTACAGTACAATTTTATTATACACCCAAGAAACTCAGATTACACTTTCTCACCTTAAAAACACACACACACACACACACACACACACAAAACACCACTACCACCACCAACATTATTCTCCACATTACAGTTTCAGAATACACTCTAGAAACTCAGAGAGCATTCTCTCACCTTTAACCACAAAAACACGCAGGGACACACACACACACACACACACACACACACACCAACAACAACAGAGGAGCTACACACACAGGAAGTAAGTGAGTGTCTGCTTATTTAGTTCTGTGCTATTTTGCTAAACTTGGAAGCTGCTTTGGATTACCTGTCTTGTGGGAAACCACCTGATTTGTAATACACCTACAAGCCATCAGAAGGTGTGAAGTACTAGCACAGCTGGGTCATCAGAGATCAATTGGTCGTTGGCCACTCCTATCAGGCCTATTGTTTCTGTCTGACTCTTGGTGGGCGGTCTTCTCACTTAACCCTTAAAATCCTTGCTGCTCCCTGGAACCCTCAGAGGAGCTACACACACAGGAAGAGTGACACTGAAGCGTCAGCGGAAGCGTCAGCCCTTTTCTTCAGCCCTCCTTGTGAGAAGACTGACTGGGGTAAAGACGAGCGTGTCTACCTACGCGTGTCCACCGAGCAAGGACACCGACCTAACTAACTAATCACCATGTCCCATTCTCTGTAACTTCATCTTCTGTGCAAACTTCATCTTGCCACAATGTGTCTTCACTCCATTTCAGTTGTCTCCAGTCGTCGCAGATCCCGCTTCCACAAAAGGAAACGGATCCTTGCAAACCTCCGATCTACACATCATGTCTCGTCACCCACGAACAACTCCTTCACCGTAGGTTTGTGGAACTGTCAGTCTGCAGTGAACAAAGCAGACTTCATTTCGGCTTATGCGAACCATCTTTCTCTGGACTTTCTGGCTCTCACCGAGACCTGGATTAAACCAGAAAACACTGCCACTCCTGCTGCACTCTCCACCAACTATGCTTTTTCCCACACCTCCCGCCCATCCAGGAGAGGGGGTGGTACGGGGCTGTTAATATCAGACAAATGGAAATATACTCAACTGGTACCATCTGTCACATACAGCTCCTTTGAATACCATGCCATCTTGGTAACGGCACCGGTCAAAGTATATCTGTGTGTTATCTATCGTCCTCCAGGTCAAATGGGCGATTTCCTTGAGGAACTTGACACTCTGCTTTCCTCCATCCCTGAGCATGACTGTCCCATGCTTGTTCTCGGTGATATGAACATCCACTTAGACAATCCAGGTTCTGCCGAATTCCTATCTCTGATGGACTCCTTTGAGCTACAGCGGGTTCACAGCCCTCCGACTCACAAAGCCGGTAAGGAACTTGATCTCATTTTCACCAGGAAGTGCGCCGCTACTTCACAGACAGTTACTCCTCTACATCTATCTGACCATTACTTTATTCAGTTCAAGGTTTCCCTCTGTCAGCAACCATCTGCTCCTTCTCCCTTTGTCTCTGTCCGTCGCAGTCTCCGGAATCTATCTCCTACTCACTTTTCCTCCTTGGTGGCGTCTGCTCTACCACCGTCTAGAAGTTTCTCTTCTTTTGAGGTTGATGACACCACAGAGTCACTCTGTTCTACGCTGAGATTCTGCTTGGATCGTGTGTGCCCTCTGTCTACCAGACCCGCACGACCCACCCAGTCTCATGCGTGGCTTAATGACTCACTTCGGTCAATGCGCACTAACCTCAGAGCTGCTGAAAGGAAATGGCACAAAACTAAGAATTCGGCTGATCTAGCACAATTCCAAGTACTACTATCTTCCTTCTCATCCAGTGTCCCTGCTGCGAAAAAGGCTTTCTATCATGACAAGATTAACAACGCCACGGACACCAAGAAACTCTTTTCCACCTTTAAATCTTTACTAAACCCACCTCCTCCACCTCCTCCAACTAACCTCACAGCTGACACTTTTGCTGCATTCTTCACTAACAAAGTTGCAGCTATTAGTAGTCAGTTCTCAAACCAATCTACACAGGTTCCTTCTCCTAGCCTCTCTACACCAACTGCTTCCTTTTCTTCTTTCACTCCTCTCTCCGAGGCAGAGGTGTCTAAGCTTCTCACAGACAGCCGGCCTACCTCTTGTCTTCTGGATCCTATCCCAACAACCCTTCTTCAGGCCATAACCCCCACAATTGCGACAGCAACCACACATGTGGTCAATGCGTCACTAACTAGGGGTACATTTCCCACTGCCTTCAAACAAGCCCAGGTAACACCACTGCTCAAAAAACCATCCCTCGCTCCCACTCAAGTGGAGAACTACCGGCCTGTCTCTCTTCTTCCCTTCCTTTCCAAAGCCATTGAACGAGCTGTCTTTAAACAGGTCACAGGATTTCTCACTCAGAACAACCTCCTCGACTCCAACCAATCCGGCTTCAGAAGTGGCCACTCCACTGAAACGGCGCTTCTGTCTGTGACGGAAGCATTAAAAGAGGCCAGAGCGGCAGGTCAGTCCTCAGTGCTCATCCTGCTGGACCTATCAGCAGCATTTGACACGGTCAACCACAGCATCCTACTGGACAAGCTGACCAACATTGGGATTGATGGCACAGCGCACTCCTGGTTCAAGTCCTATCTTACCGGACGGTCGTTTAACGTATCGTGGCTAGGACAGACATCGGCACTTCACCAACTCACCACAGGAGTACCCCAAGGATCTGTGCTGGGGCCCCTTCTCTTCGCACTGTACATCACCTCGCTGGGCTCAATCATCCACTCCCATGGCTTCTCTTACCACTGCTATGCGGATGATACCCAGCTCTATCTGTCCTTTCCGCCGGACGACTCCACGGTGTCAACACGGATCTCGGACTGTCTCTCCGATATATCTGCATGGATGAAAGGACATCACCTCCAACTAAATCTCTCCAAAACTGAACTGCTGGTCCTCCCAGCCAAACAAGCCATACACCACGACATCGGTATCAAGATCGACTCCCTGTCTGTTTCTCCCACCAAAGTGGCAAGAAACCTAGGTGTCATGATCGATGACCAACTGACCTTTGCAGATCACGTTGCCTCTGTGGCTCGGTCGTGCTGTTTTTCCCTATTCAACATAAGGAAGATCAGGCCGTACCTAACCCAACATGCAACCCAGCTCCTGGTTCAGACCCTGGTTATCTCTCGTCTTGACTACTGCAATGTCCTCCTATCAGGCCTACCAGCCTGTGCAGTGAGACCGCTACAGATGATCCAGAATGCAGCTGCACGTCTGGTCTTTAACCAGCCAAAAAGGGCACATGTCACACCTCTGTTCATTGAACTTCACTGGCTGCCCTTGGCTGCTCGCATTAAATTCAAGGCACTTATGTTGGCCTACAGGGTGAATGATGGCTCTGCTCCCATCTACTTGAATTCTCTTCTGAAGCCCTATGTCACCCGACGACCACTACGCTCCTCTAAGGAACGTTTTCTAGCACGGCCAACACCTTGTGCAGGTCAGTCCAGACTCTTCTCATATCTGGTTCCGCGCTGGTGGAATGACCTCCCAAGTGCTACCAGATCAACTGATACCCTCTCCACCTTCAAGAAACTCGTGAAGACTAAGCTCTTCCAAGAATATCTCCTGGCGTAAACTTTGAGAATGCACTTAATAATTTAATTTCTCTACATTGTGTTACACTATTGCACTTTCAACTTAAAACAGTGCAGATTCTATGTTAGCAATACGCACTCCTTGTTAGTTCATTGTGTTGTAGCTTGAATGTTATCCTCTTTTGTAAGTCGCTTTGGATAAAAGCGTCTGCTAAATGCCTAAATGTAAATGTAAATGTAAACATTCAGCATTAGGATATACCCAAGAGACTGAAATTACAAACACACAAACACGTACACACACAAACATTATTCCATGGGTGCACATTAGTACAGTTAAAAGATATGTAGCCCCTGAGGAGAGGGTTACAGTCTCATACACACACACACAAACACACACACACTAGCAGACTTACTGTAGTTTCTCCAGTCTACAGTTTGGATGCCCCAGACCAGTAGAAAGCAGTTGTACTCCTGAATCTCCCAGATTATTGCTACTCAGGTTCAGCTGTTTCAGACTGGAAGAGTTTGAGCTGAGAGCTGAAGATAAAACTGCACAGCTCTTCACTGTGAGGCTGCACTTAATCAGCCTGTAGACACACACACACACAAGGCATAGAGATGAGACTCACGACATTTTAACACAGACAAATCTCAGGGAACACACACAAAGCCATGCACGCTCTTAATTATGTACTTGAGGTTGCACACTTGATCTATGCGGATTGTGCCTTCATCACTCCTGCCACTGCCTCCTTGCTTAAACCAAAATGAAGGCTGCTTTATGCCTGATCTATGTAAAATTGAACCAGACTGCATCATTAATTTCAGTTGTTGTAAAATCCTGGAGTGTGGATTTTTGTCACCGACCTTCAGAATGCTACTTAACTCCTGTGTGGTGTCCCAGGTGTTGCCCAGGGGAGTTTTAATGTAACGCAGTTAATGCATGAAAAAATATCAGGGCTTGGGATTCCACTTCTGTGATTAAATAATGTGGCTTTACACTTATTTTGAGGCAATATTTTGAAACACATGGGCCACTTTGTAACTCCCTTTGAGGATCACGAGTGAGCGCTGCAAGATTGACCTTAATTATGCTATTTGTCATATGCACTTGAAGCACTGGTGATGATTTACCTATTGATACATAAAAACTAGTGCATTTAGCAAACACTTTTACCCCTTTTATCCCTATCTTAGTCTGTAGGCCTAACTGTTGATTATTAACTGGGGTGATAAAGTGTGAAAATTGATGTTGTGAAAGCTGACTTTTCTCGATTCCTGAAAGACTCGGTCTCGACTCGGTTTTGCTTCCTCAAAGTCCTGGTCTCGACTTGGTCTTGACCCTTCAAAGACTTGGTCTTGATTCGATCTCGACATAAGCGATCTCGTCCCCTTTCAGATAAGCAGCTCTATCGCAAACAAATTCATTTCACCCTACACCCAGTTCTAGTTTGTCACATGAAATGCCTGTTGCTGATGGAAAAGTCCTTACTTTCTACTTCATGTTCCCTTTCACCTTGGCTGTCCCTGACTTGCCTTAGTGATCTTTTTTATCCACATCTTTGAAACTCATGCATCAGCATGCACTAGGTTTATTGGGTGGCTCGGCAAAAATATTTAGGGTGGTTATTCTTTTCTGTGCCTATATGTTGTGTTTCTGAAATCAACAGTGGCAAAATGTAGGCAACGAAATGCATCTTCACAAAAGCATCAACTAGCTTATGCCTATAAAACTCCAGCTCTGTCAAACGTAGGCTTATGCTGGTTCAGCCAAAGTTATCAGTAGCCTAGGTTAGATAAACCTTGCTGCACACTCACCTGAGTTGCTGCTGTCAGTCATCTGAATTATTGAGTATTGTAAGCGTTGTCAACATACAGATATCATTCGCATGTCACATTAAACTGCGTGATCAAAGCATTCCAAAGGTGATGGTCACTAGTTGCTGTGATGCACAGCTCCAAAGAAAATGAACATCCAATTGACATCAAATTTAGTAATATTTACATTATGCAGCTCTGCGTCCATGGACACCCATTTTTCTCAGTGCAACAGCTCACCACCTCCTTACACACGCAAACCATATAGCCGATTAGAATAAGCACAAAAGCACGAGAACATAACGGATTCGTTGGTATAAAACACCTATACCATTAGCCATTTCTGAGTGATCCAATTTATAAATCACATGAAATTTCAATCAAACTAAATCCAGCAGTTAGACATCTAAAGTATAGAAAGACAAAGACAGTAGAGAACAGTATAGAAAGACAAAGCAAATCTAAACTTCACATTGACTACCAAATCCATAAAGACATGCTCTGCCTGTATAGGCCTAGCTCAAAAATGTGCAAAGCAAGACAGTCTGCTATTTTCCACCATTGAGAAGTTTCTCTCTGTTGATAAGTGTAATGAGTTTTCATCACACTTGAGGAGCTGCACAAATAGGAAGTAAGTGAGTGTTTGCTTATTTAGTTCTGTGCCTATTTTGTTAACCAAAGCCATCAGAAGGTGATGGCTACTAGCACTAGAAGGTGACTACTAGCACTGCTGGGTCATCAGAGAGCAATTGGTCATTGGCCACTCCTGTCAGGCCTATTGTTTTTGTCTGACTCTTGATGTGCGGTCTCAGCCTGGTGCAGTCAATCATCGTTCTTTTCCATCATAATAGTAGGAGTGACACTGAAGCGTCAGCGGAAGTGTCAGCACTCGTGTTCAGCCCTACTGGTGTGAAGACTGACGAGGGTAAAGATGAGCATGTCTACCTGCGCGTGTCTAAGACTGACGAGCGTAAAGACGAGCGTGTCTACCTGCGCGTGTCTAAGACTGACGAGCGTAAAGACGAATGTGTCTACCTGCGCGTGTCTAAGACTGATGAGGGTAAAGACGAGCGTGTCTACCTGCGCGTGTCTAAGACTGACGAGCGTAAAGACGAGGTGTCTACTGCGTGTCTAGACGTAAAGACGAGTGTGTCTACCTGCGCGTGTCTAAGACTGATGAGGGTAAAGACGAGCGTGTCTACCTGCGCGTGTAACTGAGAGGTAAGACGAGCGTGTACTGCGTGTCTAAGACTGACGAGGTAAAGACGATGTCTACCTGCGTGTCTAAGACTGACGGTAAGACGTGTCTACCTGCGCGTGTCGAGGTAAGACGTGTACTGCGTCTAAGACTGAGGGGTAAAGACGAGCGTGACTACCTGCGCGTGTCTAAGACTGACGGGTAAGACGAGCGTGTCTACCTGCGTCTAACCCTAGGTCAAATAGGTGATTTCCTCAAGGAACTCGACACTCTGCTTTCTTCTATCCCTGAGCATGACTGTCCCATGCTTGTTCTCGGTGATATGAACATCCACTTAAACAATCCAGGCTCTGCAGATGGACTCCGTTGAGTTACAACCGGTTTGCAGTCCTCCAACTCACTCGGTAAGGAACTTGGAAATTTTAATGTGACATTCATATAGTTATTGGGTATAAGAAATGTAGTGAAATTGTGTCTGTTTGTCATCTCATACATGGATGGGGGGGTTGTCTGGTGAAGGGCTGGGATGGGGAAGGGGCTTGATAAAGTGCACATAGATACAGACGGCAAGTCTGGTTAATATCTCGTTATGCCCACAAAAAAAAAAACTAAACCTTGTGCCACCGTGGGGAAAACAGAGGTCATTTTGGCTGCAGGTCAATTAGGTGCCCAGCAAGTAGTTATACTGGACACCATTTAGATGGAGCTTGATGCATTTCTGAGGGCAAAGCCTTCAGATATTTATGTTGTTTAAACTGTCCGATGTGCATTGTGAACTTGTTACACCACAAAACGCAACAATGAAGACAATTTTGGTTGATAACTGTTAGCTTCGTTAGCTTGCTAACTTGCTATCTTCATTCATGACCAGAGTAAATGTAGCTAACTTTAGCTTGCTACATTGAGCTAATCAGGTCATTGGAAGAAGTACAATGATGAACCCACTCGTGACACTTTTGTCAGTGTTACCAGAATTAACAAACCATGGAAATTAATTTTTACTGGTCTATACCCAAGCAAGCAAACAGGTCATCTATAGTGTAGTACTGGGAGGAATTTGGGCGGGGGGGGGTCTGGTGGCTAAGGGCTGTTTAGAGATGGGTGATGTAAATAGTGCTGCCACTCACGACTAATTTTCTAATGACTAATCTTTCAACTAATTTTTCGATTAGTCGACTAATCCAAATGACTAATTTCCAAAAACAGTAGTTGCTATTTCATTTGTACGGGCCAAAACATAAAAAGTCACATATCCATCCCCCCTTCCCTGGTTTAGTTTTACAGAGTGTACAAACCACTCTTTTATCACCAGCTGACCTGAAGTATTCCAAGACCTTTGAGGCTTTTGGTCTTGTCCCCACCCTCCTTGATTCGGACTCACCTGCCGCTGCCATTTTCATATTTTTTCAAAGCATTTAGGCAGGGGAGAGTTAATTAGCAGGTCACACAAAGAAAAATATTGGTGTGGAGGGGATTTACTTGAACTCAGATGAGTCGTTTGGGACTGGAGACCAAGAAAAAATAGTCAGTCTATAGTAAAACAACGCATCGACAAAGGGTACGGAGAAAGCTATGTAGCTTGATTGGGAGGGTAGATGTGAGAAATGGAAGCGAGGGATTTGGTAAAGATGGGCAGGTCCACATAACTTTTTCACATCTTAATCCTTTCATTTTATACGTTTGAATGATTTAGCACTGCATGAGTGAATATTGTGGTGTCTAGCCTCCATGAGTACGCATTCGGATAAGCACTCAGTAACACACCAACTCTGCCAGCTCAGCCGTTTAGACACACACACACACACACACACACACACCCCACCTAGAACAACAACATTTTTAGGATACACTCAAGAAACACACACAATTCCCGAAACCCGCTTTTTGTTTTACTTTTTTTAGTTCACACACAGACACCACACACACACACACACAGACACCACACACACACCAGAACATCAAAATGAAAGCAGAGATGAGAATCACTGCATTTGAACACAGATAATACTGTTTCAGGAAGCAAACACAGAAGTGTACACACACACACACACACACACACAAACTGTCAGACTTACTCCAGCGTCTCCAGTCTAGTCAAGTTTTGATGCTCCGAACCAGTAGAAAGCAGCTTCACTCCTGAATCTCTCAGATTATTGTGACTCAGGTCCAGCTGTCTCAGACTGGAAGAGTTTGAGCTGAGAGCTGAAGATAAAGCTGCACAGCTCTTCACTGTGAGGTAACAGCCACTCAGCCTGTAAACACACACACACATTACAATGAAGGCACTGAAATGAGAATAACTGCTTTTGAACCAAGGGCGTAGGTTTGGTCTCAGGTTTGGTAGGAACAATACCAACCCCGGATAGCATCCCCCCAACAAACACACACACTTGGGGCGCAGTAAACACAGGGCTGCATCATAATCCTCTCTATTGCTGGCCAGGGTACTGAAATCACATTTCCGTATGTGCCCTGGCTATATGAGAACAAAATCTGAGAAGTGGAAAGCCTGTTGATATAACACGTTGCAATGACAGGTTTGCATTGCGTGGTATAAATAATGTCAGCCTGTTCTAGGCTACTACTTGGTGTTGAAATAGCTCCATCTTTTTTGGTAGCGTTGTCTAGGCTAGCTACAATACAAATATAAGACGACATGAGTTTGAATACCGAGGTAATATTCATGTTAACTTGCACCTGTTTCAGAAGACCTGCAGAAGGCTACCACAGATAACTTAGATTGTCAGTACAACACACGTAGGGCCGACACTTTCTCCTTTGTGTCTTCTACTTGCCTCAGTAAGTTTGCTGCATGTGAGGAGAATGTGAGCCTGCAGGCCCTTTGTTTCAGCCAATGAAATTGCAGCATGGATAACCTGCTGTTGCCCTGTCTCTCTGGGATGCAGAAATAAGAGAAAAAATGTGACCACTAAAATTATACTGCTGAGACTATGTTGTCTTTCTACTTCTAAAGTACACACAAGACACTACTCAGATTAGACCGTTTCTCGTTTCTGTGATTAAGAGCGGTTATCTGGGGAGAGATTATATTGTACTGATATTGTATTGAAGGGAGAGAGCAGCGACTCAAGTCGACATCTCTGCTGTCTAGTGTATTGAACTTGTGCGGGTGTTCAATTGGGATCTTTTTTTCTGATGGACCCTGGGGAGGAGATTTATAACTGTTCTCCAGGGTTGTGTAGTCTGGCTCTCTGTTGGAGACTCAAACTCCCCTTCCTCACTGCTGTGCCACATCAGTTCTTACACACACACACAGACACACACACACACACACACAGAAACACACACATAAAATCAGACTTACACCAGCCTCTCCAGTCTACAGTTTGGATGCTCCAGACCAGTAGAAAGCAGCTCCACTCCTGAATCTCCCAGATTATTGTTACTCAGGTTCAGTTGTTTCAGACTGGAAGAGTTTGAGCTGAGAGCTGAAGATAAAACTGCACAACTCTTCACTGTGAGGTTACACTCCCTAAGCCTGTAGACACACACACACACACACACACACACACACACACACACACACACATATATTTTACAATTAAAGCATAAAGATGAGAATCACTGCATTTGAACACACACAGCAGTTTCAGGAAACACACACCTATCAAATCACTGTGAAAATTGTCCATCAGTGATGAATAAACATTTGGAGACACACCAACTCTGTCAGCTCAGTGGTTTACACACACACACACACACACACACACATACACACACACACCATCTCAAACAACAACATTCCCCACTGTGCAGTTTAGGATACACAGAAGAAACTGAGATGTCACACACACACACACACACACAATTCGGACAGCTCTTCTCTGTGAGTTTATAGTTATTCAGTCTGAACATTAATATGAAGCAAAGATGAGAATCGCTGCATTTGAACACAGATAACACTGTTTCAGGAAACACACACAGAGGGTACTCACACACACACACACACACACAAAAAAAAACAAAAACAAAAAACTTACTCCAGTGTCTCCAGTCTACAGTTTGGATGCTCCAGACCAGTAGAAAGCAGCTCCACTCCTGAATCTCCCAGATTATTGTAACTCAGGTCCAGCTGTTTCAGACTGGAAGAGTTTGAGCTGAGAGCTGAAGATAAAGCTGCACAGCTCTTCACTGTGAGGTCACAATCCCTCACCCTGTACACACACACACACACACACACACACACACACACACACACACACACACACACACACACACGCACACAGTACCAGTACCAGTACCAGTATTTACACATTGACAGCTTTCCAGAGGTCCAGATCAGGACAGTAAAGAGAAAAACAGACCCTAAGTAAGGTTACAGTCTCAGTTTTTAGACACAAAGACACACACACACACACACATCAACTGTCAGACTTACTCCAGTGTCTCCAGTATACAGCTTGGATGCTCCAGACCAGTAGAAAGCAGCTCCACTCCTGAATCTCCCAGATTATTGTTACTCAGGTTCAGCTGTTTCAGACTGGAAGAGTTTGAGCTGAGAGCTGAAGATAAAACTGCACAGCTCTTCACTGTGAGGTCACCCCACCTCAGCCTGTAGACATACACACACACACACACACACATTACAATCAAGGCATAAAGATGAGAATCACTGCATTTGAACACAAACAGCAGTTTCAGGAGACACACACCTATTAAATCACAGTGACAATTGTCCATCAGTGATGAATAAGCATTCGGAGACACACCAACTCAGCTCCGCACACACACACACACACACACACACACACACACACACACACAGAGAAAGCTCATACAGCTCTGAGTTTCTCTATCTCTCTTATTCTTTGTTATTCAGCCTGACTTAGAAGTTTCACTTAGAAGGGCACACACACACATACACACCCACACGCACACACACAAACACACACACTCAGACTTACTCCAGTGTCTCCAGTCTACAGTTTGGATGCTCCAGACCAGTAGAAAGCAGCTCCACTCCTGAATCTCCCAGATTATTGATACTCAGGTTCAGCTGTTTCAGACTGGAAGAGTTTGAGCTGAGAGCTGAAGATAAAGCTGCACAGCTCTTCACTGTGAAGTCACACTCCGACAGCCTGTAGACATAACACACACACACCATCACAAATAAGGCACAGAGATGAGAATCACTGCATTTGAACACAGACAACACAGTTTCATAGACACACCCTGCGAAGTGTGCGTGCGTGTGCACACACACACACACACACACACAGTATTTACACACTGACAGTATTCCACAGGCCAGTGCCCAGCAGGCTAAGTGCTAGGACGGGGGGGGGGGGGGGGGGGGGGTCTTCAAGAGCTATTTGAAGACAGACAGGTTATTCCACCAGCATCAACCGACACATGAAAAGAGTCTGGACTGTCTAGTGCAAGGTGCTGGTACTGCCTACATAACATGAGCCTTTATGAGTGCACTTAAGCACAGGAGCACACCCATTAAGCACTTTGTAGGCTAGTAGTGACCTGAATTTGATGCGTGCTGGCAGGAGATGTCAGTGTAGCTCAAGGAACAGAGAGGTGACATGCTGATTGAAGACCAGCAGCTGTCGCATTCTTGACTACCTGTAGCGGTTTTATAGCACAGGTTGGGAGGCCTGTTTGAAATGCATTGCAGTAGTCAGCAGTGGGTGCTAAGCATGGTTTGTACCAGAAGTTGGATGGCCTGTTGGGTTAGATATGGTCTAATCTTTTTATCATATTGAATAATACAAAGTGGCATGACTGGGCAATAGAGGCAACATGATCTTTAAAGGTCAACAGGTCATCAGTCATGATGCCTCGGTTGCTTGATGCCTTGGTAGGAGCAAGAGATAAGGATTCAGATGTTGTGATGTACAGTTGGCTTGACAGGGATGACCAGCAATTCAATTTTTGAAAGGTTTACCTGGAAGTGATGGACTTTCATCCATGCAGGTATATCAGAGAGACAATCTGGAATTTGTGCTGAGATTGTTGAGTCGTCAGGTGGGAACGACAGAGCTGGGTAACATCAGCATAGCAGTGATATAAGCCATGTGAACGAATAATCCCGCACAATCAAGGTGGTATACATGGCAAAGAGGAGGGGCCCCGGCACTGGTACTTGGTGCACCCCTGTGAAAAGGTGGTGTGGTGCAGATGTGTGGCCTAGCCAGGACTGAATTGAATGACCGCCCTGTGCGATAGGATTCAAACCAGGAGTGTGCTTTACCTGTGATGCCCATGTTTGTGAGTATGGTCAGTAGGATACGGTGACTGACCATGTCAAATGCTGCTGATAGGTCGAGCAGGATGAGCACCAAGTCTGTGGAGTGGCCACTTTTGAAGCCAGAATGGTTGGGGTCAAGGAGGTTGTTTTGGCAGAGGAAATCTGTGACCTTTTTTAAGACCACCCTTCCAATGGTCTTAGAAAGGAATGGTAGGAGTGAGAGCGGCCGATAGTTCTCCACTTGAGTGGGAGCAAGGGAAAGTTTTTTGAGAAGCGGTGTTACTGGAACCTGCTTGAATGCAGTAGGAAACGTTGCTGATGTCAGTGAAGCATTAATCACATGTATGAGACTTACTGTAGTGTCTCCAGTCTACAGTTTGGATGTTCCAGACCAGTAGAAAGCAGCTCCACTCCTGAATCTCCCAGATTGTTGATACTCAGGTTCAGCTGTTTCAGACTGGAAGAGTTTGAGCTGAGAACTGAAGATAAAACTGCACAGCTCTTCACTGTGAGGTTACAACCAATCAGTCTGTAGACACACACACACACACACACACACACACACACACACACACACACACATTAAAGATAAAAATCACAGTGAAAACAGAAATAATTCAGATAACACAGGAAACACACACAGAAGTGTACCATACTTTCCCATATATTAACGATTTTTATAAATCATTAATATATGAATTTCGCAAAATAACAGCAGCAGCCCTGAGGTTAATACTCGGGGACGACATATCAAGGGCATTTTTTTTCATAATTTTTCCTCACTGATCAATAAGGTTTAATTACTTCTTTGGGAAACCTGAAATGTTAATAAATCTCTACTCTGGCCAGAGGGTGGCTTGATGAATGCTTCAGTTCACTGGAATCGTATCCCTCTGACATGATCAATTCCTCTTGTCAATGCCAGCATGTTTATCAGACTTACTTCAGTATTAATTATTTTGGAAACTTGAGACTTTCATTTCACTACATTTTGAAGACAAATATTGTACTTTTGACTCCATTACATTTTAAATGTGAACATGAAGTACTCGTTACACTGAGACATAGGCTTTGAAGTGATTTTGCAATTTTGTGATAACATACTGTTGTGTTGTCTTCATTTTGTCAATTACTGAATTTGACTTTGGCATTGGTCACAATGGCAATGATAGATAATGCTGAGAATTCTTTGTGACATTCACCACACATCTCCTTTGAAGTAGTCTTGGACAGAGTGTTGGGCTATTGAGATGTGAAGGCTTATCCTTGCCACATTTGTAGCGAGCCGTGCTTGTCTGACGGTTCTGTGGCTGTCATGCTTGTAGATGGTATCACAGCAAGTAGGATACTTAAAACCAAGCCTGTACCAGTATCACCTTCATTTACTATTTCCTCAAACATTTCTTAAACTTTGCTTTTTCTATCTGTTTATTTTGTTCAATTCCCCCTCCTTCAACTTTTCCCTGACTGTCTCCATCTCTCTCATGTCACACACACACACACCATGTGTGGAAAATTATAGTGCTGCATCTTCGAGCCAGATATTCAACAAATAATGTATTTGAGCATATATGATAGCCTTTTCCATTTCATAGGCTAGAAATATTTGTATTTAAATGTTGATTTTAAAAAGCAAATAACTATTTAAATCAGCTCGTCTGAACACGATCCGAATATCATTAAATTAATTTTTCTATGTCTTGAAACCACGGGTGACGGTGGTGGACCACTCACTTCGGATCAGTCTGCACATCACTGACACATATGCATGTATACATACATGTATACAGTACACAAACACACACACACACAAGCTGGACTCTCGAAACTCCCTACGATGGGTGCTAGATCAATGCCAGCAGTGCGTGTGTGTGTGTGCATGTCATGGAGAGGACAGATGAGTTTGTGTCTCTGTGTAACTGAATGTTGATGTATGGAAAGGTGTGAGTGTGAAAGTGTGTGAGACACCGTGATGTGAAAGTGAACTTTAGGCTTATATAGCCCACCACCACTCTATGTTTAACCCCAATTTCCATTCACTCATGTGTTCAGTACTCACTGGACTCTTCTTGATGCTTTGACCACTGGCAGCATCCTCAGCAGACCTGCATCTGATCTGGCAGATGAACCACGTCCCCCATAATACTCCAGATTAAACTCCTCCAGTTCCTGGTCTGACATCAGCAGCACAAAGGCCAGAGCTGACAGTTGGGAAAGAGAGAGATTCTTTCTGGGTTTATTCTTCTTCCTCAAGTAGCCGTGGACCTCCTCCACCAGAGACTGGTCATTCAGCTCATTCAGGCAGTGGAACAGGTTGATGCATCTCTCTGGGTTGGGGGCTTCACTGATCTTCTGCTTGATGTACTTGACAGTTTCCTCTGTGTTCAGTGAGCTGCTTCCTCTCTGTGATAGCAGGTCTTTTAAGAGCTTCTGATTGGACTCCAGTGAAAGGCCCAGGAGAAACCTCAGAAAAAGGTCCAGGTGTCCATTTTCACTCTTTAAGGCCAGATTCACTGCAGTCTTGTGTAGGTCACAGATGTTCGCTTCTTTAAACAGAGATGAAAATGTAGATGTCTGTTTACCCAGAATATTGACCCCTTTGTTCTGATAACTGAGGGACACATACAGAGCTGCTAGAAACTCCTGAATGCTCAGATGAACAAAGCAGAACACCTTCCCCTGATACAGTCCAGCCTCCTCTCTGAAGATCTGGGTGCACACCCCTGAGTACACTAATGCTTCTTTCACATCAATGCCACACTCCCTCAGGTCCTCATCATAGAAGATCAGATTCCCCTTCTCCAGCTGCTGAAATGCCAGTTTCCCCAAGGACAGAATGGACTTTTGGTTCCAGACTGTATCCACACCTTGTTTCCTATACTTCTGACTCCTGTTTTTGGTTTGTGTGATCAGGAAGTGTGTATACATTTCAGTCAGAGACTTTGGAATCTCTCTATTTTCTGCCTCAGCCAGAATGTCCTCCAAAACAGTGGCTGACATCCAACAGAAGACTGGAATGTGACACATGATGTAGAGACTCCTGAATGACTTCAGGTGTGTAATGACTTTGCTGGCCAGCTCCTCTCTGATTCTTTTTCTGAAATATTCTTCTTTTTGTGGGTCATTGAAACCCCGGACTTCTGTCATCTGGTCAACACACTCAGGAGGGATTTGATTGGCTGCTGCTGGTCGGGAGGTGATCCACACAAGAGCAGAGGGAAGCAGATTCCCCTTGATGAGGTTTGTGAGAAGGACATCCACTGAGGCAGGTTCTGTTACACTGTAGATGCTTTCATTGTGCTGGAAATCTAGAGGAAGTCTGCTTTCATCCAGACCATCAAAGATGAGAGCAATGCTGTATCTGTCCTGGTCCATGAAGAAAAAGTCTTTTGTTTTGCTGAAAAAATGATGGATGAAATCCAAAAGAGTGTACTTTTTGTCTTTGATCAGGTTCAGCTCCCGAAAAGGAAGAGGAAATATGAAGTTGATATTTTGATTGGCTTTTCCTTCAACCCAGTCCAGAATGAACTTCTGCACAGAGACTGTTTTTCCAATGCCAGCCACTCCCTTTGTCAGCACAGTTCTGATGGGTTTGTCTTGTCCAGGTAAAGGCCTGAAGATGTCAGTACATTTGATTGGTGTTTCCCCCTTTGTTACTTGTCTCTTGGATGCCATCTCAATCTGTCTGACCTCATGTTCAGTATTGACCTCTGCACTGTCCCCTTCTGTAATGTAGAGCTCTGTGTAGATCTTCTCCAGTACTGCAGACTTTCCTTGCTGTGGGATGCCTTCAAATACACTCTGAAACTTTTTCTTTAGTCGTGATTTGAGCTGCTTCTGACAGCTGGAAAACAGTCCGTCTAGACGGAAATATATGCATTAGATATCAGAAATCATGTTTTTTTTCATTCACAAGTGTTATGCATGTGATATAAACATAGAAATAATTTATGAGTAGCCATTATGCAATAGCATTGAAATCAGAAATAATGTCACTATTTAGTCACAGTAATATTGTTTTCTTTTCATTATTGAAGAATCCTGAAAATCCTGTGATTGGTTTGGTAACATTTACAGTTTATCAGAATATTGTTTCTGAAAACCATGTTGTGGACTTTCACTGCTCAGTAGGGTGAAGAAGGGTGGGACTAAAACACAGCCATATTTTTGTA
>PYXC01002560.1:0-32500 GCA_015244755.2 Tenualosa ilisha | reverse complement strand
CCACCACCCGCCAAAAAATCATACATTGTATAGGCTGTTTATTTCTTTGAGGCATAAAGTCTCTATTATGATGTAAGTCTGCACCTTCACGACATCTAGCCTAATAAAGTTTGAACTGAACAAGGGAACTAATTTGTTTCCGCAGTATGCTGTAGAATAGAATACCGCAGCGTCTCGTGTCGTGACAGACGGTCTGTAAACAATCTCTGAGCAAATTCTTGTTTAAAATTGGCCTCCATCATGCCTCTGTAGACATTCCGGTTGCCAACATTATTACGCTTGGACTGCCAGCCTACCGGTAGGTTACCTAAACACCGCCACTTGCCTTGGGATGCGTCTTCTCCCCGATAGACCGGCGCTCTGCAATAATAGATTAGAGCCTATATAGGTATGGATAGTCTTGTCTAAGTACAACTCAGCAACAAGCTTATAATATTAAAGAAACAGAAAACTCACCTTGACGTTCAGAAAAGACCGAGACGTATATGACCTATATGGACAGATAGACTGCGTCCAGAAAAAAAGATGGACTTTCGTTTTCTATTTTTCACACGGAGTATTCCATCGTCTTAACAGAATTTGCCAGCAGGTGGCAGTAGTTGCTATCTACGACAGGAGTCTCCAACCTAATTGGAGCGCAGTGGAAACACTAATCTAACGTGGCATCTAAATTTGTGCGGAGAAAAATATTTTCTGACATTTACTGGCCCCTTTATTTTCCATAGTCAGGCTATAGGCAAACATGGAGAGCATTTCCAACAACAACTCTCAGCAGCGTGCAGCAGGAAGAAGCATTTTGTACCAGACAGCTTAAATATGACCCTATGGAGAGCAACTCTTCAGCTGGTGGGGAGCTGCTGGTACCACTGGTTGGAGACCCCAGGTTTACTTTATGGGTACCTATGAATAACCATGTGAATTTAATAGTGCAGTGGAGGCTGTGGGCCAGATAGGGTTATAGTGCATCTGTGAGGAATAGTAGAAATGATAATTTAGTAGGAATAATAATTTTCTATGATTGATTAACTTATAATTGGTTTGATTTATCAAGCCTTTTATCATCTCCATGTATCAGCTAACTTCTGTTACCTCCACCACCCAAAGTCCCTGTGTGTCAGACCCTGAATATTATTCCTTTAACATGCTGATCAGTATTCACATGTGTAGTCTGAAGTTCCACTGTCACTGTAAGTTTATTATTTTTATTTAGTTTATTCATTGTTATATTTATTTAAACACATAGTATATAGAGTGGTCTGAATACCATGCTATAGCATATTGGAAGAATGAATCAGGACCAGAAGAGCAGGGCAGTTGCAGCCCCTAGCAGAGTTCCAAAGATCTATAGTGGGACAGTATGGAGCTCTAGTTTTAGATGTTTTAGTGTTTAAGATGTAATGACTTCACATAATCCTGAACTAGAAAGTGGAGTCCATAAACTTCTTTTGAAAAAGTTTTAATATTTAATGAAGATGGTTATTCTTAGCCCTTACAAATTCACCGGTTCAATGCGGAACAAAAGGAGATCCTCAGGGCTGGAGCGCACCTGAACATCCCCAGGGCTGGAGCACACCTGAAGATCCCCAGGGCTGGAGCTGGCATACCTGAAAGTCACTGGCTGAGTGTGTGTGGTTCCATACCAGCCTTTAGCCCAGTGTGTAGTAACCATGGGGTGGTAACATAACTGAAGGTCAGTGTGTGTGGTAACATACCTGAACACCATCCCAGTGTGTGTGTTCATGTATCACAAGGCCACTAGCCCAGTGTGTGTGTGGTAACATACCTGAACACAATCCCAGTGTGTGTGTTCATGTATCACAAGGCCACTAGCCCAGTGTGTGTGTGGTAACATACCTGAACACAATCCCAGTGTGTGTGTTCATGTATCACAAGGCCACTAGCCCAGTGTGTGTGCTAACATAACTGAATACCAGCCCAGTGTGTGTGTGGTAACACACCTGAAGGCCACTAGCTCAGTGTGTGTGGTGTGGTCAAAAATACCAGGCAGGCAACTTGGTGGATCAATGCAGTCTTTAATCACAATGCCGGAGACAAGTTACCCACACAAAACCTACACAAGTTGTGCCGAGTAATAAGCCTGTCTTCCTGGAGACTAGGATTCCCTTTTATACCCCCCAGAGCAGACATCACATGTAAAACAATGGTAGACCCGCTCTCACGATGACATTTTATTTCTAGCCCTTCTGTTGTTTTGGCTTGTTTAGGTTCCCTGTCCTGGTGGAGACAGGTGTCTATTTGGTTTTCACCAGCACCTTCTGTTTCCCACGTTCCTAATCATAATCTGCTCTGGTTTGTTGTCTTAACCCTTTAGACTCAGGTTACACATGGCATACCTTTGTATCACACATAGAATACATTTGTATCACATTACTATTCATTTCTAGGATATTACAATTTTTCCTGCAGTGGTAACATCCATAGAGGCGACAATCCCAGTGTGTGTGTGGTAACATCCATAGACCTACTAGCCCAGTGTGTGTGTGGTAACATCCATAGAGGCTACTAGCCCAATGTGTGTGTGTGTGTGGTAACATCCATAGAGGCTTCTAGCCCAATGTGTGTGTGTGGTAACATCCATAGAGGCTACTAGCCCAGTATGTGTGTGCGTGTGTGTGTGTTTGTGTGTGGTAACATCCATAGAGGCGACTAGCCCAATGTGTGTGTGTGGTAACATCCATAGAGGCTACTAGCCCAGTGTGTGTGTGTGTGTGTGTGTGGTAACATCCATAGAGGCTTCTAGCCCAGTGTGCGTGTGTGTGTGTGTGGTAACATTCATAGAGGCTACTAGCCCAGTGTGTGTGTGTGTGTGTGTGGTAATATCCATAGAGGCTTGTAGCCCAGTGTGTGTGTGGTAACATCCATAGAGGCCACTATCCCAGTGTGTGTGTGTGTGTGTGTGGTAAGATCCATAGAGGCCTCTAGCCCAGTGTGTGTGTGTGTGTGTGTGTGTGGTAACATCCATAGAGGCTTCTAGCCCAGTGTGCGTGTGTGTGTGTGTGGTAACATCCATAGAAGCTACTAGCCCAGTGTGTGTGTGTGTGTGTGTGGTAACATCCATAGAGGCCACTAACCCCTGTGTAAAGCAGGTCAAATTTGTTGCTGTTTGTTGACTTCAGCTCAGCATTCAACAGTCATCCCCTCCAAGCTAATCGCCAAACTCGTCAACCTTGGAATCAGCAACCCCATCTGCAACTGGATCGTGGACTTCCTGACCAACAGACCCCAGTTTGTTACGTCAGGCCAGAACCGGTCCACCACCCTGTCACTGAGCACCGGTGCACCACAAGGCTGTGTGCTATCCCCATTCCTCTACTCCCTTTTCACCCATGACTGCAGGCCTGCGTATGGATCCAACTCCATCATCAAGTTTGCAGATGACACCACGGTGATTGGACTCATCAGTAACAACGATGAGTCTGACTACAGGGAAGAGGTGAAGCACCTGGCTGCATGGTGTGCTGACAACAACCTGCTCTTGAACACCAGCAAGACCAAGGAACTCATTGTGGACTTCAGGAAAGAGAAGGGAAACACCCACGACCCCATCCACATCAATGGTATGGCTGTGGAACGTGTCTCCAGCTTCAAATTCTTGGGGACCCACATCTCTGAGGACCTGTCCTGGTCAACCAACACCTCAAGTCTGGTCAAGAAGGCCCATCAGCGCCTCTACTTCCTAAGGACTCTAAAGAAAAACCACCTGTCCACTGGCATCCTGAGCAATTTCTACCGCTGTGCAATCGAGAGCATCCTGACTAACTGTGTGACAGTTTGGTATGGGAATTGCTCTGTCGCTGGTCGCAAGGCTCTGCAGCGAGTGGTGAAAACTGCTCAGAGAATCACAGGGACTCCACTTCCTGCCATTGAGGATGTCCATAGGAAAAGATGTCTGCGGCGGGCACGCAGCATTCTGAAGGACACCTCTCATCCTGCCAACAAACTGTTTCAACTCCTCCCCTCCAGAAGGCGCTACAGGAGCCTACAGACTAAAACCACCAGGTTCAGGAACAGCTTCTTCCCCACTGCTGTCACACTACTGAACTCTGCCCCCCACTGAACCTCACACTTTGCTGCCATAGCTATGCTGCTATAGCCCTTGGACTGCACATCTGTACATCTGTATATACTTAATACATCTGTACATCTGTATATACTTAATACATCTGTACATAACTGTCTCTATAGCACATCTGTATATACTTAATACATCTGTACATAACTATCTCTATAGCACATCTGTATATTGCCCTTACATTGAATCTCTATAGCACATCTGTATATTACCCTTACTATCTCTTCACCTAACATGTATATTGCTCTTCTGACTATTTATTATTACTACTCTTATCTGTATATAATCTGCTCTTTACTGCTGTACATACTGCATACTGTATATACTGCACTTGCTGCTCTTTGCACTTCTGATTAGATGCCAAACTGCATTTCGTTACCTGTATTTATACATGTGTAATGACAATAAAGTTGAATCTAATCTAATCTAAAGCAGGTCAAATACCTGTTCTAATCTTCCCTTCTGGATTGTAATGGATGGAGGATCTTTATCTTTATAACACTCACATAATGAGGTGGCTGTATCCTAACTGGACTTTGACTCATCTGATTGGGCTTTGCCACTCATGGGTGTGTTGTGAAGCCTTATAAAGGAGAAACACACTCTGAAGCCTTTACTCTTCCTAAGATATGCTACTGATTATGGCACGGGGCCAAAACATATTCGGTTGTTCAGATGGAGTGGTCCACAGTCTCACAGTACTCATATTACAAACCCCTGTGAGCAGTTTTGTCAAGTGTGTTTCTGTCTCTCACCTAAACAGTGATTTACATGTTGAGTTTTGCACACATTCTCTGGTGCTCTTAAACCTTTCTATCCCATGGCCAATCATGATGAGACATGATCATGGCCAGTTACTACTGTAGTCAGATCACACACACACACACACACACACACACACACACACACACACACACACACACACACACTCTGGACCAGCTGCTGCTGCTGAGACCAAGTCATGGCCAGTAAGTACTGCAGCCAGATCACACACACACACACACACATACACACACACACACACACACACACACACACACACACTCTGGACCAGCTGCTGCTGCTGAGACCAAGTCATGGCCAGTAAGTACTGCAGCCAGATCACACACACACACACACACTCTGGACCAGCTGCTGCTGCTGAGACCAGGTCATGGCCAGTAAGTACTGCAGCCAGATCACACACACACACACACACACACACACACACACACACACTCTGGACCAGCTGCTGCTGCTGAGACCAGGCCATGGCCAGTAAGTACTGCAGCCAGATCACACACACACCCACACACACACACACCAGGGTTTCCGCGGAGTCATAAAAAGTCATAAAAAGTCATACATTTCATAATGAGAATTTTAGGCCATAAAAGGTCATAAAAACATTCGGATTTTTCATTCAAGGTCATAAATTACACGTCTTAAAATTATCTGCTCATTCATTCTTTAGACTAGTAGAACTACGAAGAAAATACGCTGCGAGGGCAGTGAGCAGCAAAAACCCATAAAATGCATTGCGGTTGCCACTGGTTACCACTGGTGGGACGTCGAAGGACCCCTGCCGTATTTCAGCCAATCAAAAATATTTTCGTATGCAGATCGCTTATCCTGACAGTTTCACCTGTAGTTCTATCTGAGGAAATCTGGCTGGTAACATATTATTCCAGAACTACAAGGTCCATTAATGCGGCAGTGCAGTAACAGATCATCGTAATGCCGCCTGCACACTACATGCGGTATGTGACTCCGGATTCCGCACTACGCCACCCCGTGGACATCGTACTATCTCACAAAATGTTTCGGAACACAGGTCCGAAGGTTCGGATGGGAAAGAAACATGGCGGACGGATCGGAGAAGCTAATTTTGGCCGTCACTGGTCAGACAGTTTTGTACGACCTGTCCTGTGACGGGTAATGAAGTGGTAGGGACGGGATTAAGTGGTAGGGACAGTAGGAATGACATGTTGGTTTGAAGCATTTAGGTTGTCATCGTAATCTTGATAGGCTATAGCGAACTTCGTCAGACATATGAAAACATACAGTTTTGGAGGGAGCATGATGCAATAATACCAAAATCTTACGATAATTATTGTTTAATTTTTCATACTGATTACAGTTCATTTCGATTTTTACACATCTTGGTGTGTGAGGATTGACGTACAAATTATAATTGTAATTATATAATATCATATAATTATATTATAATGACAATATCTTGTACAGCACGAAGCGAATGAATGACATTAAGTTTATCAGCGCCATAGCAACAACAACTTCCGGTCATACTACCGTGCCCTGACCGTGCCGGAAGAGTTTAAAAATTTGAACGCATGCGGATGGCTTCGGATACGGCATTCCCTCAGCACCGCTCTCGACCGGAGCTGATCGCATGCGGAATGCGGACAAAATGACTGAGTTAAAAAAGGTTGAGTGTCAGACACAGACAGGCGGAGGCAGTAGATAAACTAATAGTCTTTATTTGACACAAGAACAGGGGGATAACAAAAGCCGTGTCCGTTACTCTAACGGAGAAATAAAAGAACAATGCACAAAGGCAAGGGGCAAAACTAACACACAGGAGATTTACGAAAGGCAAGGGGCAAAACTAACACACAGGAGATTTACGAAAGGCAAGGGGCAAAACTAACCCACAGGAGATGTAGGCGAAACACAACCGTAACAAAGACACAAACCAGATAAGTCGAGAGGGAGAAGATTCACGGGGAAGTCTAGGCTGACGCGGGAGGTGATGCCGGAGATCACGGAAGACGAAGGGAACATACGAAGGAACAGGAGACAAGGTAATAGCGACGAGACCAGACACCGAGTGAAGCGGGAGGGAGGCTTAAGTAGAGTGGAGACCAGGTGACACTAATCAAAACTCAGGTGAAGGTGATCGGGCTTGACGAGGTGAGTGCAAACGAGGAGATGAGCTGTGAGACCGTGGCGTAGAGTGAGGGGGCGTGGCCGTGACCAGATCCGATGCGGACCTGACATTACCCCCCCCTCCAGGGGCCGCTCCTGGAGTACGACGGCCCGGGCGCCGGGTACGCCGGCTGGGGCGACCCCGGCCTCGGGGAGCGGGACGGTCCGGATGCTCCGCGTGGAAGGCGGTGAGCAGGTTGGGGTCCAGGATGTCCTCCCTCGGGACCCACGAACGTTCCTCCGGACCGTACCCCTCCCAATCCACCAGAGGACGGAGTCGACCACATACGCCGGGCCGTCGTCCAACAGGAGCGGCAAAGGAGGCTCAGGCCGCGCATCGGGAGCTGCGGAGAGAGGAGAAACATGGTGAGGCGCGTGATACGGTTTAAGTAGTGACACATGGAAAGTTGGGTGAAGGCGGTAGTGAGGGGGCAAACGTAACTTAAAAGTGACCGGGTTGACCTGCTGCACGATGTCGAAGGGACCGATGAACCGGGGGCTGAGCTTCCTAGAGGGCAGTCGGAGGCGGATGTCCCGAGTGGAGAGCCAGACCTTCTGGCCAACCTCATAGGTGGGTGTGGGCCCTCTCCGCGCGTCAGCGTGGTGTCGGAAGCGTTGGACTGCCCTCTGGAGCTGCTGATGTGCCTTTTCCCAGACCCTACCACTCTCCCGGTACCAGTCCTCCACGTTGACCACCGCGGAGGGTTCGGTGTGCCAGGGGAAGAGGGGTGGCTGGTAGCCGAGTGTGCACTGAAACGGGGTGAGTCCAGTGGAGCGTTGACGTAGGGAGTTCTGCGCGTATTCGGCCCAGGGTAGGAAGTGGCTCCACCGGTTCTGGTGCTGAGAGCAGAAGGTGCGTAGGAACCGGCCGATCTCCTGGATCTTCCGCTCCGTCTGGCCGTTGGTCTGTGGGTGGTACCCCGACGTGAGGCTGACGGCCACACCCAGGCGCCCTAAGAAGGCCCGCCAGAATCGGGATATGAATTGGGGTCCCCGATCGGACACCACGTCCTCGGGTAACCCGAAATGGCGGAAGACATGGGTGAACACTGCCTCGGCGGTCTCCGCCGCCGAGGGGATAGACTTCATGGGGACGAGTTTGCATGATTTCGAGAAGCGGTCTACAACCACTAAAACACAAGTAAAATCGTTAGACTTGGGCAGATCAGTAATAAAATCGACGCCTAGGTGTGACCATGGCCTCTGGGGAACCGGGAGCGGCTGGAGCTTACCCTCTGGGAGACGTCGGGGAGTTTTTGCCATGGCACACTCAGCACAACCAGCCACATACCTCTGGATGTCGCGGTGCATCTGCGGCCACCAGTACCGATCGCGGAGGAGAGAGAGGGTCTGGGCAGCCCCCGGATGGCCAGTGCCCAGGGAGGTATGGAGGCTTTCAAGCACCTCCTGTCGAAGCCCGGTGGGCACAAACAGACGATCGGCCGGGGTCTCTGGGGGCGCTGGTTCCTGGGCCACCGCCTGGGCGACACGGTTGTCCAGAGCCCACTGGATCGGGCTCACGATGAGATGTGCCGGCAGGATAGGCTCGTGGGACTTGGGTGAGTCCGCATCTCCGTGGACTCTGGACAGCGCGTCGGCCACGACGTTCTTGGACCCCGGCCTGTAAGACAGAACAAAGTCAAAGCGGGTGAAGAATAGTGCCCACCGGGCCTGGCAAGGATTCAGCCGCTTGGCCTCACGTAAGTAGGCCAGGTTCTTGTGGTCAGTGAGGACACGAAAGGGGTGTTGGGCTCCCTCCAGCCAGTGGCGCCACTCCTCCAAAGCAAGTTTAACGGCGAGCAGTTCCCGGTTTCCGATATCATAATTCTGCTCGGCCGGGGTAAACTTGCGGGAGAAGTAGGCGCACGGATGTAGTCTGGCTGGAGATCCGCTTTCCTGGGACAGGACCGCACCTGCACCGGTGGTGGAGGCGTCAGCCTCCACGACGAAGGGCTTGGTAGGGTCCGGGAGCGTGAGGAGAGGAGCCGAGGCGAAGGAGGCCTTGAGGTCCTGGAGCGCCCGTGCCGCCTCGGGGGACCATTGGAGGGTCTTGGGCTTGGACCGCAGGAGGTTGGTGAGAGGAGCGACCACAAGGCTGTAATTTCTGATAAAACGTCGATAAAAGTTGGCGAAGCCTAACAAGCGTTGCAGTTCCTTGACCGTAGTGGGATCCGGCCAGTGGAGTACGGCGTCAACCTTCCCCTGGTCCATCTTGATGCCCTGGGCGGAGATGTTGTACCCCAAGAACTGGACCTGGCGTTCGTGGAAGACGCACTTCTCCGCCTTGAGGTAGAGGTGGTGTTCACGGAGCTTGCGGAGTACCTGTGCCACGTGCTGTTGGTGTTCGGCCTCGTTCCGGGAATAGATTAAGATGTCGTCGATGTAGACGAGGACGAACCGATGGAGAAATTCCCGGAACACCTCATTCATGTAGGACTGGAATACGGAGGGGGCGTTGGCTAGCCCGTAGGGCATAACCCGATATTCGTAATGTCCATTGGGGGTGATGAAGGCCGTCTTCCACTCATCCCCCTCTCGTATTCTGATGAGGTTGTAGGCACTCCGCAGGTCTAGCTTCGTGAACACCACCGCACCACGAAGCTGTTCCAAGGCGGCCGGAACCAGGGGGAGAGGATGGCGGAACTTTACGGTGATCCGATTCAGGGCTCGGTAGTCGATGCAAGGTCGCAGCCCCCCGTCCTTCTTGGCCACAAAGAAGAAGCTGGAGGCGGCGGGCGAGACCGACGGGCGGATGTACCCCTGGCGCAAGGCCTCCCGGATGTATTCCTCCATGGCCGCTTGCTCGGGCAAGGACAGCGGGTAGACCCTACCCCTAGGCTCTGGCTCTCCCGGCAGCAGGTCAATGGCGCAATCCCAGGGCCGGTGAGGCGGGAGTTGTGCGGCGCGTGCAGGACAGAACACCTCGGCGAAGTGACGGTATTCGTGGGGGATGACGGTGCTACGGGCCGAGTGAGGGCTTTCGACTGACGTGGAACCCACCACCAGGGAGGAGTGACGGTGACGGGACCTAGGAACCGGGAGACAAGACAAACACTGGTTATGACATGAAACACCCCACTTTAAGATTTCTCCGGTGGCCCAATCCACCACCGGAGCATGCTGCACCAGCCATGGGCGGCCCAGGATAAGGTCCACGGTGGCCTCCTCGAGGACCAGAAAGTCTATACTCTCCTTGTGGCTCACGCCTATCTGGAGTGTCAGGGGGCCCACGGCATGCCGGATGGTCCGTCGGGTCATGGGCCGACCCACCACGGAGTGTACGACGTAGGGATGGGGGCTCTCCCGACGCGGTAGCTGCAGGCGTCGGCAGAGGGAGCCGGCTATGAAGTTCACGGTGGAGCCAGAGTGGAGGAGGACACGGGCTTAAAGGGAGACATTGGTGGTAGACAGGGTTATGGTGATCAACAAGGGAGATAAAATGGACGGTTGCAGACTGGTTCCACTCACCTGGACGCGAGACGGGCGCACAGGGCAAGCGCGGATGTGGTGTCCAGAGACCCCACAGTAGAGACACAAGCCCTGTTCGACCCGCCTGCGTCGTTCGGTGGGAGTGAGCTTGACAGAATCGACCTGCATGGGGGTCTCGGGCGTGGAGTCGGCAGGAGCGGGTCGGGGGTGCTGCGGAGCGGCGCGGGAGGCTTGTGGTAGGCAGCCCTCTATCCGGTGCGCCACCCGAATAGCGAGCTGGATAAAACGCTCCAGGCCGACGGAGTCATCATATGCCGCCAGGTGGAGGCGTAGGGCGGGTTCCAGGCCCAGGCGGAAGGTGGTGAGCAGGGCTGGTTCGTTCCACCCACTGGCGGCGGCGAGGGTCCGGAAGCGGAGAGCGTAGTCGGTGATACTGGTTTTGCCCTGCTTCAGGTGGTGTAGTTGTTCCTGGATGGTGGAGTCGCCGACCGGAGCCTGGAAGACCTCCCGAAAGTGCTTCATAAAGGCGTCCACGGATTGTGTGGTGGGTCCCGCCTGCTGCCAGACACTCTCTGCCCACTGGAGGGCCCGGCCGTCGAGGCGCGAGATGACATACGCCACTTTGCCACGTTCAGTGGGAAAACGGCGCGGGTCCATCTCCAGGGCGAGAGTGCACTGCAGCAGGAACCCACCACAGGCCTCCGGGTCTCCGGAGTAAGGCGGGGGATCCGGAGTAGGCGCGACGACGCTGACTGGCGGCGTCGCATGAGCTAACAAACTATGGCGTAGTTCGTCGACCAGGGCTCGAATGGGGTCGGGGTTACTAGCCTCCATGATTAGTTTTAAAGGTCTGGTCTTCTGTCAGACACAGACAGGCGGAGGCAGTAGATAAACTAATAGTCTTTATTTGACACAAGAACAGGGGGATAACAAAAGCCGTGTCCGTTACTCTAACGGAGAAATAAAAGAACAATGCACAAAGGCAAGGGGCAAAACTAACACACAGGAGATTTACGAAAGGCAAGGGGCAAAACTAACACACAGGAGATTTACGAAAGGCAAGGGGCAAAACTAACCCACAGGAGATGTAGGCGAAACACAACCGTAACAAAGACACAAACCAGATAAGTCGAGAGGGAGAAGATTCACGGGGAAGTCTAGGCTGACGCGGGAGGTGATGCCGGAGATCACGGAAGACGAAGGGAACATACGAAGGAACAGGAGACAAGGTAATAGCGACGAGACCAGACACCGAGTGAAGCGGGAGGGAGGCTTAAGTAGAGTGGAGACCAGGTGACACTAATCAAAACTCAGGTGAAGGTGATCGGGCTTGACGAGGTGAGTGCAAACGAGGAGATGAGCTGTGAGACCGTGGCGTAGAGTGAGGGGGCGTGGCCGTGACCAGATCCGATGCGGACCTGACATTGAGGAGGAGATCACCATTAAGGCGGAAGAACTGAGGT
Organism: Tenualosa ilisha; assembly: GCA_015244755.2. NCBI lineage: Eukaryota > Metazoa > Chordata > Actinopteri > Clupeiformes > Clupeidae > Tenualosa > Tenualosa ilisha. The sequence continues at coordinate 20,587 of PYXC01002560.1, read as the reverse complement.
ACATGTAGACTGACTGACTGACTGACGGACGGACGGACAGACTTGTTAGTGTGGAAAGTACTGTGTTGAACCAGAAGAGAGCCTTCCGTTTGACTGTTTGAAAAATGGGACCTGAAAAATATACAATTTGTTGCTGTTAATAAAAAAAACTTGTTGCTGTAAATAAAAAAAAAACTTGTTGCTGTAAATAAAAAACTTGAAAGGAATTTTAATGACTAATAAGTTTTCTTTAATAGTTCGTGTAGGTCATAAATTTAAATCAAAATGGTCATAAAAAGTCATAAATTTGACTGACTAAACCCTGCAGACACCCTGACACACACACACACACACTCTGGACCAGCTGCTGCTGCTGAGACCAAGTCATGGCCAGTAATTACTGCAGCCAGATCACTAGAATCTCCTCAAACAACATTCATACACTGGGAGACAAGACTGGTATTATGTTACACTGTAAGATAAATAAATAGATTAGTACAAGTTTATTCATTTGGCTTTGAGAGTGAAAGTTCTGACTCAGAGGGATGTTTGAGTTCATATCTCACCAGAGCACTTAACCTCCGTCTAAAACACTAACAGCCTTCTGACTGACCCTAAACCCCCACGCCCACCCAGCCTCTCAGTGTCACCCCCCTCGCTCATCAGAGCGTGAAAAACCACTGCGCATGTCAGAAGGTGACAATGGGATTGAAAGGGTTCAGGTGGAATCTTTAATCAGACAAAATTCAATCCAGTTGAGAAAAAACTGCATGTAAACCCACCCGCTGAGTCATGGTCTCACCCCCTTTTCATCCCTCTCTTCTACTGCAGTCTCTTTCTCTACAGTAAAGGTTTAGACCGTTTCAGTGATAAAAACAAAAACAATGTTTGATCGTTATATTTTGTATATTTGTGCTTCAAAATTGCAGCAGATTATAAACTGAAATTAGGATTATTATGCAGGGAGGCCAAAATTTTGCATGAGATTATGTTGCCCTCAGGTCAGTATAGGACTGAGACCTTTAGGACTATAGGAAGAGCCAGCATTGACATGAGTGATGGACCACACAGAGACAAACCAGTTGAGAAATAATGACTAAAAGTTTAATGGCACCTATATAGATGTTACATCCATAGATTGAACTCAGACTACTTTAACAAACTCTGTGCAAGTTGTCAACAAATCTTATAGGTTCATTGAGTGCGCATACAAAGATACTTTAAATGTGAATATTTATTGAGTGGATTGTGCAAAGTGTGAGTGAGAGAGAGAGAGAGAGAGAGAGAGAGAGAATAGCCCTTAGGGCAAAGTCTTTAAGTCCAACCACTGCACAAGCAGGATAACCAAAAACTGCACACCGCCCGTGCGCTTTCTAAGAGAAAGGCAAAAAAAAAGAATCAAAAGTTCACAAAATCCACAGGAAAGGTAATCCGCAATCTCAGTCCGTCAAAACCAAAGTCGTTGAGAAGTTAAAAAGAATAATCATTCATCATTCAAATATCATCAATCATTTGAATATTATTTTCTCCAGGGCTGGAATCACATGACCTTGGTGTCCTTGATGCCCCCTGAAGAATGACATGTTCTCAGGCCAATGTGCCCTTGATGCCCCCTGAAGAATGCCATGTTCTCAGGCCAATGTGCCCTTGATGCCCCCTGAAGAATGGCATGTTCTCAGGCCAATGTGCCCTCGATGCCCCCTGAAGAATGGCATGTTCTCAGGCCAATGTGTCCTTGATGCCCCCTGAAGAATGGCATGTTCTCAGGCCAATGTACCCTTGATGCCCCCTGAAGAATGGCATGTTCTCAGGCCAATGTACCCTTGATGCCCCCTGAAGAATGGCATGTTCTCAGGCATGTTCTCAGGCCAATGTGGCCTCGATGCCCCCTGAAGAATGGCATGTTCCCAGGCCAATGTGGCCTTGGTGGCCTATGGGAGTTTTTCTCCTGTCCTGCTATAATGCAGCAGATTAATGCAGCATATACAATTTACTGCTGCTTCAAGTCCAATCAAAGTACAGCCACCAGATTGTGCCAAAAACACCCATTCAACTGCATCATCTATACTTCATGTAGTTGATGACCTTTATGCCCCCCCCCCAAAAAAAAACTTCTCTGCCAAAAGCCAAATGGCCTCGCCCCTAAAATGATGAAATTCCAGGCCTGCTACACACATTACACTGATAAAAAGAAAAAGAATAATTCAGTTTACAAAACTTCATTTGATCAGTTTAGAGATGGTGAACTGGTGAAAAGGTGAGTAAGTAACTAGACCCTTTAAAGTGTTCCAGTCCAGTGGTGCTGATGTGTGGGGCAGCTGGATGATCATCTGGTACTGAGTGTCTGGAAACTGCAGCATCTGCAGCAGCTCTGCTCCAGTCACACTGATGGAGGATTGATGACTCACCAGTTATACCTGTTGAGGAGATTTGTCAGATTCCATCATCCTCAGTATGAGGTTTCTCCATTAGGATTCCTCAACACTCACATGTGTAAACATGGAGAACATCTCTGCTCCAGTCAGACTGATGACTCCAGATAAAACCCAAACTGAACTATATTTTACATATCATACAGACCATAATAGTTTAAATTATACATGTAGACAACAAGTGTTGTGTGTGCCACATTCATTACTTACAGTAGTTTACTCAGTTTATATGTGGGGTCTTTCTGTAGAGCAGAGAGCAGCTCCACATCAGACTGCTGCAGTGAGTTTCCTCTCAGGTCCAGATCTCTCAGACTGGAGGGGTTTGATCTGAGAGCTGAAGCTAGAGATGAACAGCTCCTCACTGTGAGATCACAGAACTGCAGCCTGAGAGAAACACAACAGAATTGTTGTTCATTTGTGTTGAATGTGTTGTGTTAAATGTAAATCACTTTGACACACACACACCAAACCTATCGCTCAGAATACAGTTTTAGGATACACACAATTGCACTTTGGCTGCAAAGACACACACACACAGACACACACACACAGCTCTTCACTGTGAGGTCACAACCACTCAGCCTGTAGACACACACACACACACACACACACACACACACACACACACACACACACACACACACACATGGATGCATATACACACATGTGCTTGCACACACAGTATAGAGACACTAAAAAGTGTTGAGTTGTGTGCAACTGGACTTGTTGTTGGAGTTGTTGGAGAAATGTTTCACTTTTCATGCAAAAGCACTTTGACTACCTGGATAATTGAGACTCTTCACAGACATAAGTACAGAGATGCATTAAACAGCACAGTATAGGGTTAGGGTTTCACACACACACACACGCACACACACACACACACATTAAAATTAAGGCACAAAGATGAGAATCACAGCAACTGAACACAGACAACACAGTTTCAGGAAACACACAGAAGCCTGTGTGCTAACACACACACACATACACACACACACACACACACATTCAGACTTACCTCAGTGTCTCCAGTCTACAGTTAGGATGCTCCAGACCAGTAGAAAGCAGCTCCACTCCTGAATCTCCCAGATTATTGTCACTCAGGTTCAGCTGTTTCAGACTGGAAGAGTTTGAGCTAAGAGCTGAAGATAAAGCAGCACAGCTCTTCACTGTGAGGTCACAACCACTCAGCCTTTAGACACACACACACACACAAACACACAAGGCACAAAAATGAGAATCACTGCAACTGAACACAGACAACACAGTTTCAGGAAACACACATAAGCCTGCATGCTGACACACACACAGACACACACACACACAGCAACATTACAGCCCACAGTACAGTTTTAAGATGCATCCAAGAAACTCAGATTATACTCTCTCCCCTTTTAAACACACACACACACACACACAGAACAAATGCACACACATTAAAAGTATTCTCAAGCCCCAGATCGGTACAGTACAGTATAGAGATAAACATCTCAGTATTGGGTTACAGTCACTCACACACACACATACACACACACACACACACACACACACACACACACACACACAGACTTACTCCAGTGTCTCCAGTCTACAGTTTGGATGCTCCAGACCAGTAGAAAGCAGCTCCACTCCTGAATCTCCCAGATTATTGATACTCAGGTTCAGCTGTTTCAGACTGGAAGAGTTTGAGCTGAGAACTGAAGATAAAGCTGCACAACTCTTCACTGTGAAGTCACAACCACTCAGCCTGTAGACACACACACACACACACACACACACACACACACACAAACGCACAAACACACATTAAAATGAAGGCACAAAGATGGGAATCACTGCAACTGAACACAGACAACACAGTTTCAGGAAACACATAAGCCTGCATGCTGACAAACACACACACACACACACACACACACGCAGTCAGTCTTACCCCAGTGTCTCCAGTCTACAGTTTGGATGCTCCAGATCAGTAGAAAGCAGCTCCACTCCTGAATCTCCCAGATTATTGTCACTCAGGTCCAGCTGTTTCAGACTGGAAGAGTTTGAGCTGAGAACTGAAGATAAAACTGCACAGCTCTTCACTGTGAGGTTACAACTCCACAGCCTGTAGACACATACACACACACACACACACATGCACACACACACACCCCCACCCACACACACACACACAAACACAACAACAATAACAACATTACAGCCCACAGTACAGTATGAAGATACCTCCAAGAAACTGAGATTACACTCTCACCTTTAAACACACACACACACACACTCAAAACACATGCAGACATACACAAAAAACACATGCAGACACACAAACAGTATTCTACAGCTCCAGATCAAACACACACACACACACACACACACACACACACAGACACTGAAATTAAAGTCTGAACTGCAGACAAAGCAATTTCAGACCTGTAACAGCTTTAGAATGGACATTAACGCAAAGTGAGTGTATTAACATTAACATATTAACACACACTCACTTTGAATCTGTCTCTCTCTCGTGTGTGTCTGTGAAGACACGTTTCTGTGCATCTGTGTATGAGAGAGGAGGGTGTGGTGTGTGTGTGTGTGTGTGTGTGTGTGTGTGAGGGAGAGAGAATGTCTATGTACTTATGGATGTGTAGATGTCATTACAGCTGAATTATTGATTATTATTATCGTTTGTGAGAAGGTGATTCTTCCCTCTTCTCACAGTGACGCTGGAGAACTCGTTTACCTGAGCAGCGTTTGCTCGTGGCAGGCGCCATGGGTGCCTGCGCGAATAGGAGAGCGAGAGAGAGAGACTCGCGACTCACACACATGCACAAACTGCCCCTGGGTTTGTGGACAATGTATTTGGTGAACGGGGGCAAAGCATTGGGAGTGGGGGACTGTTTTATTAGCGGTGTGGGTGATTGTGGGGAAATGTTTGTGGGGTTTGGCCGACGCCATTGACAACGCGCTTCAGCGTGTAAAGCGCGATTCTCCACCGATCACAAACACACTCATTACACACTTCTCCCTCCTGCCATGAACTGCATTTTTACCAGCCCGGACACGTAGTGAGGTACCGACTACTGTGTCTCACATTCACGCCATATTCCTCCGTTAAAACCCTGCCTAGCCTCAAACACAAACTCAAGCACAACACTCTATACTTACCGGTCTGCTTCGGCTCCACTGCCCTTCGTGGAAGCGCCCGCTGTGGGAGCAGTGGTTTTACCCCTGGACTCGGAGCTGTGGTAGCGGGCATTGTGCATGGTGGGGGGGGGGGGGGGGGGGGGGGTAATGTGTGTGGTATTTTGTAATGTAAATGTTTATTTCGCTATATGCTGTTTGCATTCGCTATTGATATCTGCATTGTTGGAATAAACAAAAGCTGTTTTTTTGGAACATCTGGCTGCCTGTCTGCATCTACTTACCCTCCACTAGCCAGTTTTGCCTCACCCGTACCCGGGGTGACCGCTCGCCTCCTCACATCATTGTAAAATGTAACCTCTATTTCCATTTACTCATGAGTTCAGTACTTACTGGACTCTTCTTGATGCTTTGACCACTGGCAGCATCCTCAGCAGACCTGCATCTGATCTGGCATGTCTCCCATAATCCTGCAGGTTAAATTCCTCCAGTTCCTGGTCTGACATCAGCAGCACAAAGGCCAGAGCTGACAGTTGGGAAAGAGAGAGATTCTTTCTGGGTTTATTCTCCTTCCTCAAGTAGCCCTGGACCTCCTCCACCAGAGACTGGTCATTCAGCTCATTCAGGCAGTGGAACAGGTTGATGCATCTCTCTGGGTTGGGGGCTTCACTGATCTTCTGCTTGATGTACTTGACAGTTTCCTCTGTGTTCAGTGAGCTGCTTCCTCTCTGTGGTAGCAGGTCTTTTAAGAGCTTCTGATTGGACTCCAGTGAGAGACCCAGGAGAAACCTCAGAAAAAGGTCCAGCTGTCCACTCTCATTTCTTAAGGCCTGACCCACTGCAGTCTTGTGTAAGTCACAGATGTTCGCTGCCTTAAACAGAGATGAAAATGTAGATCGTTTTTTATCCAGCACCTTTACCTCTCTGTTCTGGAAACTGCGGGACACATACAGAGCTGCTAGAAACTCCTGAATGCTCAGATGAACAAAGCAGAACACCTTCTCCTGGTACAGTCCAGCCTTCTCTCTGAAGATCTGGGTGCACACCCCTGAGTACACTAATGCTTCTTTCACATCAATGCCACACTCCCTCAGGTCCTCATCATAGAAGACCAGATTCCCCTTCTCCAGCTGCTGAAAAGCCAGTTTTCCCAAGGACAAAATGGTCTTTTGGTTCCAGACTGTATCCACACCTTGTTTCCTATACTTCTGACTCCTGTGTTTGATTTGTGTGATCAGGAAGTGTGTGTACATTTCAGTCAGAGACTTTGGAATCTCTCCACTCTCTGCTTCAGCCAGGATGTACTCCAGAACAGTGGCTGACATCCAACAGAAGACTGGAATGTGACACATGATGTAGAGACTTCTAGATGACTTCAGGTGTGTGATGATTCTGTTGGCCAGCTTTTCCTCTGTGATCCTTTTTCTGAAGTACTCTTCTTTTTGTGAGTCACTGAAACCCCGGACTTCTGTCACCTGGTCAACACACTCAGGAGGGATTTGACTGGCTGCTGCTGGTCGGGAGGTGATCCAAACAAGAGCAGAGGGAAGCAGATTCCCCTTGATGAGGTTTGTGAGAAGGACATCCACCGGGGCAGGTTCTGTTACACTGTAGATGCTTTCATTGTGCTGGAAATCTAGAGGAAGTCTGCTTTCATCCAGACCATTCAAAGAAGAAAGCAATGCTGTATCTGTCCTGGTCGGAGAAGATGAAGTCTCTTGTTTCAGTGAAAAAGTGATGAATGAGGTCCATAAGGGTGTATTTATTGCCTTTCTCGTCTTTAAGCAAGTTCAGGTCACGAAAAGGAAGAGGAAATACAAAGTGGATATTTTGATTGGCTTTTCCTTCAACCCAGTCCAGAATAAATTTCTGCACAGAGACAGTTTTTCCAATGCCAGCCACTCCCTTTGTCAGCACAGTTCTAAAGGGTTTGTCTTGTCCAGGTAAGGGCTTGAAGATGTCAGTACATTTGATTGGTGTTTCCCCCTTTGTTACTTGTCTCTTGGATGCCATCTCAATCTGTCTGACCTCATGATCAGTATTGACTTCTGCACTGTCCCCCTCTGTGATGTAGAGCTCTGTGTAGATGTTCTCCAGAAAAGTAGTTTTTCCTTGCTGTGGGATGCCTTCACATACACTCTGAAACTTCGTCTTTAGTCTGAATTTGAGCTGTTCTTGGAATTCAGGAACGAGTCCATCTAGTATATTCATGATAAACATAAAAAAATCTTTTTTCCATGTTTCAATAACATTTAAACAAATACTGTATGTGCATAGATATTATTCAATAAATTTAGACTCAGAAATACTATACTGTTTTAATTTAAACAAAATACTTCATTAAAAAACTAATGACTACAAGATAACATTACAGATGACAATTAAATCACTCACATTTCTCCAGCTGCTGAGCGAGATTTGCCTGACTCATGTCCCTCAGGAAGTGCACTGCAATCTTCAGAGCTCCATCTCTGGCATCTCTCTGCTCCTCCTCATCCTCCTCCTCCTCACCACAAGGGGATTCTGGGTAATCAGGACTCAGGAGCTTCTTGAGTCTCTTTAGTTCATTCTTCATGAAAGTGATGACTTTGTGTTCCAGCTCCTGATGAAATAATTTCAACAATGATGGAAAATAAGCATTCAGACAGAAATATGTGTATACTCACACACACTTTCTCTCTCACACGCATACACACACACATGCACACACCTTGAAAACAGTAGAGAACTCATTTGTGCTGAGTGATTGATGGACTGTTTGTTCTTCCTTTTGGATGCTGAAGGAAACAGACGGACAGCAGGTATCGGTCAACATCCACACAAGTCAGCTATATATGATTCAAACACTAACATCAAGCATATGATCACACAGGTAAATCTGCTTCAAACACCAACACTAATCACACAGGTAAATCTGCTCCAAACACAATGCCCAATCTTTCTACCTGATCTCAAGATGTGTGTCTCTCTCTCTGAAGTTGATGATATCCTCCTTTGACTGGTCACTCTTCATGGACACACAGCTGGGTACAGGAGAGTCTGGTCTCTCATCCACTGGCCTTTAGCAAAGTAAACACATCATCCAGTGTGGTGTAAAAATGAGTAGAAATAATAATTAACAGTAAAAAGCAAAGAATATTTTGAACACGACATCAGGTTTCATGTAAACCTCTGTGATTTACAAATAACAACACTGTCAGTCTTCTACATCAAACAATATAAAGTTGGTCCACATTTAAGATCCTTTAATCATGAAGATTTGCACAAGGGGGGGGAGGATAGACTTAGCCTGTGCATCTGGTGCATCTCTTCATGGGTCTTTACATTCATTGAGGCACACTGGGCCTCTGAGAGCTAAGGGTCACTATAAGAGTGGGGGTTGATGATGTTGGTATTATACTGGCAACATTAAACCAACTGCTGTTGGATGCTCAAGGAAACAGAAGGGCAGTAGATGTTCATCAAAGTACACAGGTAAATCTGCTCCAAACATCAGTGCTAATCACACAGGTAAATATATTCCAGACACCAACACTAATCACACAGGTAAATATATTCCAAACAGTAACTTTAATCACACAGGTAAATATTTTCCAAACACCAACACTAATCACACAGGTAAATATATTCCAAACACCAACACTAATCACACAGGTAAATCTGCTCCAAACACCAACACTAATCACACAGGTAAATCTGCTCCAAACACCAACACTAATCACACAGGTAAATCTGCTCCAAACACCAACACTAATCACACATGTAAATCTGCATCAAACACCAACACTAATCACACAGGTAGATGTTTTTTTTTGCCTTTTTCATATTGGAAGTTGCGATTCCAACTCCATCACCGCTTCAGTATTTAAGCTTTTCAGGTTGTGGTTGATATTAAGCAGATAAGACAAAATCTAGAATATTCTCTCCACAGATTTATGAACATGGCTTTCATTACAATAGAACTCTCTCTACCTGGGATCAGGATGAGTGTTTCTCTCTCTGAAGTTGATGATCTTCTTCTTTGACTGGTCACTCTTCATGGACACACAGCTGGGTGCAGGAGAGTCTGGTCTCTCATCCTCTGGCCTTCAGTAAAGTAAACACACCACACAACAGTAAATAATTTCAGGTGCTCTAGTCCAAATGAAAATGCTTTCAGAAAAGGCAGACATTTCCGACGGAAATTTCATGACGGTCCCCCTGACTAAAGCAGATGTGCTGATCCATTGACTGGTCCCTCTTCATGGATACGCAGCTGAGTGTAGGGGAGTATTTTTTTGTTTGATGAATTGGGCTGTCAATGCAATGTAATATTGATGGCATGTTGTTAAATGTGTGATCATGTCAAGGTAAACACCAATAAATTACTTATAACTTATATAAACACACACACACACACACACACACACCTTGTACTTCCTTGTCCACCAGCAGAGTCTCCATGTTGGCTCATGTTGGAGGTGGAGCTACAGACACACGCTGTTTGAGACACACAGAATGTAGCTTAATCACAAATACGTACCCAGGTTTGAATCACAGTACAACCCCTAATTTATACATAATCACTTTAACAACAACTCTCATACAGAATTATAATAATGCTTTTCTTGAAATAGACTATATTTGCACACTACTCTTTAGACATTGGGCTTTAAGGACTTAAGTGGTCTAACAGTGAAACTCACCAAACACTCAGGAAAAATTCCTATTAACTACTTGCTTGAGGAATTTGCTGTTATTTGTTGTTCTAACAAATATCTGTGATTTCATTTCACATTGAACCGTTAAAAATTGTTTGACATCGACAGCTTGGTTACACTGCAAAAGCAGTTAAAAGTACAGCACTGCACACAAGCTTGTGGGCTCAGGATCATTAAATCAAAGGAGTCTGAAATGCTGTCTAAATTGCTTCAAAGAAAATTTTTTATAATGCAAGCCCAGTCTGTATATAAAGAATCCCCATTATTGCTGACCAGTCAAACTTACTTTTGTTGTCGATAACAATCACTTCTCTCCACCTCAAAAAGACACAGAAGTAGACAGAATGCACTGATCATATGATTTCCTTTCACATTCTTTCATTCACAGCAGGTTGTTCATTAACTGGGAAAGATCAATCCAGTGGATTTTTGCATCTGTCTCGGGTTTCCAGGTTTTCATCTGCAGATGGAAGTACTGAGTGCTACTCAGGGGCTCTCACGCAGAGACCTTCTTGACAGGTCTGGAGACACAATCAGATCATAATTCCATAGCACAGTTCCATTATCTCTATAGTATCTGCTCCAATTCACTTCCATTCCACAGGCAAATGTAAACAGCCCAGTACAAAGGTTTGCACCAGGCAAGCCTTGCTGGAATGTAGCCAAGCGGTCAGCAATGAGATAATGTTGGGTTAGCCGACAACAAAAGTCCAGCATGTCCATAGTGGTACAGCAACCCCAGGTGTACAGAGATGGGAGAATGTCTGTAAGCCTACAAAAGTTGCATAAATTTAGAGAAAGGGGGAAATTTGATTGCAGTGAAGAAATTCTGTAAAAACACCCACCATACAGCTCATTAACAAGTTAGTGCTCAACTTCAAAGAAGTAACATGGCTACCTTATACTGTAGATCTATTTCCTCTGAGGATGATCCCTCTGATCCCTCTTAGGAACAGACAATAGAAGCCCAAGACTTAGAGCGGCTGGGCTGAGTGTGTGAGTGAATGTAGGCCACTAGCAGCAGTCAGTGCGCTGAGTCCTGATGGGGCTCACAGCATATCAGCTCTGATACTGATGCTGATGATGTCATTAATGTCAAACAGCTCATCAACTCTGACACTGATGCTGATGATGTCACTGATATCACACAGACTGTCAACTCTGACACTGACTCCAAACCGGAGGATGATGTCACGATTACCAGCTCTAAGGATGGTTCTGATCTCTTCACATCTTCTGATTCTGATGAGGAACTACAAAAAACCATGCAGTTTTCACCTAAAGATTATGTGTTAATTATCCAGTGTCTCTAAAACAAGCTCATTTGATGAGAGTGTCTTGAAAGTCATTCCAGAATTAAACTGTACAAACAGATGGATAAAAATCTCTTTTGTTTATTTTCTTTGTGTCTGCTGGTTGAGCTGAAGAAGCTGTCAGAGGTCCTGAGGCTGGCAGTGATACCAGGAGTCTCCTGCTGCAGGTGGTGCCATCAGGTCTTTGCCCTGGGGACTCTGGACCAGCTGCTGCTGATGAGACCTCATTTTGGCCAGAGCACACACACACACACACACACGCACACACACACACACACACACACACACACACAGACACACACACACACACACACACATGCACACACACACACAGACACACTGGACCAGCTGTTGCTGATGAGACCTCATTATGGCCAGAGCACACACACACACACACGCACACACACACACACAAACACACACACACAGACACACACACACGCACACGCACACGCACACGCACACACACACACACACAGACACACTGGACCAGCTGCTGCTGATGAGACCTCATTATGGCCAGAGCACACACACACACACACACAAACACACACACACAGACACACACACACACACGCACACAAACACACACACACACGCACACACACGCACACACACACGCGCACACCACACACACACACACACACATAGACACACACACTCAGACCCTGGACCAGCTGCTGCTGCTGAGACCAGATCATGGCCAGTAAATCCTGCAGCCAGGTCACTAGAATCTCCTCATCCACCTCCATGCTTGCTGCTGCCCCCTGCTGTAAAAGAGCTGTAATTACATGTAGGGACCCTGAGCAGTGTAGAGGTGTGACGGGGACATTGGATGCTCTGGGAGTGGTGATGGACCAGCTGGTGAAGCATGACACACAACATTCATACACTGGGAGACAAGACTGGTACCTTTATGTTACACTGTAAGAGAAATAAAACATTTTTAAGAAGATCAATAATTTGGCTCTGAAGGTGAAGTTTCTGACTCAGAGGGATGCATCACCTGAGCACTTAACCTCTCTGACTGACCCCAAACCCCCACCCACACCCAGCCCCTCAAGGTCAAAAACTGCATGTAGATCAACCTGATCATCGTCCCCTTTTCATCCCTCTCTTCTACAGCCCTCTACAGCAGTCACTCCCCTACAGTAAATGTTTAGACCGTTTCAGTGATAAAAACAATAATATTTTGTGCCCCAACGACTTCCATTACATTAAGATAACATATGGAATGTTGAAACGGGAGGCTCTGAGAGTGAAGATCCTGATTCAGAGGGATGTGTTAGTTCATATCTCACTTAACCTCCATCTAAACGCCTGAAGATATAAGATGTAAAGATATAAGGGATTATGACTGAATAAAGTTGCTGCTTCAAAAGCACAGCAGATTATAACCTGAAATTAGGATTATTATGCAGGGAGGCCAAAATTTTGCATGAGACTGTGTTGCCCTCAGGTCAGTATAGGACTGAAACCTTTAGGACTATAGGAAGAGCCAGCATTAACATGAGTGACTGAACTGACCACACGGAGACAAACTAGTTGAGAAATAATGGCTAAAAGTTTAATGACAGACATTACAGTCAAAGAATGAACACAGACTACACACACATTACATTGATTACATTACATTGATAATGTGTGTGTAGTCTGACAATAAATCAATTCACAAATATTGATTTGATCAGTTTAGAGATGGTGAGTTGATGAGATGATGATAAAGTACATTCATCATTTAAAGTGGTGAGATCACATCATTCAGAAACTAAACTCTTTAAAGTGTCCCAGTCCAGTAGTGCTGATGTGTGGGGCAGCTGGATGATCATCTGGTACTGAGTGTCTGGAAACTGCAGCATCTGCAGCAGCTCTGCTCCAGTCACACTGATGTAGGATGGATGGCTAAATGCTACAATTCATACCTGTTGAGGAGATATGGCAGATTCCATCATCCTGATGTTTAAATATGTAGAACAGCTCTGCTCCAGACAGACTAATGACTCATTAAATCAGTGTATCAGTGTTAACTTTATTTTACATCAGACAGATCATGATCGGTTAAATTACACATAGCCTCCTCCGTAGACCCAACGTGGACACACTGACACATGCCCAATAGATAACTACTTATTCATGCTGTATTCATTACTTACTGTAGTTTAGTTAGTTTATATGTGGGGTCTTTCTGTAGAGCAGAGAGCAGCTCCACATCAGACTGCTGCAGTGAGTTGTCTCTCAGGTCCAGTTCTCTCAGACTGGAGGGGTTTGATCTGAGAGCTGAAGCTAGAGATGAACAGCTCCTCACTGTAAGCTTACAGAACCGTAGCCTGAAACAGACAAAAAAAGACAAAAAATAACATTTGTTTGTGTTAAAATGTATGACCACTGCTTCAATTGTAAATCACTTTGTAAATGTAGCACCCCTCTGCTCTACTCAACAAAGAATTATGTTTAAGTAAAAGGAGGTGCCCCTAAGTTAAGGTTATGTTTAGGCCAAGGGCGCAGGTTTGCATATGGACCATAGGGACATGTCACAACCAATATTTTAGGGAAACAAAATGGTCCCTACCAATATTTAGCATTTAGTTTTTATATAACAAAGCAAATTTATTCACATATTTGTTGCAAATAGTATAATTTTAGTTGTCACATTTTTTTTTCGACGTGTCAGCATTCTGCTTTCCAGAGCTAAAGCAACAGGGTTATCCATGCTGCAATTTCATTGGCTGAAACAAAGGGCCTGCAGGCTCACGTTCTCCTCACATGCAGCAAACTTACTGAGGCAAGTAGAAGACACAAAGGAGAAAGTGTCGGCCCTACGTGTGTTGTACTAACAATCTAAGTTATCTGTGGTAGCCGTCTGCAGGTCATCTGAAACAGGTGCAAGTTAACATGGCTATTACCTTGGTATTCAAACTCATGTCGTCTTATTTTTGTATTGTAGCTAGCCTAGACAACGCTACCAAAAAAGAAAAAAAGATGGAGCTATTTCAACACCAAGTAGTAGCCTAGAACAGGCTGACATTATTTATACCACGCAATGCAAACCTGTCATTGCAACGTGTTATATCAACAGGCTTTCTACTGTGGAAAACTGTTAGATTTTGTGTGGTGTCAAGGTAGCGTACTGCTGCGTTTCTAAAACTGTGAGGCACGGATAAAACAGGTTAGACGCAAGACGTTACAATCCTTGAGGCCGACGGCCACACCTTGCCCCCGAATTCACACCCATTCTTCTCTGTCAGATTATGCACAGATTTTTCATCTCACAGATACCACGCTCATATCATGTCATGCTGCACAACTCAAGCTTTCCAACTGTGTTATTTGCTAGTTGCTGTAATGAACGCTTTGCGAGAAAACTAACTTTGAATTTACATAAAAATACCAATATTAATACAGCTGTGCGTCCATCTCATACTCATTCATCTTGGTGAAATATCTAATGATCTCTTAACTCAAACAATTGGCTTAGGCTACCGTATATCAATATGAGAACCTACTAATTTCAGTGTTCTATGATTCGCGGTGCCCGAATAATCCGGTCTTGAAATCACATCAAATTTCTGCATTGTCTCCAACTCCCACCACAAAATAATGTTTTTCCTTTCCATATTAAAAGCTGTTCTCAGATTTTGTTCTCATACGGCACATGCGGAAATTTGATTTCAGTACCCTGGCCAGCAATAGAGAGGATTATGATGCAGCCCCCCCCCATTCTTCTCTGTGCAATGAAATATGAGTGAAGTATGAATATGAATAAAACATTCTGTCAATAGGACATATACTTTTGTAAACTGTAAGGCCAAACAAACAAGCATCTTTTATTGCCAGATTCCAGAAAACCCACCCTATCCACATATGAAAATGGCTTTCTACTGGCATGAGAAGTCAATTGACAAAGACACTATTGAGTGAAGATACAGTAAGTTAATATTATGACTAATATCAATAAATATATCTAGATTTCCTCTCTTTTCTTTGAATAATAAATACCTATAAATAAATTAACAACAATTGTAGTTCAAGATATACAGACACAAATGTCTTCTAACTTCCAAAATGGGTGAAAAAATATTAAGAGATGAGAGAGTTTAAGTTTGAAGAATAGTTTTTCAGGAGAGAGATGAAAAGCATTGATTCAAATGATTTCAAGTGAGTCTCGAGAGTGAAAAAACAGAGCCGTCACCAAAGAAATGACTATTCCAAAATAAAAGTCTTTGAGAAGACATTCACTTTCAAACAGATCAAAAAGATAAAAAAAGGAAACAAATAATCACGTGAACTTGGATTATTTTGGTCCTTTCTATTTATAGCATATTTATTCTATTTATTCATATTTATATGTTTATATATTTATTAAACTCTGACCATTCTAACAGGTTATGGTCTCAGTAATCGAACTCTAAGGTGGGTAACACCAAAGATTCTAGAGCACTCCGCTCCGCTCTGGAATCTGTGGGTTACACCCTCCCCCCCTTTAATCACCCTTTATGGGTGCCTGTAGTTCTAACTTTCTGAAAGGAGTGAGCGGTTATCAAACTCATTAAATGAGACCATGGCCCTATTAAAACCATCTAATATGGTGTGGGCAAAGGAATACTGGGAATACTGAAAACGGCTGGGAGCTCTCCGCCATCTCTCAGATCACCTGATGGGAGGATCTTCAGAAGGCACTTCATCATCTGGCACTTCATTGAGTTCAGGTGCTCTCTAGGGCTCTCTCTCCCAGTTCCCAAAGAGGGGGTCATCTTGAGACTCGTTTGCCATGTCTCTCAGACAGTCATCTACAGGCTCAGGTAAGTCATTTACTCCTCTTTCAGGTTCCACAGCAACATCAGGGGAAGGACTTGCAAGTGGCAGCAGAGACAGGACCTCCAGCGGTAGCAGCAGAGACAGGGCTTCCAGTGATAACAGCTGGGACAGGACCTTCAGCAACAGCAGCACCATGGACAGGACCTTCAGCAACAGCAGCACCATGGACAGGACCTTCAGCAACAGCAGCAACTCCATGGACAGGACATTCAGCAACAGCAACACCATGGACAGGACCTTCAGCAACAGCAACACAATGGACAGGACCTTCAACAGCAGCAACACCATGGACACGACCTTCAGCAACAGCAACACCATGGACAGGACCTTCAGCAACAGCAACACAATGGACAGGACCTTCAGCAACAGCAACACCATGGACAGGACCTTCAGCAACAGCAACACCATGGACAGGACCTTCAGCAACAGCAACACCATGGACAGGACCTTCAGCAACAGCAACACCATGGACACGACCTTCAGCAACAGCAACACCATGGACAGGACCTTCAGCAACAGCAGCAACACCATGGACAGGACCTTCAGCAACAGCAACACCATGGACAGGACCTTCAGCAACAGCAACACCATGGATAGGACCTTCAACAGCAGCAACACCATGGACAGGTAAGGCATCATCCAGGGATCACACAGGTAAGTATCCATCATGCCTTTCAGGTCCAGCTGGGAGAATAGCTGAGGAGTCATGGTAGTGCTTGGGAATCTTGTAGACTCTAGTGACTCATCTGTCAGAAGATGTTGGAGGACTGTTGCAGGAGTTATCACTTTCAGAGTCTGACATCACTCTCTGATGGTTGAGCAGGATTGTTCCTTGGTCTGGGTCGTCGTGTCACTCCCTTCTCAGGTTGCTCTAAAGGTTCCTCGTCAGTCAACACTCCACGAGGCAGCAGCAGGTCTCTCCACTTGCTTGATCACTTGGTAGATGCTTGATTCCCACCAGTCAGCCAGCTTGTGCTTGTTCCGTTTATACACACACAAACACACACCTCAAACCTAACATTACACACAATTGCACTCCAGCCATGTTGTCAATCTTTCCCTCTCTGACACACACACAAACAAACACACACACTAGGCCTGTAACGATACACCAAAGTCACGATGCGGTTTGTATCTCAATTTTTGATGTTAATACACAGTTCTATTATTTATTTATTAAGGTTGGAGGTGGTGAGCTCAACTGGCTGGAAACTTTATCTGCTGAAATAAATTACAGAAACATTATAGCCTACAGTACAATTTTATTATACACCCAAGAAACTCAGATTACACTTTCTCACCTTAAAAACACACACACACACACACACACACACACACACAAAACACCACTACCACCACCAACATTATTCTCCACATTACAGTTTCAGAATACACTCTAGAAACTCAGAGAGCATTCTCTCACCTTTAACCACAAAAACACGCAGTGACACACACACACACACACACACCAACAACAACATTCAGCATTAGGATATACCCAAGAGACTGAAATTACAAACACACAAACACGTACACACACAAACATTATTCCATGGGTGCACATTAGTACAGTTAAAAGATATGCAGCCCCTGAGGAGAGGGTTACAGTCTCATACACACACACACAAACACACACACACTAGCAGACTTACTGAAGTTTCTCCAGTCTACAGTTTGGATGCCCCAGACCAGTAGAAAGCAGTTGCACTCCTGAATCTCCCAGATTATTGCTACTCAGGTTCAGCTGTTTCAGACTGGAAGAGTTTGAGCTGAGAGCTGAAGATAAAACTGCACAACTCTTCACTGTGAGGATACACTTCATCAGCCTGTAGACACACACACACACACACACACACACACAAGGCATAGAGATGAGACTCACGACATTTTAACACAGACAAATCTCAGGGAACACACACAAAGCCATGCACGCTCTTAATTATGTACTTGAGGTTGCACACTTGATCTATGCGGATTGTGCCTTCATCACTCCTGCCACTGCCTCCTTGCTTAAACCAAAATGAAGGCTGCCTTATGCCTGATCTATGTAAAATTGAACCAGACTGCATCATTAATTTCAGTTGTTGTGAAATCCTGGAGTGTGGATTTTTGTCACCGACCTTCAGAATGCTACTTAACTCCTGTGTGGTGTCCCAGGTGTTGCCCAGGGGAGTTTTAATGTAACGCAGTTAATGCATGAAAAAATATCAGGGCTTGGGATTCCACTTCTGTGATTAAATAATGTGGCTTTACACTTATTTTGAGGCAATATTTTGAAACACATAGGCCACTTTGTAACAACCTTTGAGGATCACGAGTGAGCGCTGCAAGATTGACCTTAATTATGCTATTTGTCATATGCACTTGAAGCACTGGTGATAATTTACCTATTGATACATAAAAACTAGTGCATTTAGCAAACACTTTTACCCCTTTTATCCCTACCTTAGTCTGTAGGCCTAACTGTTGATTATTAACTGGGGTGATAAAGTGTGAAAATTGATGTTGTGAAAGCTGACTTTTCTCGACTCCTGAAAGATTCGGTCTCGACTCGGTTTTGCTTCCTCAAAGTCCCGGTCTCAACTTGGTCTTGACCCTTCAAAGACTTGGTCTTGATTCGATCTCGACATAAGCGATCTCGTCCCCTTTCAGATAAGCAGCTCTATCCCAAACAAATTCATTTCACCCTACACCCAGTTCTAGTTTGTCACATGAAATGCCTGTTGCTGATGGAAAAGTCCTTACTTTCTACTTCATGTTCCCTTTCACCTTGGCTGTCCCTGACTTGCCTTAGTGATCTTTTTTATCCACATCTTTGAAACTCATGCATCAGCATGCACTAGGCTTATTGGGTGGCTCGGCAAAAATATTTAGGGTGGTTATTCTTTTCTGTGCCTATATGTTGTGTTTCTGAAATCAGCAGTGGCAAAATGTAGGCAACGAAATGCATCTTCACAAAAGCATCAACTAGCTTATGCCTATAAAACTCCCAGCTCTGTCAAACGTAGGCTTATGCTGGTTCAGCTAAAGTTATCAGTAGCCTAGGTTAGATAAACCTTGCTGCACACTCACCTGAGTTGCTGCTGTCAGTCATCTGAATTATTGAGTATTGTAAGCGTTGTCAACATACAGATATCATTCGCATGTCACATTAAACTGCGTGATCAAAGCATTCCAAAGGTGATGGTCACTAGTTGCTGTGATGCACAGCTCCAAAGAAAATGAACATCCAATTGACATCAAATTTAGTAATATTTACATTATGCAGCTCTGCGTCCATGGACACCCATTTTTCTCAGTGCAACAGCTCACCACCTCCTTACACACGCAAACCATATAGCCGATTAGAATAAGCACAAAAGCACGAGAACATAACGGATTCGTTGGTATAAAACACCTATACCATTAGCCATTCTGAGTGATCCAATTTATAAATCACATGAAATTTCAATCAACTAAATCTAGCAGTTAGACATCTAAAGTATAGAAAGACAAAGACAGTAGAGAACAGTATAGAAAGACAAAGCAAATGGTGCAAATCTAAA
This sequence comes from Tenualosa ilisha, assembly GCA_015244755.2. NCBI lineage: Eukaryota > Metazoa > Chordata > Actinopteri > Clupeiformes > Clupeidae > Tenualosa > Tenualosa ilisha. Next base: position 668 of record PYXC01002560.1, on the reverse strand, counting down.
CTTCACATTGACTACCAAATCCATAAAGACATGCTCTGCCTGTATAGGCCTAGCTCAAAAATGTGCATAGCAAGACAGTCTGCTATTTTCCACCATTGAGAAGTTTCTCTCTGTTGATAAGTGTAATGAGTTTTCATCACACTTGAGGAGCTGCACAAATAGGAAGTAAGTGAGTGTTTGCTTATTTAGTTCTGTGCCTATTATGTTAACCAAGCCATCAGAAGGTGTGAACTACTAGCACTGCTGGGTCATCAGAGAGCAATTGGTCATTGGCCACTCCTGTCAGGCCTATTGTTTTTGTCTGACTCTTGATGTGCGGTCTCAGCCTGGTGCAGTCAATCATTGTTCTTTTCCATCATAATAGTAGGAGTGACACTGAAGCATCAGCGGAAGTGTCAGCACTCGTGTTCAGCCCTACTGGTGTGAAGACTGACGAGGGTAAAGATGAGCATGTCTACCTGCGCGTGTCTAAGACTGACGAGCGTAAAGACGAGCGTGTCTACCTGCGCGTGTCTAAGACTGACGAGCGTAAAGACGAATGTGTCTACCTGCGCGTGTCTAAGACTGATGAGGGTAAAGACGAGCGTGTCTACCTGCCGTGTCTAAGACTGATGAGGGTAAAGCGAGCGTGTCTACCTGCGCGTGTCTAAGACTGATAAAGGTAAAGA
>PYXC01002559.1:0-181077 GCA_015244755.2 Tenualosa ilisha | reverse complement strand
AGAAGAGCATGACTGTGAGTCCCATTTGCACTGTGTCATTACAGAGCATATGAGCAAAGAGGATGTAGCGCGGCAGCTCTCTAAACACAGGCTTGCTGAGTAGCGTGTAGAACATGACGCAGTTGATGTAGATGAAAAGCAACGAGGCCAGCGTCACCATGGACAGTTTCATCGCCACCCCATCACTCATCAACTGGTTGAAAATCAGCTGCTGCAGGAGCTGGACTTCCTTACTGGTCTGATTATCCATTACAGAGGTTATCCAACACAGATTTTGAGCTGATTTTTCAGTAAAACTGACCAGTAAACAAGAGCAAATGTAGGACTAATTATTCATTAAGGCTGGCTTGCAAATACAGCACAGAGATTGACAACTCTATCCATTACAAGTAGCTAACAAAACACAACACAAGGACGGGTTCCCGATTGTGGTTACACAGATTGCCCTGGTTACACAGATTTATGAGAGTCCAGATTGTACTGATATATTGTGCAGTACACAGTAGCTCTTTTGACAAAAACCGAGGTTACATACAGAGTATTCTTGGCAAATATGCTGAAAAAAACCCAAGCCACACGGCTGGTAACACGGAGTAATATCACAATATACACTCTTATAATTATTTGGATCAACATGACAAAAGCAGTTTGACCTGGAAATCAAAACGTGATATAAGTGTCACAATTTATGATCTAAAGGGAATAAGTTTCCAGATAGCAGGCAATTCTTGAACAGTCACTAATGTGAAAGACATCAAGGTTCAGTGTATCAGTATGGTAAATAAGAGTCTGAAAGTGAGAGAGTGAGAGGCTGGGGAGCTTCTCTTTTTATGGTTATATGCAGTGAGTAGGTGTGCATTATCATCAGACATCACGTGAAAATGCGAGCTACAGGCTGACTTGCATAACAGGAAGTGCAATTACTCATTTTGGCTTGGGGAAATACAGATTTTTGTTATGGCCAAGGTGCTACAATATTCTCACTGTGTTTTAATTATGCTTCACTTCTCTCTAACAGTTAGGAATTGGATACCTTGCCCTTTAGTAGGCCGATGTTTTTCTGTCTCTTAAAATTATTATAAACACAAAACTTACCGGATAGACAAAAACATAATATTTTAAATGAATAAAAAGATGAAGAAGGCAATGGTACAAGACTGTGTACTTATTTTATTTTCCTGAGTGAAGGAACTACTTGTCACATAAGCCATAGAGTTGGCACGAAACCCAGCATTACCATTTAACCCTTTAGGTGCCAGAGTTTTTTTCCTAAAACATTTGATTTTGACATCTTAATTTCAAATGGCTATAACTTAAAAGTTTTAAGAGATAGAGACTTCCTGTAATTTAGAAAAATATTAAGGATGACCCAAAGTTTATGTAGGGATTACATGTACCCATCCCCAAAAATGCCCCTCACCTTCTGTATGCTATATTGCACAATACTAATGCTCAGGTAAATAGTAAATAATAAACTAACTGTGTAAATCATTACTAATAAATGGCAGAAACAAACTGAATGCATGTAGCAGTAGAAGGCCGTTTTACTGTAGAGATTTTCCATTTACTACATAGGCACTCAGATTCCATGTACGGAGCACATACATATTATGACACAAATACAAGTAGACAAGCGCCTTGTACGGATTGTGCAGAAAGTCCATACTAGGGAGAGGTCAATAAATAAGATACTGAGGGGCTGGTACAGAGCCTGCAGAAAGCTCTTGCTATACAGGGATGAAGACATTAAATAAAATCCAATGCGGCTAGAACGGAGCTTGCAGGAAGCTCAACTAGACATGTACAAATGCAATATTAAGAACCTATTCGGCTCGTACGGAACTTGTAGAAGCTCTTACAAGGCAGATACGTAGACATTAAGTTAATCCTATGTCGCTTGTGCGGAGCTTGCTGAAAGCTCGTACTAGGCAAGGACTAAACATTAAGCAAAGTCCTATGCAGCTTCAACGGAGCTTGCAGAAAGCTCGTACTCGACATGATCAGAGACATGGAAATCCTATGCGGCTGGTACGGAGCTTGCTGAAGACTCTTACTAAACAAGAACAAATGCTATAGATAAACCTATGCAGCTTGTACAAAGCTTGTAGAAGCTCTTACTATGCAGGAACAAAGACATTAAGTTAATCCTATGCGGCTTGTACGGAGCTTGCGGAAAGCTCATAGTCGGCGTGAACAAAGACATTAAAATAAGATCCTATCTTGTACGGAGTTTGCAAAGCTTGGCTAAACCACCTAGTCAGGAAGATGCATATATGCTTGAGTAATAAACGGTAGAAATTAATATATGCTATGTTATACCCTGGGAGATATAAAGCAAATGCAAATTAATGCGTGTATAGAACCACCGCCAGTTAATTGCACCAAAGTGTTGCCTTAATTATCGCTGGCGAGCAACTTTTGATCCTCACGAAGCAATCAGATCTTATGTAGGACTCGAAAGCCGACAAAGACCACCTTCCCAGACGTTTGATAGAAGAGTCGGACAACCCTCGCTCTGCCGCTGATGTAGCCCGTTAGGAAGAATGAAAAGGGGTGATTCGGGGGAGGAAACAGGACGTGACTTGAGAAATTTAATCATAGCACTGAAAGGGCAGAGCGAGCCATCAACTTTCGATATCTTAATGCTAACACCAGCACCAGAAACGACAGTTTTAGAGTGCTTAAGAAATAAAGAGTAGTATGAAGCAGAGAAACGAATATCAGAAAAAGACAACCCCCGAGAAGATGAAAAGTGTTCAGTTGAAGAGGTGAATTCCCCGGGGCGCATGAAACTGTAGAATGGCATTAGGAAAACTGCTTCGAGTAGGCCATTTAAATAGTGACTGAAAAGCCCAGAACACAGTGAAGACACTAGTTTGTTCAAAATGTCCAGCATGATAGGCAATCGTTTATCTGGGGCCCTTGGCATAGATTTAGCGATAACTTTAAGAAGTACCCGGACAGCGGGCATTGAGAACAGACTGGGAAAACCTGGATGATGAAGTCTAGCGTGAAATTTAATGCCAGCTATAAGCTTGCGGATAGAGGAGATAGAGGATTGGAAACTATGTACCACGAAAGCACAGACTGTAGAAATTAAGATGGGAAGGAGTGGCAGACTGAAGGAGTGGCAAAAGAGACTAAACCAGGACCAGACTGTATTATAAGACTTGACTGTAGAGGGAGCAAGACCTTTAGATATATACGATCTAACAGAATCCAATAAGTCATTAAAGCAATTCAGTCCAAGATCAGAGCGGAGAGGCGTGGGCAGGGTGTTGGATCCTTGTCCGCTGCAGGACATAGACGTCGGAACTCCTAGAAGTGAAATCGAGGGAGTGCATCAGCCAAGGAGGATGATGTCAAGGCAAACGTCGCTTAAATTTATGACTGAATGAGCTAGGGACAGAAGGCGGGAAATAAAGGAGCCACCTTGCAGAATGATGCGTGTAGCGAAATTGAGATGGCCGAGTAGGGAGAGAAGGGAGAGAAGTTTGCGTTTGGAGACAAAGGAGGAGTAGAGAAAAGATTCGGAAATGGACCTGATCCTAGCCAATTTCTCCTACGGAAGAGAAGCCTGCATCTTAACGCTATCTAAGAGGATACCGAGAAACTCTAACGAAGTAGAGGGGCCGACAGTAGAGGGGTAATTTTCTGGGGTGACAGGGGGGCGCCCACGTCACTGAACACCTTCTTAAGAGAGACCAGGATGGAGGTTTGATGAGAGGGGAAATCGATGAGCAGAAAGTCATCCAGAAGATGCAAAATGAAAGGGAGCTTGCAAACGTTCAACAGGATCCAACACAAAGCCTCTAACAAACAGTTAAAGAGATGAGGACTACTTCTACACCCAAAAGTTAATCTAACTGCGAAAAAGAATTCGGACTGCCACTTGACGGCAAACATCGACTAATCTGCTGGATGAATAGGCAAAACTTTGAACGCATCTGTGATGTCAGCTTTGGCTAGCCAAACTCCATGACCTGCGAAACAAACTGTTTCTGGTGGGGGTCCTTGCAAGAGCTACAGATGTATCTTTGCTGAGTGTCATCCCTGCCTCATTCTGGCGGACTCCTCTCACCCTCCCCTCCTGAGTGGACTACAACCAACACTACGGGAGGCCCATGTCAGGACCGACTCCCTATCACAGAGGACCTTCCTGGACGCCGATGCTGGGCCCGACTCCCCTTCCTGAGGCTTTGTGATTGACCCCTCCCCTCACAATGGCGCTGTCAAATGGACCCTTACTGTTACCCCCATGACCCATCTCACTCCTTTGAGTTTGTCACTATGCCTGGCCGCTGCTACATTTTCCAGCCATAATTCCTGATAACCACCTATAGACTGACTACCATGTAATTTAAAAGTGGATAATACTCTATTATGAACTATTATGAACCTTAGCTAAACCATAGGCAACTTATAGTCTGTCATTACTACTGATTGAATTTTTCTCCATGACAGGGATGCTTCTGATGCGTGGTCACTAAACGAATCACGCCATCTTCTGAAGGCAGATATTCACCTTCAGAATCAGGGTCAGCAAATAGAAGACCCAACACTTCATTAAAGGTAAACTTTTTTGATGCCATTAGACAGTAATCTAATGCAGTTACTCGCTGATGTTGACAATATCGCTCTGATAAAGTGGCTCACGCAGACACTAGCTCCGCTATTACTCGCACTGATCAACGCGTTCTAGCTCGACTATTTTGTATCGAACCATGACGGGGATGTATTATGACATGTCTGCCATATACTGAAGGGGAGTTTGAACGAAATTTGACACCTATTTGAAAAAATCGTCTGTTTTATTCAGTGCGGCATCTTGTCGACTGTGGCGCCTAGAGGTTAATGCCCTCAAGTTCCCAAGGTGAAAATTGCTCTGGGAAAATTAATGGCCCTTTTGCATACATGGTCAAATAAGGTGTGAGTGATAGCATGTTAGTAGACAATCTCTGCATTCAGTCTGTCAAGGTAAATTACATCTCTCATTTGAATTTGAGCTACCAAAAAGTTAAAGCAGGAAATCTAGCAAACTACAGAGTGACAGTTGGCACTAGTGGCAGCCTTGGACTCAAGATTGTTAACTCTGTGGTTGTTGTGAGAAAAATGAAGATTATGAATCGTAAAGCTAACTAGATTAGGTTCTGCTGCTTTGGTGTTGCACAAAGCAACCTGGGACTTGGGGGTTCCTGTAGTCCAGTCTGGCTTCCTGATAGCAAAGGTGTAGTTTTTATTGACGTACATCAAATGTAGAAGCATTCAGACTGTTAATTCAATGAGCTATTTGATGATTTCCCAAAACATCATTTATTTTCTCCAAACGGGGATTAACAAAAGTCGCGTCCGTTACTTTAACGGAGAGAACAGAAAACTATAACGCTCAGAAGTTCGGAAGTAAACTGGAGAATAAGGAGGCTAACACAAACGTACAGGATAAGCAACTAGGAAACACAGAGAATAACAATACCGACAGGGAAGTCTAGGCTCGCGGGGAGGATGACACGGGAGACAGAGGAAGCGCAACAAACACGTAGGAAGTCCAAGGTAACATTGACGAGGCCAGACACCAGGTGAAGCAGAGGGGAAGCTTAAGTAAGGTGGAGACCAGGTGACACCAATTAAAATCAGGTGAAGGTGATCGTGCATGAGGAGGTGAAGGCAAACGGGGAGGCGAGCTGTAAGTCTGTGGAGTTGAGTGAGGGCGTGGCCGTGACCAGGTCCAATGCAGACCTGACATTACCAGCTCCTTATTGATTGAGAACATCTTAATTACTATTTTTCTATAGTTTGCTGTGAGCAGATTCAATTTAATACTAGAAAAACATATTTTACCTGATAACTCCTTTCTTCCCTGCTGTTATTGCTCCCTCCCAGCACAGAGAAGTTTTGTCACGTTGAGGAGGGGGTTTTATGAACAATTTCCATAACAACACCAATCAAAGGTGCGATTTACACCAATTGCACTTCAGGATGGTGGGAGTGTAGTGCATGGCATTTTTATGACCACAGACAATCTTGCCGTAGCAAGTAGGAAGTCTACGTTGTATGATTACGATGATGATCTAATTCTCAATGGCGAAATGACTGGAAAATCACTTTACCTATACACACTGACCAACTCTATTGAGTGCTGTGTAAGTAAAAGGCGTTACACAAGTTTACAGTCGAGAAACAACCCTGGCATTTGTGTTTAAACCCCAAACAATCACACACAAATGAGTGTCAGTTCAAATAAATTCACCAGTCTGGCTTAACGAGTCTAGCTCTAGCTCCGCTTGTTTAAAGGGGTGGGGCGTTGGTTTTTAGCAGTCCTCATCATTCACATGTAGACAGAGAAGGTCTTTACTATCTCCTTACTCTTACCAACAGCATGTAATTGGCTGGTCACCTGGGCCCTCCTGCATTTGATAGAATAAGGACTAAGGTCAAGATGCCATCAGCAGTCCAGGATAGACTCACAGTAGTTATTGTTGTATTTGACTCAAGGACCAAACAAAACATGACACAGAGTTCAGAATTAATGGACATGATACAAATGGTGCTTTTAAAATATGTCATCTTTTTTATTTCAGTCATCATTTCAAATATGCATTATGTTTTGATCTGCATTAATCTGAAATCTGCATTTAATCACTGTGTTGTTTTAAATACAGGTATATATATATATATATATACTTAGTAGTCACTCAGTCATAAAATTACAGCATATTTAAATTTCACAATTTGAAGCACAATTTGTATTTAAGAGTGTGTTAAAGAATACATATTCAATCGATAAATAATCTTCACCCTATTGCACAATAACATTGTGCCTTGGTCAGAATTTATGAATTCATGCTGTGCACATGAACGTCCAGTCATTTGCGTGAAATGTGATATACATCCTTTTTAACCTGTATTTATAAGTTTTGTAGAATCATAAGGGCCTGTTCATGTTCGACTGACACAATAATGTGACAATTTTAATTGCAAAAAATGACATCTTACTTTAATTTATTTCTGTACTCGAGCAGGACAAATAATGTCAGTATTAAACTGTTTAAGTTAAATAAAAGTTTCAAAACTTTAAAAGCACTCAACATGAGGGTTTGCAGCATAGAGACTACCGCTGTAGAGAGAAGACATTCTGACACACTGAGGCTCCTAGTGTATGTTTACAGAGGGCTTGACCTTTTGGGCTCCACACCTGACATAGTAGAGGAATAAGGGCCGAATAGCATCGTCTCTCAGGCCGTAGATCAGGGGGCTCAGGCAGCGAGGCAGCAGAGCACAACCAGAAAGTTGATGAAGCGCAGGTCCTGGATCAGATCATAGTTGGATAATTTGGTTAAGAGTGCCTCAATGGTGCCAAACATCAGACTCAACAGACAGAAGATGAGCTGAATAAGGTGCAGCAGGACTGTCTTACGAGCCTTCTGGGCTGAGTCTTTGTCCCAGACATGGCACGCGCTGCCAAAATCACACTGATGTATGTGAAGATGATGATTAGAGTGACTCCCACAAAGGACACTCCGTTTACAGCCTGAAAATTTCTACTTGCCAGTTGTGTCTTAAAAACATCTCTCGGTAGCAAAACATTTGTCCAGTAAAAACAGGGGGTCTGTAATCATCCCATGAAATATGTCTATGACTGGACAAATTGAGGACAGCACCACATAACACCAATTGCAACAGAATTGCGTTGTGTGTGATCATCTCACTGTGTCTCAGTGGAAAGCTACGGCTACATAACGCTCTAGAGACATGACGGCGATGTTCAAAGCAGAGTTACGGTAAGTGACCGTGGACACGTATACAATCAGTGCACAGATGGCCTTAGTGATCTGCAACAGATGAAGGACCATGAGAAGAGCATGACTGTGAGTCCCATTTGCACTGTGTCATTACAGAGCATTGAGCAAAGGATGTAGCGCAGCAGCTCTCTAAACACAGGCTTGCTGAGTAGCGTGTAGAACATGACGCAGTTGATGTAGATGAAAAGCAACGAGGCCAGCGTCACCATGGACAGTTTCATCGCCCACCCATCACTCATCAACTGGTTGAACATCATCTGCTGCAGGAGCTGGACTTCCTTACTGGTCTGATTATCCATTACAGAGGTTATCCAACACAGATTTTGAGCTGATTTTCAGTAAAACTGACCAGTAAACAAGAGCAAATGTAGGACTAATTATTCATTAAGGCTGGCTTGCAAATACAGCACAGAGATTGACAACTCTATCCATTACAAGTAGCTAACAAAACACAACACAAGGACAGGTTCCCGATTGTGGTTACACAGATTGCCCTGGTTACACAGATTTATGAGAGTCCAAATTGTACTGATATATTGTGCAGTACACAGTAGCTCTTTTGACAAAAACCGAGGTTACATACAGAGTATTCTTGGCAAATATGCTGACAAAAACCCAAGCCACACGGCTGGTAACACGGAGTAATATCACAATATACACTCTTATATATTGGATCAACATGACAAAAGCAGTTTGACCTGGAAATCAAAACATGATGAAAGTGTCACAATTTATATCTAAAGGAATAAGTTTCCAGATAGCAGGCAATTCTTGAACAGTCACTATTGTGAAAGACATCAAGGCTAGAAGTCAAATAAGAGTCTGAGAGTGAGAGACTGAGGAACTTGTCTTTATATGTGTTGATGTCTGAAGGTTGTATGCAGTCAGTATGTGTGCATTATCATCAGTGACATCATGTGAAAATGCTCCCTCAGACCAACTACAGGCTGACTTGCATGACAGGAAGTGCAATCACTATTTTGGCTTTGGGGAAATGCTGATTTTGTTCAGCCAGTCTGCAATATTCTTACTGTGTTTTGATTGTGCTTCACCATCTCAAACAGTTAGGAATTGGATACCCTGCCCTTAGTAGGCTGATGAAAACAGGGGCAAGAACAACTCCCTTGTGGAAGTTAGAATAGGAAGAAACTGCAGATCCGCAGCTCAAAGGGCTAACCCAACTACCAGGGTCTGCAGGAAAAGTACAACAGTGGTTATGATGATACAAGATTAGATTAGACAAGGTTAGATTGTCCAAGATTTTAGCTGAGCATCATAATTCAAAATATTGTCCCACAACATCATATGGTAGTCGAGCCATAGATGGTTATCAAAAGTTATGGCTGGACAGTACAGTAGCACCAGGCATAGAGTTAAAGTCAAGGAGAGGGATCAGTCATGTGGGTAACATGGGAGGGTCATTTTGACAGTGCCATTGTGAGGAGGGGTCAGTCACGGGCCTCTAGGAAGGAAAGTCGATCCTGGCATGGGCATCAAGGAAGGGCCTCTAGGAAGAAGAGTCAGTCCTGGGATGGCCTTCCATGAAGTTGGCCACATTCCTCTCAGGGGGAGTTGGTGACATGAGTCAGTCTCAGTGGAGCGGGATAACACTCAGCAGACATGATTGTGGTGTAGATGGACATAAGTAGGCCAGTTTCACACTGATCATACGTGTCATATGTGCATATATATTATATATATATATATATATATATATACACATATGAAAGATATGATATATATATATATATATATATATATGAGGGGAGTTGTATGGCATGACACATGATAGGTCTGTGGCGGCACTAGGCTGTAGGCTGTAACTAAGGTATGGTGCATGGCTACCCAACACTACTGCCGGGATGGTCAGTGGCTGGCATTCCTTTCAGCTGGGTGCAACAGCAGAGGCAGGCCTTCCCAAAGACCCATGAGGGCTGATGATTTACCATGCACATCCCTAACTATGGGAGCAGTGAAGAGAGGATTTTGAGTCTAGACTTAAGGTACTGAGAGCGTCCAGTGTGTGTGTGTGTGTGTGTGGGGGGGGGGGGGGGGGGGGGGGGGGGGGGGGGTATTCCACAAGCACAGTAGCTTCTTCTTATTGTCTTATTGTGGATTTTGATATTCTTGGGATTACAAGAAGACCAGCATTCTGGGATCTTAGGGGTTTAGCAGGGCAGTAAGGGACAAGTAAGTCTGTAATATATGGTGGAGGAAGGCCATTGAGGGCTTTATAGATTAGGCTTTTAGATTAGGAGGAGTATTTTAAAATCGACTTGACTTTTAATAGGAAGCCAGTGTAAGGAATCGAGGATAGGAGGTATGTTCATATCTTTTACTTCTAGTGAGGGTCGGGCTGTAACATTAGCTGTAGGTTTTTAATACAGGTATTACTACACCCAGAGAATGTAGCATTACAGTAATCAAGCTTGGAGGTAACAATGTATGTATTCATTTTTCTGCAGCCTCAAGGAAAGGAACGTCCTAACCTTAGCAATATTGCATTAATGAAATAAGGATGTTTTTTGAAATATGTTTTATATGACTGTGCAGATTCCTACTGACACCTACTGGCAGTAAGGCTGTTTACTGCTGCAGCTCCCTCAGACCACCTCAAAGTCCAAATTGGCCTAAACGACACCGGCACATACCAGGCTGACGGCCAGACTTCTAATAGTGCCGGGCCCTTGCTTGGCTGATAACGACTGCTGATGATCTTTGCTTGTATCTATGCCATTCTGCCAGTGGGGGAAAGATAGAACAGACCTCGGTTCTAATCTTCTAAAACTCATGGCACCAAAATCACTGATACTGTTGGCTAAAAGGTCAACCCTCGACAATTTAACCCCATTTAAAAATCTGAACTGTTCTCTGTTTTTAGTTTAAACCTACATTACTCTGTTACTTGATAAAGAGTGTCCTTTCTCCTACGATATATTTACGTGTTTAAATGTTTCAATAAAACAGAATTGTTTGCTGCAGTACTGCTTATTCTCTTATTGCAGCAGTGGCTGTGTAAAATAACCTGCTCTACTGAAAAGCTAAAACACATTTGGGCCATCAAGGGTTTTAAAACATATTTTATTTTTCAAACATGATACCAGATAAATAATCAGCTAGAACAGTGTAGTGTGTGTCTACACCTCTTTTAGTAGACTGTGTAATGCAGCACTTGTCTACAGAGTGCAATGCCTTGATAATACATAAACTCTATAGAATAGGATACACCATATTCAACCACATAGAAATCTGGGATGAGATTCTATAGATTATGTATAGGAAATAATCTGGGGTTCTAAAGATTATGTGTGGGGACAGATTATTCAGAGAAGAATATGTGTCTTCATCACAGGACTTTTCCATGCAGGCAGGGAGCAGTAAGTACACATGTTCATGAACAGGAAATAGAGCAGACACAAAGAGAAACAGAGAAGCCTTGCATGTCTGCTAGTACTTGTGTTAGCTGATAGGAGCAACCAGGAGTCAGAGGGTGAGTTATGCAGAGGGTTACAACACATTTCCATTTTTTAATCAATTTGTAGAATTTTGCTTATAATTGCCCCGCCCTCCCAGTGTTTCCTCACAGATGACATAGCCAGAATCCCAACGGAAACACCAGTATGTCTTAAGTGATCTGAATGATAGCTACATCAGTGCCCTGCATCCTAGTGTGCAGCTACGGAGGCTTGACCTTTTGGGCTCCACACCTGACATAGTAGAGGAATAAGGGCCGAACAGCATCGTTCTCAGGCGTAGATCAGGGGGCTCAGACACCGAGGCAGGATGAGAATAAAGAGATAGTTAGCATAGCGCAGGTCCATGAACAGACGGCTGCTGCTGGTCAGAGCCAAGGCTCTCTCGATGATGCTGTATAGAAATGAGTTCAGGCAGAGGCCCAGCTGGATGAGGTGCAGCAGGAGGGTCTTGTGGGCTCTCTTAGCAGACTCTTTATCGGTGGCTGCTGAGCGACGGCCGCAATCATCACGCTGATGTAGGTGAAGATGATGATCAGCGTCACGATCACGAAGTAGAAGGCGTTGAAGCCCTGGAACACCTCAGCCTGCCAGGCTGCCATGAAGATACGCTCCCGTGTGCAGAACATGCTCTGGCCCAAGAAGCTGCCGTCCACCGCCAACGCATACAGGATGTCGATCACCACGTTGACACCACCCAGGAACCAATGAACAGGATGGAGAGGGCAGTGATGGTGGGGGTGGCCACGGTGGCGTGGTGCAGGGGGAAACAGATGGCCACGTAGCGCTCCAGAGACATAAGAGCCAGGTTGAGTGGCGCGTTCAGGAAGGTGGTGCTGGACACGAAGAGCGCCAGGCAGCAGGCGGCTTTGTGGATCTGCAGGTAGGACATGGACAGGATGTAGAGCAGCGAGGTGAACAGCAGCTGGATGGAGTCGTTACAGAGCATGTGCGAGAACAGCACATAGCGAGGCGTCTCGCGGAACACCTGCTTGCGGCTGAGCGTGAACAGCAGGAGGCAGTTGACCCAGACGAACAGAGCCGACATGATGATGGCCACCGCCAGCTTGGTCAGGGGCCCCTCGTTCAACTGCACCTGGAACATCTGCTGGTGCACAAAGAACACCTGTTGGGACGAGTTAGGAGTGACCGCCATCACTCCACAATATTAATGTCAGCGCTAATACAAGGCCAGTGTCCAGCACAATATAGCAAGTACCAAAGCAAATAAATACAAATATGATGGCAAATGCCAAGACAAAATGATCAAAACAATATCAGGTCAAATAAAGATGATGAAGACAACAAATATTAGTACAACAGATATCAAACAATGTATCAAAGCACATATCTGTAACAAATTTCACTAATAAACCTGGATAAACAAGAGATGATTATGCACAATGCCATGCACACATTAAATACCAAATACACTGACACTGTGGGGTTTTGTACAGTCTATCATTTCCCTGATGTTCAACATTAAGAGGACTTCACAGTTGCCCAAATAAGAACACGGTCATCAAAAACATTCCCAATCATCACAGACCATTACCACAAACATCACAGTTACCCAAATAAGAACATGTGATCATCAAAAACATTCCCAATTAACAACACAATGTTTTGTGCATCTGGCTTTACAGCTGTTCCACAATAAAGACAGATTCTGCTCAAGCAGCTCTTTCACTCCTGCACACCACAGACCACCAACCCCAATACGCAACAATTACAAAAGGAAATCATGTGAATCATGTGAAACACAAACCAGCCAAGGAACAGGCAGTGGGTGTTTACACAGATCAGTGCCTTAGCCTCAGTTAGAGTTAAGTAGTGGGAGTCTCAGAGTCTCTGCACCACTGAGTGCCTGTTCAGAGATCAGCCATTATAGTCCCCTTAGTCTACTAGAGGACCCTCCTGCCTGGTCATCTGTCAGACTAGGACCCCAGCACCTGAGTTTTATGGGATGGCGATCACTATGGCAACCCTGGGTGGGAGGGTAAAGTGGTGTGTGTTGTGCACTCAGACACGTGTATGGTGGAAATTAAGTCAGCATGTCAGATATTTACAGTTTTTTTATTTTTAAAAAATATTTACTGTAATTTTTTAAAAATATTGCTGCAGTGAATACTCCCCCCCCCCCCGCAGATAAGTGGAAGTGAACTGCACAAAGAGTATGTATCCTTAGAAGGAGTGCATAAGTGAAATGGATAAAGTGATAACCTGTGCGAGAGCATATTGTTCTTATTTCGAACAAAAAAAATTAAATAAATACTTCTCTTTATCTTTTCCTCTGTCTCTTTCCCTTTCTGCGTCTTTCATAATCTTAATCCTTTCTCAGTTTTATTTCGTGTCACTGTTCACTACGCGTCGTGTTTTACTTTATGTCACTGTTTACTACGTGTCACTGTTTATTACGTCACTGTTTACTACGCGTCACTGTTTACTACGCGTCACTGTTTATTACATGTCACTGTTTATTACATGTTACTGTTTACTACGCATCACTGTTTACTACGTGTCACTGTTTATTACATGTTACTGTTTACTACGCATCACTGTTTACTACGTGTCACTGTTTATTACATGTTACTGTTTACTACGCATCACTGTTTATTACATGTCACTGTTTATTACATGTTACTGTTTACTACGCATCACTGTTTATTACATGTCACTGTTTACTACGCGTTACTGTTTACTACTTTGGGCCCATGCTAATTTTATTTAGTTTAATCATGTGTCACTTAATTATTTTGGACCTATGTTATTGTTATTTACCAGAGGTAGTGGTAAACCCTACAATAGAAGATGCTGGAGTCCTGATGTTAGCTTGTGGCATTTGTCTTCTACTGCTACTTGCTGCCACAGGCCTGTTATTGAGACTGCTTTAGCCCTGCATACTTCTGCCACAGGCCTGTTATTGAGACTGCTTTAGCCCTGCATACTTCTGCCACAGGCCTGTTATTGAGACTGCTTTAGCCCTGCATACTTCTGCCACAGGCCTGTTATTGAGACTGCTTTAGCCCTGCATACTTCTGCCACAGGCCTGTTATTGAGACTGCTTTAGCCCTGCATACTTCTGCCACAGGAAATAGAAATAGATTTAGTTTGGCTCCACAAATGAATCCAGTCAGTCCAAACACAAGTGTGGACATAAAAGTGTGGGCATTGTCAGAGTATCATCTGGAGACTAATACTGTTATAGGGGTTCCTCACCACCGTGGGCCAGTATGGCAAAGATGCAGTTTGCTTGCACAGTTCACATCACATGTTTCTGTTTTGGCATTGCTTGTAAGCTACTGTGTGTCTGTTGCTGTTTTTGTCTCAGTTTCAGATCTGTGATGCCAATGTCTCCATAAAGAGGTTTTTCCTGGCTTCAAGTAAAGGTGAAGGCACTACTATTTTGATTTATCCTTCCACTTTATCTATATCTAGGCTACATCCATCTGGCTGACTGAACATACATGCCCAGGCGCTTGTCTTCACCACTTATACAACTGCACTTACAACTACACTGTTATCTAACTCTCTACTACAACTCTGCTATGCACGCCTTGGCTGTTACCTCGCTTTTTCAAGCCATACCATTATGGAGCAGACTGCTAACTGCCTACTGCTTACTGCCCACTGATTTGATCTCGGACATTAACCACATTAAATATCTGCTCAGAGATTTCCCCAAACTTTGAAAAGTGTCACTTAGGCATGAGTGAGACTCAAGTACTAAGGAAAGTGTACGCTTAGGCATGAGTGAGACTCAAGTACTAAGGAAAGAGAGCACTAGGAAATGTTGGGCTCTCTTTTTAGGCAGTTCTTTTGCTTTCTCTCTCTCTCTCTCACTCACTCTCTCTCTTTCCTTGTCTGCTTCCCAGTGTCATCAATAAAAACTCCCCAACATACAGTAAGTCTAACAACTGGACTAGATGGAATTACTCATACTTAAGGCAGCCCTCACTGTGTGTTTATTCATTTGCTTTGCCATTACGTCAGAATGTATCAGTCAGACAAAAACAGTTTCAATGGAAGTAGCCCTGTTCAGGGAATTAAATAGAGAACCAGATCACATACTGAAGTAGGCCCACATGTAGCCAGATTTTAAAAGATGCCATTTAAGATGGCATTAGATGGATGCCTTTCTGGTGTATTCAGTAACCTTTGTGAACTGATGAATTAGATGATGTCACCTCTCAGCCACTGGTGCATTGTGGGATTTTGGGCCCTGGAGCATTGTGCTGTCAGAGGGGTGTGCCCATGCCGTGAGCCCGACGCTCAGCACCCTGGCAGGACTGGCAGACCTCATTAGCCCTGCCAAACAAAACATACTAGCCCTGACAAACAAGCCACTGGTGACTGACCTGCCCTCTCATGCCCACGGCATGTGTCCCACAGAAACACACTGACAGGAACACAAACACCTTTAAGACTCTCTGTGTCATGCTAGCTGTGTGTGTGTGTGTGTGTGTGTGTGTGTGTGTGTGTGTGTTTGTGTGTGTGTTTGTGTGTTTCCTAACCTCCTGCTCTCCAGATGCATGAATCATTAATGAGCCTGCTTGTCTATCACTGGTATTATGACACCAGCCTCCTGCTGGGCTGCTGAGCTGTGTCACTTCACACTGGTGTTTCCCAGGCCTGTCTCCCAGCGATGCTGAGTCACTACTGAATGCCCAGTAACCCCCCCCACACACACACTATACCATGGCCTCCACAACTGGCGCGTGCACACACACTCACACACACTCACACACACATACACACACTATACCAAGGCCTCCACAGCTAGCACTGAGGAAGGTCAAGGTGATGAGACACACACACACACACATAACACACACACACACACAATACCACAGCCTCCACAGAAGGTCAAGGTGATGGGACACACACACACACACACACACACACACACACACACACACACACTACACCAAGGCCTCCAGCTAGTTAAGAAAGAAAGAGACAGCTTGTAGTCATCCTTCAAACATGCACATGAGTGGGGACACAGGCTAGATTAGGGAGAGAGTGGGGACACAGGCTAGATTAGGGAGAGATTGGGGACACAGGCTAGATTAGGGAGAGAGTGAGGACACAGGCTAGACTGAGGGAGAGATTGGGGACACAGGCTAGATTAGGGAGAGAGTGGGGACACAGGCTAGACTAGGGAGAGATTGGGGACACAGGCTAGATTAGGGAGAGATTGGGGACACAGGCTAGATTGGGGAGAGAGTGGGGACACAGGCTAGATTAGGGAGAGATTGGGGACACAGGCTAGACTGGGGGAGAGACTGGGGACACAGGCTAGATTAGGGAGAGAGTGGGGACACACGCTAGATTAGGGAGAGACTGGGGACACAGGCTAGATTAGGGAGAGATTGGGGACACAGGCTAGATTAGGGAGAGACTGGGGACACAGGCTAGATTGGGGAGAGACTGGGGACACAGGCTAGATTAGGGAGAGATTGGGGACACAGGCTAGATTAGGGAGAGAGTGGGGACACAGGCTAGATTGGGGAGAGACTGGGGACACAGGCTAGACTGGGGGAGAGACTGGGGACACAGGCTAGACTGAGGGAGAGATTGGGGACACAGGCTAGACTGGGGAGAGATTGGGGACACAGGCTAGACTGGGGAGAGATTGGGGACACAGGCTAGACTGGGGGAGAGACTGGGGACACAGGCTAGACTGAGGGAGAGATTGGGGACACAGGCTAGACTGGGGAGAGATTGGGGACACAGGCTAGACTGAGGGAGAGATTGGGGACACAGGCTAGACTGGGGAGAGATTGGGGACACAGGCTAGACTGAGAGAGAGACTGGGGACACAGGCTAGACTGGGGAGGGGCGGAGTGGCACAGGGTAGATTGTCTGTGACATTATCAGAACAGAGGAGCAGAAAGCATGTGATATAGCAACAGAAGCCGTGAGACTTGGACACATTCATTTGCAGTAAAATGGCATATTGCCAGTGGGAGTCTGTTCTGTTTTTAGTGTTTCAGCAAGTAGCCATAGCCAATAAGGAGGATACTATTGTCTGTCAGTCAGTACAGGACAACAAGTACTAAGTACTATTGTCTGTCAGTCAGTACGGGACAACGAGTACTGAGTACTATGTCTGTAAGTCAGTACGGGACAACAAGAACTAAGTGCTATTGTCTGTCACTCAGTATGGGACAATAAGTATTAATTACTAATGTCTGTAAGTACTTAAAAAGTACTAAGTACTATTGTCTGTCAGTCAGTACGGGACAATAAGCCCCAACAGGGTAAACAGGGGCCTGACGTGAGGCATATACGTTATTCTTTACATAATTTAATAACTAGAAAATAACCTTCATTCCCCAGGATGTGGTGCGCTCTACGGCTGCTTTGCAAGAATCAGATGGTGAAGTGTACAGGTTAGGAGAGTTGGTGTCACGGTCTTCTGTTCAGTACTTTGTAGTGGACTTTTCCTTTCTTCCCAAGCATTCCCTTGGGTTTACTTCCTTGTTCCTGTCATGCTCCTCGTCTATCATGTGCTTCTGTTTACCTTGTTCCTTGTTTGCTTCGGTAAACCTCCTGTGTTCCATGTGTCACTATGTCACTCCCTGTCTCCTTTGATCACGTCTCACCTGTGTCTTGTCATCTCTGCCCACCTGTGTGTCATCCTAGTTTAGTTCCCTGTGATTCTGTTCAGTCCTTTGTCTGTCCTTGTTTGTCTCTACTCTGCGTTACCTGTGTGAATTCCTCATTTGTTAAAGCAGATGAAGCTAAGTTTTTGGATTCCAGTCATTGTGCATTTGGTTCCTAATTCCTGTGAGACGCATGACAGCTGGTGGAAAAGAAGGGGAAGGTAGCATTGAAGTCCAAGACAGATTTCCCTCAGGGGACAATAAAGTTCATCACATCACATCTTATCAAGCTCAGTGTCTCTTTCTTTCTCCTGTAGGATGTCTTGGTAAAGTCATGGATGGTTCCTCCTCCAGGCAGGACAACCCCTAAACAGTGAAGAGTAGCTCTATTCTAAATAAGGAGGCCACATTCTCAATGAGGATTAACATGTGATCATATGTGGAATGCGGCTGTGACGGAATTGTCACCCAAAGCCTTGATGTCAAATTGACAGCAGTTTTTTTTTCTCTGTATAGATTCTTCATAGAGTAGCAATTAGATAGACTGGCTCCAGGCCAGTCATGTCTCTGAATGTTTTTACTCAGTTTTAACAGTGTCATTTTTTTGCAGGTTAATTTTTTTAATTGAAGTCCACCGCTGTCGTACCCCATTTTGTTACGGAATTATCAAAGAATTTCATTCATTTTACTAAATTGCAGGTATTGTAACCTAATTATACATTATTACATAATTACAACTTCATGTCCCCAATTTTCTAATATGTCCGTACTGACAGCACATGACCACAGAGCTACATAAGGAGAGAAATAATTAAACTGTGATCAGAAGGACAAACAAACATACATATCCATGTTCATAAATTAACTTTGTAAGGAGATGACACAGTCTGCTACTTTCCAGTACTTCATCCAAAGTGAATCTGTTTATTTACTTACAATAATATCGATATATCCTTCGTTTCAGTGTAGTTCATCAGTATGTTCGATAAAATGACATTTATGTAATTCATACAAATACATTCATATTGTCATAACATAACACTGGTGTTTATGTATCCTACTAACACACATTCATGCATTCACGTTTTCAACAAGTGATAAAAGTCTGCTATGGCTGAATAGTGCAAAGACATGGAAATTCCATTGTATTTATTTACCATCTACCTGTAGCTGCCTAGCAAACCACCTAACTAAACATTCACACTGAAGTCCCACAAAGTAGCAAAGTTTAAGAATAGCACATGTAAAGATGCAGTTCAATACTATGAAACACTTAACCCGTTTAAAGTTACTTACAAAACAACAACATAAATGCATCAAAGTCATTACAGTTACATCTATTATACTCAATCAATATATTCTAGATAAAAAAAATATTAATTTCAGTCATAGCTTAACATACTGCTACAGAATACCTTACATCAAAACTGTTTCTTAACATATAGTCTTTATACTTTAAAATGAATGGATTTATCTATTTATAATCGTATTCCTTATCAAAATAATGAGTCATGACCAGCGTGTATTTATCGATTTGTAGTCTTGAAACTTCATTAAATTTTGTATCTTATCTCCTTATGTCTTAACTTATTTATACTCATCAAGCTTCTTAACATATTCGTTTCATAAGAGCAGTGGGTGAACATATTTATGCCCTCCTATCAGGCCTTCCAGCCTGTGCTGTGAGACCGCTACAGATGATCTAGAATGCAGCTGCACGTCTGATTTTTAAACAGCCAAAAAGGGCGCATGTCACACCTCTGTTCATTGAACTCCACTGGCTACCCTTAGCCGCTCGCATCAAATTCAATGCGCTAATGGTGGTAATGGTTATCTAGCACAGCCAACACCTTGCACAGGTCAATCCAGACTCTTCTCATGTTTGGTTCTACGCTGGTGGAATGACCTTCCAAGTGCTACCAGATCAACTGATACCCTCACCACCTTCAAGAAACTCTTGAAGACCCAGCTCTTCCAAGAATACCTCCTGACCTAAATTTTGAGAATGCACTTAACATCTCATACTTAATTTCTCTTTTATACTGCACTTTTTATTACACTATTGCACTTTCTACTTAAAATAGTGCAGTTTTTATGTTAGCAATATGCACTCCTAGTTTCTTTCATTGTGTTGCAGCTTGAATGTTATCCTCTTTTGTAAGTCGCTTTGGATAAAACTGTCTGCTAAATGCATAAATGAAAATGTAAATGTATACTCATTAAACTTAATGAAATAACTGTGGCAGTTTAGCAGTGAGCTACATAAATAAATAGATTTCCGAAGGAAAATTATATGGAAGATGGCAGCAAACAGGGCAGCTGAAGGGCTTCAGTTTGCCACCACAGATAGCTCGCGAAACGGTAACTGAACGTTTACCTCAGCTAGCTGCTTCATACGATGACAGACTTTCTAATATAACTTTGATACTTAATGTTCCAAATAACACAAAAACAAATGATCAACCAAACATTTGTCATGAGTTGCAGACACTACAACAAGGACAGGGAGTTTACCCAGTACTAACCTGTAAAACAGGCGGATAAAATGAGGAGATGACACAGGCTGCTGCTTTCCAGTACTTCATTCAAAGTGCATCTGAGGGCTGAGCGGTGGTCCGCCCCCTTTGCAACCTGGACGCAACTGCTCCACCTGTGTCACACACTTACGTTCCTGCTAGGCACTAGGCCGTTCTGAAGTGATAATAGGCGAAAAATATTTATGAAAATACTAAATAAAAGTAGTCATACATCTGCAGACCTTTGGTCACCTATATTTGGGTACATATACAAGGTCTATATTGTGCTCCATTAAGATTATGAGACAGCAGCTTACATTATCATCACAGATACATTCACTTTCACCCACTGGGCTAGCTAATGTTAACGTTAGCAAGACAGCATCCAGTTAATAACACACTTAGCAGCCTATGGAAGTATGTAGGTTACTTTCTCGCATGCTAGCTAGGTTTCTATGATTAGATAAGCGAAAATACAAACTCCATCTGCAGTCATTTCTATAACTTTGTGGTACTGCTAGTACATTTAAGATATTTAAGATATCCCTACACATGCGCAAACAGGAAAATCTAGTCCATGAATCTGATTGCATGTGTACATGCCCATCAATCAGTTTATCAAAAGGTGTACACCACCTCTCTCAATCCGATTGAAATTTCAAACCAATCGAGCTGGATCCGATCGGATGGCGTTGATACATGAGATATTTTTAATCGCATTTGGCCTATAATCGGTTTAAAACGCTGCATGTAAACATGCTCACTGCTACTACAAGTCCTCTTAAATAGTGCTGCCCTGGTAATAATTAGCTGATTAGGTCAACAGCCCCGCCCCCTTATTAACCAAGGCAGGCCAGTGGAAGGCAAGGAGCAAGTAAACAAGGTCTTCCTGTTCTATACGCACATGGGCTATACATGTATCTGAACTGTGTTTAGTAGGCTCGTTTAGAACATTCATTTTATAATCTGTACGTTAATCTCTTTTCTGCATTTTTGGTTTTGGACAGTTGAAAATTGTATGTCAGTCCTGCGTAAGGTAACACAAATGATTAACTGAGTGGCGTTCATGCATGGCAGTCATCAGCTGCCTCACTCAGAGGGGATTATAGGACATGGCAGCAATGGATATAGGGGGACCAACATGCCACTGCCACCTGGTGACACACGGTCACGACAAGACGTGCCATACAAATGAACAGTACATGACTGATTTACGCACATAAAGCATTTTTATTTAAGCCTAGGCCTATATCTTAATCGCTGTTTGTAATTTCAGTAGGCTACAAATTCTGTGTGAAGTTGTAATTCGTTGTTAAAATAAATTTTCAACATAAATAACGTTTGGAAATGTTGTTACTTTCCAGTTAGATGCATACGCAACAATTTTTTCCTTTTTTAACCTTAGACTGTAGCTTCGCTCTAAACTAACAGGGAGCATACAGTTTTTCTTCCTAGATGTACTTTGTACTGCAGGGACTTCCTAAAAATACAGCATTTCACCTGGAGGCTGGACTTTATGTCCTGCGTCACTCACTCGATGTGTGTTCATGGAGCGGGTTCTCATAGGCCTGCAACTGTCACAAACTTTGGTGTCCAAAGAAGTGACAAGTTAGTGAAATATAGCTTATGAAATGATATTATTTACAAGACTGACTCGACGTTAGATTTCCAGCTATGACCAAAACTGAGTGATTTTACTCACCAGATGTATTAAGTCAATAGGATGTTTTGTCACATGACAAAAGAAACCTGCACCACACTCATACCGCTGAAGCTGAAGTTGATGATGGTGCGGTAGAACAGGAGGTTTTTCAGTACTGGGGAAGTACTCACATCGTATGTAAGCATGCTCCAGAAACCTGTGGACTAATGTCAGTGTGTCACTATTTTTACTATATTGTTTATTATTATTTAGTTGAAGTTTGATAGCAAACATGACGTTCTGGTCAATATTCTATTCTACTATTCATCTGCTCCATTTTAAGTAGTTTTTTGTTAAAATTATTTAATAAGATCCTGGGGCTGCTTTGCTGCAGGAGGGACTGGTACTTCACAAAATAGATCATGAGGAAAGAAAATGATCAGTCATGAAGTTAAAGCGTGGACTCAAATGGTTCTTCCAAATGAATAATGTTGTACCAAATTCTCTTGCTATTTTTTCCTATAGATGCTACTTGGTGACCTCAGCCAACAGGTGAAATGAGCAGTTTTTTTCTGAATTAACTTCACAGGGGAATGACCATTTGCCTCATTGAATCATGTTTATTACCTTGTCAATCAACATGACTTACAAAAATATAATCTCTGTGTCCTACACTTTGGCTTGTAAATAAAAGAAATAAAAATACTACTTAAATAAAGTACAGGTACTTGAAAAATGTACTACAGAAGTAAATTTACTTTGTATTACCAGCATACTTCCAAATTAGTTACAAAGTACAAATGGGCAAATATCTTACATGGTAATATATAGCCAAGTGACCTAAAACAGAAATATTTAACTCAGATTTAACGTTCGACAGTGAGGAAAAAAAATGTGGGTGAAGTATATGTAAACTTTTGGTTCCCACATGTGTTGAGCTTTTCCCCTGGCAACAGTCACCATCTAGTGGTTGTATGTGTACACTGCAGCACAAAGTTATCTCAGAAAAAAATACTTCCTGTAATTCTCCATTAGTTTAAGACAAGAGGGGCAAAACAGAATGAGAAAACAGATCAGTGGTACACTTGCAGACACTACACTTGTACCCTATAATAGATCACACAATATTAACAAGTGAAAACAAATCCAAGAATCTGCATCCTAACCCAGATTTAAATGAAGGACCAATCCATGGTGAGAGTTTCCACGGAGACACTTTAGTGTCATGAACCTTCCAAAGTTCTGCATTGTGTGTCCATATATACATGGCACCAGCACACAATTTGACTTTGTCTTGCTTTTATTTTGTGAACGTTGTTGATAGTGACACAGTACATTTCAAGAATCAAGCTATTTTAGCAAAGAAATACATTTTTATGAGGTTTCTAGGAGCCAGTTGATGTTTTGTTAGCATGCAAACTTCTCAAAACTCCCTACAAAGAAAGAATCACTGAGTGTTTTAGCCAGTCAAAGGATGCCAAACTAAAAACACATCCACTGCTTTACATTCAGTTTGCAATTTTGTCACACACTTTGGTGGAGTGGAGATAGGCCTACTGGTCAGACTGGGATGCATAGCAGTGAGAACAACGCTACGTGCACACAGTACACTGAAACCTGACAGTAAAATTAAAAACACAATTGGCTTTTCCTTACCCTGCGTTTAGGGATTAGGGATGAAAAAACTGTAAATGAATGCAGCTTCAGGACTCCTGAGGCAGAGGAGGCCTTCAGCATTCAGAAGCAACTATAAAGATGATTACTGGAGCGTGATAATGTGCAGTTGTATCAAAAATGGTGTGCTTTTATAAGTAATTTACATTGTTATGCGGGTTCGGTGTACAGTTTTGTGATTTGTGTGTAGATAGACAACAGTGCCTACACAATCAGAAAGAAACAGTTTTTCAAGTGACCTGTCCCTGTAATCACCTTTCCAGTAATAATCATGCAAAACAAAGTGGTAACAGAACAAAAGCAAAAACAAACATAATGGCAGAGGTGCAGCACTAAGCCCATGCAGCCACCATCTCCACTGTAAAAGGTACTGCACTGTACTGAGCTCCCTTTACAGTAAAAGGCCCAGGCTGTTACGTCAGGGATAACGGCCGCTGAGGTGAATAATGGGTGAGGCGGGACCAAGAACAGCCGAAGGCAAAGTGCTGTTTGCCTGTGCCAAGTCCATTATTCCCCCATATCAGGACACCTTGAAGGCCATTATCCCGCTTATCACCCGGGTGCCAGAATTATATTTATATTTATGTAATTATTTTCTTTAAGCAGTAATCTACAAAAAAAATGTTCCACGTCCCTGCACCCGAGGAGTTTGCCCGCCTCGGGCGCATGTAGGATGTTACGCACAGGCTCGGCTGCCGGTGTGTCAAAGGACTGGGGCAGCCCCCTTCGGTAGGAGGTGACCTCTGGCACCATTGCAGGGTCTCGCTCCCACATCACAGCCAGGAGTTTGATAAAGGCCTGCTCCTCAGCCTGGAGCACCTTTGCCCCACCGCAAAGTACTCAGGGGTGAAGGGCAGAGAGAGCATCTTGCCGGTTGGGCCCATGAGTGGGTCTGTCATTCTGTCACCTTACTGGGGAGGTATGTGGAAACGACCCAGGCACATGGCATTCTCAGAAACAAAATGGTTTCACTTAAACAAGCAGGAGATCACACAAACACAAAAAAAAGACCATAGGACCACACAACATCATGACCATACATGAACAACGACCAACAGAGGACTGAGGAGACATGAGGGTTTATATGCACTGGGCTAAACTACGTAACAGGGAGCAGGTGCAACTAGGCAGGGATTAACAAGACTAATAATGAACAAGACAAGGTACAGGTGAGGGGCGGAGCTAGGGACAGGGACACAGGGCAAGGCTAAACAAAGGAGCACATGGAACACAGGACCAGGAAGTAAACAAAGAGCAACAGGAAGTGATAAGGACCTGACAGGAAGTAAGACGAGGGGGAGACAGAAGGATTCAAACTAAGGGTACAAGGGGACATGACAGGAAAGGACAGGACAGGACTGTTACAGGTAGTCTGAACAAGGAAAAGTGAAAATACAAGTTACATTAGCTTGCTATGTCAAATATGGCTACTTGCTATGTCAAATATGGCTACTTGCTGTGTCAAATATGGCTACTTAAACATTGACGTGATTGATCAAATGACATTTTACCCCTGTCATTTTTTAAAAGATAGACTTAGCTTTTTCACGGACTTCATTCGATTAAACGAGACCTGTCATCATGAAGAACATGATGTAATTGTTCAAAACACTGTTAATCCTTAACCAAGGAATTAAATACACAACAGAAACTAATGTTTATTTCTCATAGACTGTGTGATCAACATCCAGTTAGTCTAACATGTCTGAGTCAAATCTGCTAGGCTATAAAATGTGTTGGACATATGTTTCTTCCCCAAAGTAGCAACACTAGACATTAATTCATGAGTAAATTATCATCTCAAATTAAACTAACACTGAATGCAGGCCTAAACTGTGCATTTAGAAAACAATTACCATTGGATGATGAGCAGAAACAAATGTCACCAGTCCACAACCAGACACAGTATTCTCTTCTGCCACATTGCCATTGCTTTACATACAATTGTGGTTGTGTGATACTGTTGGGTAATGTGTGTGTGTGTGTATGTGTGTGTGTGTGTGTGAAGGGCTTGACCCTGTTGTCTCCCATTTGCTCAGATGCTATGTTCATGGAGATATTTCATGCTGGCGGTAGTCAGATTCTACTAGAAATAACAGTGCCAGTGCTGGTGCTTCACTTTCAGAGTGAAAGGAGTAAAATGGTATTCAGTATATGGCAAGAATACGTATGGCAAGAGATACTTGTTGTTCAGACTAACAACTTGAATCTGGAGTATTTGAAGTCATGTACTTTATTAATGCACATTACTGGAATAAAGGACTAGGTTGCTGCCTATTACAAAATACAAGGAACCTCCTCTTTTTCTTAGACTGACTTAGATATGACAGGCAACTAAGCCACGACCTGTTGTTGGGGGAAAAAAGCAACCTCAGAAGTTGTACTGTATTGAAGCTTTTTGCACTTTGCTTCTGTTTCAGCTTGTGCCTTGTTTCAATGCAAGACACGTAACAAAAGTTATACTGAATTGTTCCATAGGAAAACAACTGAATTAGACAGCTTGGAGTTGAAAAAAGCATTTGAGTGTTTATGTGCAACTTGTATGTAAGCATGTAAACATGGGATTAGCTGTGTATTGTGTGTGTGACGAGAGCAGTGAGTAGACAGTTACCTAAACCTCTACACAAGTCTTCAAGATCTTCTGGCAGAAGAGCAGCACTACGATGATGGGCTTGAATGGTAAATTGAATGAAATGAAAACTGACAATACTGTCCAATTCAGTCTCCATGAAATGAGAATCTATCATCTGTCATTCCCGTCTGATAATTGAAATAGTCTAAACAAACACATCAAATTGTCTCTGACATATGCATGGATAAAAGAACATCAAATCTAACTTCTTGTCAAACTTTTTTGCTTTAATTGGTAGAGCTTGATATTTAATCTCATCTTCAAAAGTTTACTGACATCTGAGTTTAGCAGCATCATCATTCAGACGCTAAATATAGATCATGGCCCAGAGGACTTAACAATACACCTTCCACCTCCCTTGCTGAATATAAAATTGGTTGTTATAATTGGACATTTTGCCAGGCACTACCAGGGGTGAGAATTGATAGGATAATCGGTCCAATTCTTTGTCAATTTTCTTTTCAATTCCTTACTTTTAGAACAAGGACGTAGGTTTAGTCTCAGGTTTGGTAGGGACAATACCAACCCCAGATAAGCCCCTCCCATACACACACACACACCTCCCCGGTTGTTGGCACCTGGCCCCCAGCATGCAAAAATGGTAGCAAAATAGGTCAAATTTTACATTTGAAAAACATTTTGGTGTACATAAGTCTTGTTTTTATGATTCATTCCTCTTTCATACCCAAACCCATACCTTGGGTTCTTGGCTATTTTCAAGGTAGCTTCTTTAGCTTTACTTTTAAGCTGTTATCTCAGTCAATATAAGGGCCATAATAAATATAAACCCGGGCAGGGTTTGATGTTTTACTACTTGCATATTCCTTACAAAAGCCTTAGTATCAAGAAAAAATATTTTGTGTCCCATAATTTTCTGCATTTTGCACATATCTCACCAAAGGAAGCATGCCAGTTGAAATGTCTTTTCATATGTGGATAGGGTGGGTTTTCTGGAACCTGGCAATATAAGATGACGGTAACATACTGTTTGGCCTTGCAATTTGCAAAAATATATGTGCTGTTGACAGAATATTTTATTCATTTTCTTTTTATTTTATTCAATTTTATGTATATTTCATTACACAGAGAAGAATGGGGATGCAGTAGACACAGAACTGCATAATCCTCTCTATTCCTGGCCAGGGTACTGAAATCACATTTCCGCATGTGAGAAGAAAATCTGAGGACAACTTTTATGGAAAGGAAATAAATTATTTTGTGGTGGGAGTTGAAGACAATGCCAAAATTTGATGTGATTTCAAGACCGGATAACTCAAGCACTGCTAAACATACTGCAGTGAAATCGGTATGTTCTCCTATTTGTATTGATATCTGGTAGTCTATGCCAATTGTTTGAGTTAAGAAATCATGAGAGATTTCACCAAGATGAATGAGTATGAGATGGATACAGACCTGTATTAATATTTGTATTTTTATGTAAATTCAAAGCAAGTTTTCTTGTGGACCGTTCATTACAGCAACTAGTGAGTAACACAGTCGGAAAGGTCGGGTTGTGCAGTTTCACGTGATATGAGCATGGTATCTGTGCGATGAAAACTCTGCAAGTAATCTCGCGGAGAGAGAAGAACAGTTGTGAATTCGGGGGCAAGGTGTGGCCGTCGGTCTCAAGGGTTGTAAAGTCTTGTGCCCAACCTGTCATGTGTCCATGCCCCCCAGTTTGAGAAGCGCTGCTGTAGGCTATGTTAACACCACACAAAGTCTAACAGTTTACCATAGTAGAAAGACTGTGATTCAACACTTAGCAATGAGAGGTTTGCATTGTGTGGTATAAATAATGCCAGCCTGTTCTGGGCTACTACTTGGGTGTTGAAATGGCTCCATCTTTTTTCTTTTTTGGTGGCATTGTCCAGGCTATCTGTCATGCAAAAAATAGGACAATGTGAGTTTGAATACCAAGATAATAGTAATGTTCCACCTGTTTCTGTTCCTGCTGTAGGCTACCACAGATAACTTGCGTTGTCAGCACAACACATGTAGGGCCTATGCCTTCTCTTTTGTGTATTGTGTCTTATGTGAGCCTGCAGACCGTTCGATTCAGCCAATGAAACTGCAGCATGGAATAGAAACATGATATAAATTACTGCTGTAGCTTAGAAAATGACATACCCAGACAGCATAGATACGTCGGCGTGTCACTGGGCCAACGTGGAAGGATTCCATCACGCAGATGCCTCAGGGAGATCGTTTGCTGAAAACTGGGATAAGCCTCATATTCGGGATACTTAAATGCACGGCCAATTCTTTTAAGATGTTCTAAAATTGTCTACATTTTGTTGATCTGCAGCTGAGGTCGGCTGGACACATGTGTGTTATCTGGGTAATCATCAACAGAACATGATATCCCCATTACTGCAATATAAACGCTTGACGGTGTTGGCAGGGGTTGTTCATAGACACACACCGTAAATGTATATCCAAGCAGTAAACTATCTCAAATAACACTTTTTAAGTGCATATTCATAATACTTAGTGAAATATATTTATATTTGTATGAAGTTTACGGAACTTGATTATGTGTCATTGTCTTGCTTGTCTGCATTTAATCTGTCCAGGTTTAGTGTTTGTGCTGTTAGACCCATACAGTTTAATCTGTCCAGGTTTAGTGTTTGTGCTGTTAGACCCATACAGTTTAATCTGTCCAGGTTTAGTGTTTGTGCTGTTAGACCCATACAGTTTAATCTGTCCAGGTTTAGTGTTTGTGCTGTTAGACCCATACAGTTTAATCTGTCCAGGTTCAGTGTTTGTGCTGTTAGACCCATACAGTTTAATCTGTCCAGGTTCAGTGTTTGTGCTGTTAGACCCATACAGTTTAATCTGTCCAGGTTCAGTGTTAGGCTGTTAGACCCATACAGTTCAATCTGTCCAGGTTCTCCCCGAGATGTTTAGTGTTTGTGCTGTTAGACCCATACAGTTTAATCTGTCCAGGTTCTCCCCGAGATGTTTAGTATTTGTGCTGTTAGACCCATACAGTTTTCAGTGACTACACACAGGATTCAAATATCGTTAAAATGATTTAAATAATGTGTGTTTATTTTATTCAGTTTCAAATTAAATGTACCAGACATTTAAATTAGATAAACATGTCAACAAATAACTTACGACAGGCCTTACACCTGTCTGTGGTGATCCAGACACTGTCTTTTGGCTACTTGTACTGTAGTACTTATGGTGATTACAGGTTTCCAGTATGCAATGTAAACAAAAGCTTAGCAATATCATCAAACTTTGTCAACTGAGATAATACATCAACCACTTGGCTTTTAGAATACACTAAAAAAAGTAAACCTATACACAAAAAATCTCAGAAATCTATGACACTGGGTTTGATGTATCACATTTGACCTCTAAAAATCCTGTACTTTGCATTGCTTCCTTATTTGTGATGCTCTAATCTTGATTTTGACAGTTAACATTTTCAAAAACCTACCTTGCAAGTACATTTATGACCACAAATTTCATGAATGAATCAGTCAAACAGTATAAGCAGGGATGAAAAGTAAACATGTGGTGGAAATGGAAACATTTGTGAGGGAGCATCAAATCTGTGCACTACAGTCTTAACAACAAGGTGGAATGCATAGACTTTGATTGGGAGAACCACCTGTCTGGTAATGTGTTGTCAACAGGCTGCCAGCCGTCTCTGCCTGCGGTTTTCAGATTTAATGAATGTTATTTTATCTAAGCAGATATGTCAGAGAGACAATCAGAGATTTGTGTTGAAACTGTGGAGTCATCAGGAAGAAAGAAGAGATAGAGATGGGTCATCATCATCTGCATAACAGTGATAGCAGAAGCCATGTGGGTGGATGATTGGACCCAATGAGGTGGTATACTTGGCAAAGACAAGGGGCCCCAACACTAAGTCTTGGGGCACCCCTGTATATTGTTTGATCTTGCCTCTTTGCGTTAAACTAAAGAGTGCTTTGTTTTGTTGTTCACTGGTGTTATCATATGCAGTCCGTCAGTAATGTTTGTCATGTAATTGTTTATTACAATTTTGTTACTCATATGTACTACAAGAAGTGTCAACTAAATGCATATTTGAAAAAAAAAATGGCTCATTAAACAGTGTACAGTATATAAAGTAAAATATTGATTTAATTTGAACGTTAACGAAAATTTCATACCATTTCTAATGTGTCAACTTTTTGCCATCATTCAGTCTTTACACTTCCCCTTATCTACTTATCTATCTGTCTATGCATTTTTATTTAGTATGCATATTCTGTTTGTGAGTGTTTACACAGCATTCATTGCCTGCATTATATCACATTTTATGTATGCAGAAGAAAAAATGGAATATACTGCGAGAACAAAATGAGCAAAGTCAATATTTTGGATTTGGATATTAAGTTTAATAGTATAGCAAGGCTGATCAAGCACAGAGTATATGATCGGACTTATTTTGATTAAAGAGTAACAGAAAAATGTTGTTTTTCTTTCCCCATCTGAAAATTGGTTTCCACCCCCCATTTTACAATTATCACTTACTAGTAATAGGCTATACTTGCCTGCTTTGCAAGGTAGTTGCAACCTAATAACCTATTTATGTTTGCCTAGTTTGCATTCAGATGTCATGGCAGACAAGCACAGCTTTGTTGTTTGCTGTTATCATTGTGCCTAAAAGGAATCAGCCCATGGATCGGCGTAACTTTCCAATGTGTTTTTTTCAAAATCCTGATATTGGATCGGTGCATCCCTGGCAAACAACAAAATCTGAAGATTATAATCAATAAACCCTGATAGATTATAAGTGATATATAAGCAAACAAAAAAGTGAAATCATAATCATTCATTCAAACCTGTCATGAATTATCAATTGATCATAATAATGCAATGATCCTAAAGAATACTACTGATAGACACCTTTTGAATTAAATTTTCTAGACAACCAATTATGGCAGCAAATGTAATGCTAAGTGAGTAACTTTTGAAGAAATGCCTCATCAATCACTGTACTGCCACTCTTTCACCATTCTAATTCTACACAGCCCTAGCATGGACAGCTCTTCTCAGCACTGCCAGCTTCCACAGAGAGATAATGTTTTTCATCTCCAGGTCGTCTCCGAATGGTTTTGTCAGACTTGTAACACAAGTCTCATCAAATGTTTTGTCATATTCCAGGACATTTTCAAATGTTGATCTGAGCCTGTGGAAAACAACCATTAATCATTTAATATAAATCTTCTTTTGATGAGCAATACATATCATGCACCATTTGATTATCCTGTAGAACTCTAATTATTTATGTGTCAATTACCCAGTGGTTTCTTATGCATTACTTCCATAAGTAACAAAAAAAGTCAATGGCCACCAGTCATTCAAGATGAATTAAAAGCAACAGGTAATTGGAATGGGGGAAAAACCCTTACTTCCATGATGGATTGTATTCTCTGTCTGGTCTCTCCAGGTTCATGATGAAGTCATGTAATTCAGTGAGGAACATGTCAAGGTTTTTAATCTCTCCCAGTTTCATGGCCAAATCTCTCTCTTCCTCATCATTCAGTGCCTCATGGAATTTTGAGTTAACCATAAAGAATGGATCCTAAAACAAAGACAAATATTTACGTTCATTTAAACCACTTAGAAGTGTCCATCTGTACTGCCTGCCTGATCCATTCTGCACATGCACAGTTTTTTGAGTTTTTCTTTTTTCAAATTCTGAAAACACTCTGTTATGCTGCATTTACTTTGTTATTCATGATTCCTATACATTATATACAGTATATACATGCATATATGGCACAGGTCGGGATGCTGCAGTTCTCCCCTACCAACAAAAAGAAATCCAACTATTGGTTGAAATTTTACTCAAATGACAATTTTTTTACATGTAAAATGTAATAACAGAACACCACAGCAAACATAGTTGCTGTTTTGTCTTTTTAAAAATGAGTCTTAATTTTAAGGCGACATAGAATGTGACGAAGAGGATGGAACTGTGGTTGAATCTGTAATGCCTACCTGAAAATGTTTTTCAAAAAACTATTTTAAGGTGGGTTGGTCCTTTTGAGCCTTTTTTGCGCCGTTTTCAACTTAAAGGGAAATCTGGTTTGATTCAACCCATATCCCAGTTGTTTGAGGTCACCAAGTGCTCTCTGTAGGAAATGGAATGAGAAAATTCCTACAGCAGACCTACGACATAGACAGAATAGCAAACTGGCAGCTACCATTACCTGAATGTGGTATAGGAAAATTAAACTGAAAGTAAGTTTCTGTGCCCCATTTAGTTGGTGTTAGCTGTTGTCGGTTCACTATTCGGTCTACGTTGTATCCGATTTTCTTATTCTTTTTCCAACCAACAGCTCTTGGTGACCTCAAACATATTTCTCCTTCAACTGGCGAACTGATTGTGAAATGCAAGTGCTTTGGACTGACTGGCAATCCTTTATTGCCAACCACTTTCTCTACCTCAGAGTACTTGCCCAACTCAACTCTGGTTGTTCCCCTTGCTTTGTGGCAAATAGTTACATTATAGCATTGGTAGCTATAATGGTTAGTAGAATAGATAAGGTAGTGGTTATGGTAACTGGAGTGGTCGCCATGCTGGATGCTAGCTTAGACATGCTTGCTAGGTTGTAACTGTGGAAGTTGTTGCTAGGGTACTTAAGGTTGTTCCTAGGTTATTGCTAGGGTATCCATGGTGGCTACTGTCAAAAAAAAGGAGTTACTGTAGTGGTTGACAGATATGGAAACAGACAGATGTTTCAGTTTCATTGTCACTAGGTAGGTGCTGATTTAATATAGTTGGCTGGAGGCAACTGACAATTTGAATGGCTGAACAGTTATATTGCTCAGTAGTTTAAAGAATTACATTATTTAATAGTGAATTACTGCAGTGAATACTTAGTTGGAGGCATAGTTGATCAGAATTGACAGTTACATAGTTAAATAAATTAAATAGTGGGTGAGCTGTGAGGTGGATTCTAACAACCAAAAAAACTGAATAAGCATTTAAATATTGGTAAAGGGAAACGGTCATTTTTAGGAAATAATTTTTTATACAGTTTTCTCTGGTCTCGACATGGTTTGAAAGTTGACTTACACTGAATACATTCAGGAGGTTCCAATAAACATTAAACATACTAACAATTCTACAGTTCACCTAACAAAAAGCGTAACACTTGGCTTACAATGACTACATCCTGTGATCAAATACAAGGTCTTAAATTATTATACAGTAGCATGCAAAAGTTTGGGCACCCCTGGCCAAGACTTCTGTTATCTAAGCAAGTGGAAGATGAAATGATTCCCAAAAAACATAAAGTTAGAGGACATACTCCATTTACATTTTCAAACAAAATCATGTTTTATTATCAGATTTCACATTTTCAAAATGACCATAAAAGAAAAAAGGACCACAACAAAAGTTTAGGCACCCTCTATACTTAATACTTAGTAGCACCCCCTTTGGCAAATATCACAGCTTGTAAACGCTTCTTGTATGTATGTAGCCAAGAGTCCTTCAATTCTTCTTGCTGGGATTTTGGTCCATTCTTCCTTACAAAATTCTTCAAGTTCTTTGATATTGCTGGGCTGTCTTGAACGCACTGCTCTTTTGAGGTCTATCCACACATTTTCAATAATATTTAAGTCTGGGGACTGTGACAGCCAAGGCTAAACCTTGGCTG
Source organism: Tenualosa ilisha (assembly GCA_015244755.2). NCBI lineage: Eukaryota > Metazoa > Chordata > Actinopteri > Clupeiformes > Clupeidae > Tenualosa > Tenualosa ilisha. Next base: position 147,081 of record PYXC01002559.1, on the reverse strand, counting down.
GAGTCCATTCTTCCCTCTATTCAGGAGATGTTCTCTGTGCTGTAATGCTTCACAGTTTGACAGGTGTTCATTTCATCAAGGTCTGTGCCCTTTCTTCTCCAAACTTTCCTCTTTTCATTCCGTCCAAAATTTTAACTTCCCAAAATGCAACAGGCTTATTGACATGTTCTTTGGCAAAATTCGAATGTTGAATTTTGTGGTGAGGACGCAGGAGAAGTTTTCTTCTCGTGAGTGTCCCATGAAGGTCATATTTGTGCAGGAGTCGCTGGGTAGTTGAATGGTGTACCACAACTCCAGTGCTTGCCAAGATGTCCTGTAGTTCTCTTGCAGTCAAGCGGGGGTTCTTTCTTGCCTTTCTTGCAATTTTTCAAGCGTTTTTTGGTGATATTTTTAATGGTCTTCCAGACCTTTGTTGGACCTCCACTGTCCTGGTTAGTTGCCATTGAAAACGCTTTGAGATTTTCTTATTGCCTTCTCCTTGCTTGTGAGCATCAATCATTTTCAGCTTCAGCATTCTAGGAATCTCCTTGGAGGAACCCATGGCTGCTGATTGTGTGGACAAGACCAGAGGAGTCTGGGCACTAATAAAGCATTGAAACTCACATCACTTGGTCTTTCCTAATGATGATTGTGAACTGATCCAGTTCAGTAAGATGAAACATTTAGCAAGCATAGATGTAAATGCAAATAATACTGATTGTAAAGTTGAAAATTCAGATCCCACAGGCGCAATCCCAAAAATTGCAATCAAAGGGCCAGGATCTATGCTTTGCTAAAAACCTGTGTGTATGTATGAATAATCTCAGACCAAATGTACTTAATTTAGAGCAGGTCCAAAACATGTCAAACAATATTCCTGGTGCCAGATGGCACCCAAAGCATATTGGGTTAGTATTAGGGTATATCTTGGCAAGTCTTGCCCTTGATTAGTGTGGTCTATGGACAATCTTAATCTGCATTACACCATGTGTACATATATATGTACATTACATTTATGCATTTAACACTTTTATCCAAAGTGACTTACAAAAGAGGATAACATGAAAGAAACTAACAAAGAGTGCATATTGCTAACATAAAAATTGCAGTATTTTAAGTTGAAAGTGCAATAGTGTAATAAAAGTGCAGTATAAAAGAGAGATTAAGTATAAGAGGTTAAGTGCATTCTTGGGGTTCAGAATTCAAGCCAGGAAATATTCTTGGAAGAACTGGGTCTCCAAGAGTTTCTTGAAGGTGGAGAGGGTATCTGTTGATCTGGTAGTGCTTGAAAGGTTATTCCACCAGCGTGGAACAACACATGAGAAGAGTCTGGATTGACCTGTGCAAGGTGTTGGCTGTGCTAGATAACATTCCTAGGAGGAGCGAAGTGGTTGGCGGGTGACATAGGGCTTTAAGAGAATATTCAGGTAGATGGGAGCAGAACCATTAATCACCCTGTAGGCCACCATTAGTGCCTTGAATTTGATGCGTGTGGCTAAGGGTAGCCAGTGGAGTTCAATGAACAGAAGTGTGACATGCGCCCTTTTTGGTTGGTTAAAAACCAGACATGCAGCTGCATTCTGGATCATCTGTAGCAGTCTCACAGCACAGGCTGGAAGACCTGATAGGAGGGCATTGCAGTAGTCAAGGCAAGAGATAACCATGGTCTGTACCAGGACCTGGGTTGCATGTTGGATTAGGTACAACCTGATCTTCCTTTTGCTGAATAGGGAAAACGGCACGACCAAGCCACAGAGGTAACGTGATTCGCAAAGGTCAGTTGGTCATCAATCAAGACACCTAGGTTTCTTGCCATCTTGGTGGGAGCAAAAGATAGGGAGTCAATCTTGATGCTGATGTTGTGATGTATGGTTTGTTTGGCTGGAAGGACCAGCAGTTCAGTTTGGAGAGATTTAGTTGGAGGTGGTGTCTTTTCATCCATGCAGATATCTGAGATCCATGTTGACACTGTGGAGTCGCCAGGAGGACAGGACAGATAGAGCTGGGTATCATCAGCATAGCAGTAATAAGAGAAGCCATGAGGGTGGATGATCGAACCCAGCGAGGTGGTATACAAGGCGAAGAGAAGGGGCCCCAGCACAGATCCTCGGGGTACTCCTGTGGCGAGCTGGTGAAGCACACGTTGAACGACCGTCCAGTAAGATAGGATGTGAACCAGGAGTGCGCTAACTCATGCCCATGTTGGTCAATTTGTCCAGCAGGATGCGGTAGTTGACCGTGTCAAATGTTGCTCATAGGTCCAGCAGGATGAGTACTGAGGATTGCCACTCTGGCCTCTCTCAATGCTTCCATCACAGACAGAAGTGCCATTTCAGTGAAGTGGCCACTTTTGAAGCCAGATTGGTAGGAGTCAAGGAGGTTGTTCTGAGAGAGTAATCCTGTTTGTGACCTGTTTAAAGACAGCTCGTTCAATGGTTTTGGAAAGGAAAGCAAGAAGACAGACAGGCCAGTAGCTCTCCACTTGAGTGGGAGCGAGGGATGGTTTTTTGAGCAGCGATGTTACCTGGGCTTGTTTGAAGGTGGTGGGAAATGTACCCCTAGTTAGTGAAGCACTGACCACATGTGTGGCTGCTGTCACAGTGGTGGGGGTTGTGGCCTGAAGAAGGGTTGTTGGAATAGGGTCCAGAAGACAAGTAGGCTGGCTGTCTGTGAGAAGCTTAGAAACTTCGGCCTCAGAGAAAGGAGTGAATGAAGAAAAGGAAGCAGTTGATTTAGAGAAGCTTGGAGGAGAAACCACTGTAGATGGGTTAGAGAACTGACTACTAATTGCTGCAACTTTGTAATCCAAAGAATATCAAAATCTACGATAGGAGGAAGAGCCTTTTGTTACCATGCACCCCTCCTGTGGAATAATCACCCCACATTCAACAAGTGGACATTCTTAATACCTTTAAGTATTTTGGGAGGGACTGCCTTCTGTTGCCCCCAGTTGCGAGGCATGGTGGCCACTGACCATCCCTGCAGTGGTGCTGGGTTGCCATGCATCATACCTTAGTTATGCTGCTATGGCCTAGTGCCACCACAAAAGCTTCATGTGTCATGTCATACAACTCTCTCTGTTTCTCTCTCTCTCTCTGTCAATATTTATAAATATTTATTTATTTATTTATTTATTTATATACATATATGTATGCCCAAATTACACATTTGCTCTCTGATGTGTGAGCCTGGCCTAATTCACAATTCACAATTATCTCTGCTGAGTGTCGTCCCTGCCTCATTCCGGCGGACTCCTCTCACCCTCCCCTTCTGAGTGGACTACAACCAACACTACGGGAGGCCCATGTCAGGACCGACTCTCCATCATAGAGGCCCTTCCTGGACATCCATGCTAGGCCCGACTCCCCTTCCTTGAGGCTTTGTGATTGCCCCCCCTCACAATGGCACTGTCAAATGGACCCTTATTGTTACCCCCATGACCCATCTCACTCCTTTGAGTTTGACACTGTGTCTGGACGCTGCTACATTGTCCAGCCATAATTCCTGATACCCACCTATAGACTGACTACCATGTAATGTAAAGTGGGATAATACTCTATTATGAACTATTATGAGCCTTAGCTAAAACCATAGGCATCTTGTAGTCTGCCATGGTTACTACTGATTGTAATTTTTCTGAATGACCCCTGGCAATTGGGTTAGCCTCTTGAGTCGTGGATCTGCCCAAGGTTTCTTCCTATATTAACTGAACATAAGGGAGTTTTTCCTTGCCCCGGTTGCTCTTGGGTGCTCCTTCTGTGAAGCGCCATGAGACAATACTATTGTAAAAGGCGCTGTATAAATAAAACTGAATTGAATTTAATTTTGTTAGTGAAAAATGCAGCAAAAGTGTCAGCTGTGAGGTTAGTTGCAGGAGGTGGAGAAGGTGGGTTTAGTAAAGACCGGAAGGTGGAGAAGAGTTTCTTGGTGTTTCATGGCATTGTAAATCTTGTCATGGTAGAAAGAATTTTTCGCAGAAGTAACACTGGAAGGATGATAGCAGTTCTTGATATTGTATTAGTCGGCCAAATTCTTCGTTTTGTGTCATTTCCTCTCAGCAGCTTTGAGGTTAGTGCGCATTGAACGAAGTGAGTCATTAAGCCACGCGTGAGACTGAGTGGATCGAGCAAGTCTGGTAGACAGAGGGCAAGTAGGATCTCAGCGTAGAACAGAGTGACTCTGTGGCATCATCAACCTCAAGAGAAGAGAAACTTCTGGATGGTGGGAGAGTAGATGCCACCAAGGAAGAAAAATGAATAGGAGATAAATTCTGGAGATTGTGATGGAAAGAGACACTGGGAGTAGGTGCAGATGGTTGCTGACGGAGACAAACCTGAACTGAATAAAGTAGTGGACAGATAGATGTAGAGGAGTAACTGTCTGCGAAGTAGTGGCACAGTTACTGGTAAAAATTAGATCAAGTTCCTTACCAGTTCTGTGAGTTGAAGGACTGCAAACCCGCTGTAGCTCATATAGAAAAGGAGTGTACCCTCTCTATTGCATATTGCCGGTTGACATCCAAGATCTCTCTACCTAATTCCTCTTGACACTGCTCTTTAATATGGTTAAGTGAAGGCGTGGAAACACTTTGGAATATTTGATACAATCTAAAGAATAATCCCTTCCAAGATGGGTCATAATGGAGGTACTAAATCAATCCAGTCTTTATCTAACTGGGCAGAAAATGAAAGGAATGTTTTTTTGCTCCATCAATGCCCATAATGGTTGGCTCTCAGTAAGTGAAATCATTTTATGAACATCAGCACCTCAGCACATCAGCACCCCAGTAGTAATTAATAAGTTTAGGAGTCCCAAACCTCCTTTGTTTAAAGACTTTCCAAGAACTCTTTCTTGATTTGTGTAACTGTTTTGTTTCATATAAAAGAAGATATAAACTGATCCAAATCTTTAACGTGTGCTTTGGAAATAAACACAGAAATTTAGGTAAGACAGTGATTTTAACTCACCCTGCCAGTGACTAAGGCCAGGTTGCCCAGCTGGACAAGTTGCGTTTTGTCTTATCTAACAAGGCCCCGTTTTTTGTTGTTTTTTTTTTTGGTAAAACTTTAGATTAGGGTACACATATTCACCATTAACTAGCATCTTATTAATGTGCAAATTAGTGACATAATAGCCATTTGTTAGTCATTATTTACTTATTAATACCTTATTCTGCATGAGCTTATTCTACCGATAGTAAACCATTAACAAAGAATTTCTCCAATATGAATAATAATGACTGCTTATTTATAGTAAATAAGATAATTGTATATGAATCATAATCTCAATATGCTTTGCTCAGTAAGGGGCTGATAAGGTGGTAGTACAACAGGAACAGTTATTCTCAGGAACAGTTCAGGGGAGAGTGTAGAGGCATGCTGTTGATCAATTTCCTTTATCTTGTCCTGCAATTTCTTTCTGGCGTGCAGATAATCTCACTTGTGCAGATAATCTCACTTGTTGTATTTGAAATAATGAAACCTCTGATGTACGCTTTCATAGTCTCTCACAGAATACATCTGATCACTTCTGATGAGTTGTTAGTCTGTAGAAAAAAATCTATTTGATCAGACAAATATCTAACAAAATCATCATTTGAAAGCAATTAAGGTCACTGAGGTGACTCCTGTCCTGATAAGCTATTATGTTTTAAAAGACTGAGTTTTTTCATTATGTCATTATGACTAATTAATAGCGTAGTGAGAGAGAGATAGGACCACCTGATGTCATAAAGTATGTTTAGAAATTCAGTGAATATCATTAGCATATGATACACAAATCAAAACACGTCTGATATCCGCTACAAAAAAAAGATAATTACAATAATTTGTCGGAAGAAGTACAAAAAAACAAAATAGAACAAAAAAGACAATAAGAAAAGCACAGCATAGAGAGAAACAGAATGGTTTCTCTGTAAGGGTTGCTCCACATGAGTCCATAATCTGGTGATCACACCAACTAGAAAATTCAGAAAAAGGGAAATAGCTTACCATGTCTCTCGCTAGCACAGACAAACTTCAGATAAGAATGTCCACAATGTCATTGTCATTTGACTCAACTTGTGCTGTTTGGTAACCTTGCAGCAACTCCATTAATACCTTCAATCAATAAGCTACTGCTATCATAACAACAGGGTTACATTCTCGCATTTAGTCTAACATAGGGACAACTAACCTACTCAGTTGGCTTGTTAATTATTTTCTCGGCAACATAATCCTTTGCTTTACTTGGGACTTTGAATTTTTCTACAGTACCGTCTGGAAGTGTGATTTTCCTCTCAGCAGGGTATACAATGCCAGAGTGAAAATTTGTGATCTTGCCATTCCGTAGCATTTTCTTCACCTCATTGAACTTGGCCTGTTGTCTGCTAACCTCCAGGCTATAGTCAGGAAAAATATATCGAATATCATCCATATTAGTCATCCCCAGGAGTTTCCAGGCAGCCTGCTTTTCTTGGTAGTAGCAGAGATCATTGAATACTGACTGCTTTTACCCTCTTTGTAGTAATGGCATCTGAGAATGAAAGTTCTGGGTGAGTTTGCTTGGGGACTGTCACTTCGCTCCGGTGCATAGAGCTTGGTGTGCCCAGTTGAGCAGAGGCACTTTTTCCAAATCCAACGTCTCACCCAGTATGTGAGATATATAGTTTACTGCCCCCTTGACAGCCTCTCTTCCATCTTTTAGCCCAATTATTCTTAAATTGCTATTCCAGGACTTTGTTGTGTGCTTTCAAATTGGCTATATGTTTCTTCATTGTTGCCACCTCACATTCAAGAGTACTGACCACAGAAGACTGTTCGCTAGCAGCATCTTCAACTTGTTCAAACTGCTGCTCCAAAGTGCCGATTCTACCATTAACATTGTCCATACCCGCTCTCAACTCCTCTATCAGTTGGTCCACCTGACTTTTCATGTCTGCCATCCAAAATGGCCTTCCATCCTTCCATTTTCTCATCGATTTTTGCTAGGAGTTCTTCCTTTAGGGAAACAATCGTCTGAAGTATTGGTTCCTGTCCCAATAGATTCTTAGCCATAAAGGAGGTAGTGCTATCCGGAGTGTTTGCTGGCTTAGTGGTCTGCTATGACCAGACATAGTAACTAAATAACTAATAAGCTACACAAAGTAAAATATAGCAACTTTATAGGTAAATAGGTTTAATAGGTTTAAATAATCCGTTAATTCTCAACTGGTTGTAGATATCCTTACTCCAATCTGTGAACTATGTACATAATTTCAATTCCAGATTCCAAAACGGTTCATCTTTACCCGGAATAAGCATAGGTCTGGATGGACCTACTATGAACACACTATGACATTTTGTCTTGTTATTTAAAAAAGAAAATATCGCTGGAAATATTGCATCAATAGAATGGCATGATAGCTTCTGCATAACAGCAATCAAACAGTCGCCAACGGAATTACACGTTATTTAAGTGTTTTTCTGTGGTCAGATTTAGTTACAGCCTGTAGCCAACAAATGCCTGAAGTAAACACAAACTTCATTAACGATATATGCTTTAGGCTAATGCTTACAATTTAAAATTTGTTTTTTTAAGTACAGCTCAACCAATAACTCAAATTCTGACTGAGTTGCTAGTTGTAACTAGCATGTTGATTTAGCTCCTGCTGTTTTCTGACACAAATGAATGTAGTTTGTGTGGATAGATTTTTTAACATAGGTTAACATAGTTTGTATTCATTTTAAATTAGCTGTACTCGCCCTTACAAAGTGCGCAATGCAATATAATGATAACTTATTATCAATGTACGCTGGTTTGCTATCATGAAGGGAGCATTCCACTAGCTATGTTTACAGCTAGCATCACACTGCTAAGTTGTCACGTTAAATTAGGGACTGCTAGGTTAAAACGTTGCAAGACTGTGGTGATGAAATGAAAATAGTCTCTGTGGTGAAGTAGCCTACTCATGCAGGGTTTATTTCTGGGCGACATAGGATCAATGACGATATAGACACATAGGGCAGGTAGCCAGGAGATCCGCTGGGCTCACTAACACAGCTTCCCCACTGAGAGCACCTTATGCTTGTGATCAGTTACTTCAGTTACAATATCTTATAAACTGGGGTCTTTTCTGCTCATGGTTTACCCCACTGAAGAATTTGAAGTGTATGGTGTACTCCATGTAGCCGTGTGGCAGCTGTAACAGCATTTTAACAGCATTGGCACAATAAGCAGAATTTGTTACCCCATAAACTGCCAGTTAGTCATAATTTTAACCAAGTAGTTGATGGAATGTGCTTGTTATTTATTATGTTTGCTCATAGAAAGAGCAGTGACTAGAGAAACTGTTGTTTTTGATCGTTTATGGAAATCTAGCAGAAATAAAGCTAGGGCCATTAAATGTTCAGGCATTGTTTTGGTTGTTAACGGTAAAACCGTCGATTGGTGGGTGGATTGGGGACACACACCTGGTTCATCTCAATTAGCAGAGCTGAGCGTCTGGTGGACAGGGTTTCCCATAGAGACTGAATATGTTTCACTTTGGTAGTTCTCAAGACCTGAATAACATAAAAATGTTTATCTAATGTACAACAAAGAGCCAAAATAAGCAATGTCAAGAACTATATTGCTTAAATGAATGTGTCAGTATTTACACAGGCACACACACACACACACAATGATGGCATACCGGGATCTCCAGGTGCTGGGATCTGTCTTCCATTCTTAGTTCATGTTTCAGATAGTCCACAAGCAGCATATCTTTGGAGCTGAAGGACAACTCCAGGAAACCAATGGCAATTCTCAAGGTAGACAGGGCAGCAGAAATTTCGCTGAGGACTCTCATTTCATTCATAATGTAACTCTTGTCTTGAACTGACAAGGGCTCCTGTACAGGACCAAAAGCAATCTTATAAACTAAAGGTCAACAAACAAAAAGCTAAGGTTGTTAAATGATTAAACTCTCTCATTAATGGTGTAATTTGCTGAAAATTAATTGCAATTAATTAAGTCTTTCTTTTAATAATGTACACTTTAATATAAAATCACAGAATTATAATAGCATCAACACCAAGAAGGCGTGTGAGACTGTTATTATTATTATACTTGTAAGCATCTTTTTCATTTTGACAACAGATTCACTGCTGTTAATAAATGCACTAATTTTGACAACAGATTCACTGCTGTTAATAAATGCACTAATTTTGACAAGAGTAAAACAGACACCAATAAAAGCATGAGGAGTCATACCAAATCAGATTTCACTTTACTGAAGAAAGACTGCAAAGTTGTTGCAGAATTGCATTCCATTTCAGGTAAAGTCTGAAATACACAAAATAAGGTTAAGAACATATGTTCTGTAAAGAGTGACAGAACATAACCAAATTAATTACTATTCCTTAACAAAATACACTCAGTGAGTTTTCAATTGAGAGAGCCCTCGAAATTGTATACATACAGAGAGGTCAATGAGTGGTTTTTCACTGATAAAGCGACTGATCAGTTGACTCTCCAGGGTTCTGAAATTGTAGTTAGTGGTCTCAGTACCATCCTCATTCACAATGTACCCAAAGTTTGTAATGGCCATTGGAAGAAAGTCTTCTTCCAAGTCGCATGTGATTACATGGGAGGGTTTCAAGTCTTCAGCTTTCATTTGTCTGTATCCAATATTTAATATTAGATTATTACATACTTGTGGTAATATGAAAAGTTGATACAAAAGGTACAGACATCCAGAGAGAAATGTATAATAAAATAGGACTACAGTCTGCACACCAGATACTGCTGCCAAACATTTAATGTGGGTCAGATATAGTAGTCTAGATTAAATATTTAGGAGCAATACCTAGTATGTGGACTCTATTTAGAATTATGATGATGACGATCATTGTTCTTTAACTAAGCACTAACAAAAATTAATCAACTTGGAAAAAACATTAACTAGAGCTACACTACTAAAATTGTTTCTTTTCCTCTTTGGAACAATGTCAATGTAATTTTTATAGTTTGAAATGCACATTGAAATTTTAAGGACTATATGTTAGAAGCCATGGTAAGCTTACCTGCTTTCTTTGATCTTTGCACTGTTAATGCAGTTGTTCTGCATTCTGGCGAGATATGTTGTCACTATTTGTGTTAAAGTGTTTTTTCTGGGCAGAAGATCAAGAATCTTTATGGTGTCTTCATCCTTCTGCTTTAGGTCTGGTGAGATCTCAACATCTATAAAACAATGACATGTTATAGTTTCAGTTTTTCTCAGATGTTTTTTTTTCACAATTGATTTTATATGAAGAAGTGGTGGGAAACCCTTACAAGATGAGTTCTTCAGATGTCTCCAAACACTCATCAGCTTCTTTAAACCCTCTTCAAGTAGAAGAATCTCAGCTAGAAAATAAATATCTATGAAATCATTATCTTAAGACAACGCACACTTAGGGAATCACAATACTGGATTTCTATATATGATATGTAGATATTTTCAGACTCATTTGCTGCTGATGCTGACACCTGTGTATACACCTTGTCCTTTAAGGGTGACAGATAACATGTAGCCTACCAAACAGTATTACCTATACTAAGTGGTGGCAAGTGATGCTACAAAATTTTGAAATTGCATTTTTTTTAAAGGCAAATCCTTCATTTTAAAATACCAGTAAATCAGACCAAAACAAGAAAACATATATAGAGTATAGCTTATTAGAGCATTTCTTGCAAATGACGATACTCAGTTACAGTATACTGTAGATCAACCAACACATGTATCTTTCATACCTGGTGGGGCTTTTGACAGGAACTCGTCCACTGACATGTCTTTCAGGTCAACTAAATCAGTGTAGCGAAAGTGGAGCATGAGTTTCAGCTGAAGATTCAGGATCTGAGGTAAATGTCTGATGTGCTGAATATGGCCATGCTAAAAACAGTAGATAAACATATTTCAGTTCACTTTATACAATGTGTGTAATTATGAACTAGAGCTAGTTTCAAAAAATCAATTCAGCAGTTAATATTGATTCTCATTGGAAAATTCAATATCGATTCATTCTTTTGTGGATCGATCTTTTGTCTACAGTATGTCTGCTTACCATAAGCAATATTTTTTCAGCCGCACAAAAGATGTGCACATCAGAGACCAGTCAATTAACATCAGAGGCTGCTCCATTGAAATCAGTGTTAGGGCTACCCATTTGGCGTGTGGCAGTGCGTGGGGCAGTTTCAACCCTACCCACTTAAAACTGCTTAGTGCCACAGAAACTAAAAATTGGTTTACTAACTGGTTTACAAATGTCATATAGGTATACAGGAATCTTCTTTTGAATAATCATTAATACTATTTTATTTCATTTCTTTTAGCCTATACCAATTTTGCAAGCTGCAAGTGAGATTGAACTAAAACTTCTAAAGCTCAGAGTAGCCTAGATGACATTGCTGAATTCCAGTGTCCGCTCTAAGCCCTGAGCCCTCAAAGACTTAACTAGCATGAATCAATCATAAAGCCAAGTCATGCCAGTCTTTGGTTGAGGGTTTGGATTTGGGATGATAATGAAATAGGATATCTAACGACCTGTGAAAATACACCAGAATGCAGGAAATGACATCTCATTTAAAAAACAAAAATTCTGGGGGAGGACCCCCAAGCCCCCCGCAGAAGTTGTGCACAAACACATTACAAATGCTTTCAATACCCTTGTATTTCTTTAGCTGCAATTGCTAGAGCAACTTATATTGTTGCGTTTTATAGGCTATTAGCCCGCATCAGCAATGTGTTGTCCACACAACATATGTTCAGCAATACTACTTTGAAACAAATGCTGACATCTGTGTTTGCACCCATTTAGTGATTATTTTTTGGTCCCCCCAAGCAAGCCTAATGCCCACCCAATGACAATTGACCAACATTTTCAAAGTTTGCTTAAATTTGCTGCTCTCTGTTACTTTAGTCTCTAGCTTCTGGCTTTCTCATCTGCGCTGCCTTTATCACTACCAAAGAAACACTATCGGCTGTAGGGTTATTTAATTATTTATCTGCCTTAAGTGGGGCACGTCACCCTAAAAACAAGTAGCCTGTGCTACATTAACATTATTTTGTGACTTAGTTTGTTAATGCCATGTATGAAAGGTTGAGAAACACTGATGTAAACATACTGGCTATGAAAGTGCTCCACTTACTCATTTCATAACCTGGTTTAGAAACTAAAATGGTTCTACAATCGATATTGAATCTAATTGAATTGGAAGTGAATAAAACTGAATCTAAATGAATTGGATTGTGAATAAAACTGAATCTAAATGAACTGGATTGTGAATAAAACTGAATCTAATTGAATTGGATTGTGAATAAAACTGAATCTAAATGAATTGGATTGGAAATGAATAAAACTGAATCATGACCTTGTGGATAATATAAACCATACAAGTCTCATCTTCAAAAATGAGAATAAATTCACAGTCTGGAAGACAAATCATTTTCATACACAAAATGACAGGAACAGTGACAGATGTATGTGGTACATTCTCATTAAGTCTGATACAGCATGAAATTGCAGTAGTACTGCTTACTTTCCTGAGAAGTTCTAAAAGAGCTGGATACTCATATTTTCCATCTCCCAGTTCCACCAAGTGAGTGAGGCGCTGAATGGTCATTCTCTGTTCATATCTCCACATGAGTGGGAGGTTGAATATGTTAGAGGTGGGAAGATCTGTGAGCCTTGGCATTTTGCTGTAGAGAATATTTACTAAAGTGTCTTCGGTATTATTGAGCAGAATGTCATTATGCACTCTTGAGAGGTTTCGATCAAATTCCTGTATTTAAATAAAAAAACATATATATAAGATCGAAAATATTCACATTTTTTCCTCACCTCATAATTTCCTTTCATCACATGTTTACATTTGCAACTTGCTGCAAACCAAAAGACGCTGCATTTCATGTAAGTACTAAAACTATTTAGCAGATGTTTAGATTTAAATTTTGTTTACCAAAAGGAAAGCTCGTGTTTTTGTTTGCATGTGGTCTTCCCACTGATTTCTCTTCTCTCTTGTCTCAGTTTTGCAAATGTTTAAGCCAGAGAGAGCTGAAACAAGAAAAAAGAAATTAATTTCTTTGTTAGGTTAATTATTATCCTTGTTTTCTAAAATAGATAGCTTCAGACAGTGCACTCTATTTTCAGACCATTTTGCATTGCCTGATAGATGCCACCATGGATACAGTTAACAAAGGCAAATTGGACCCTTTCAGCCCTCAATATGAACGCAAATCGATGACTCAGCATTTTTGTGCATTTATCTGTGAACACTCCAACTGCGCTCAGACTCCTTAACCCCATCAGATCTGTTTTTTCTGCTGAGCAAAAAAAAAAAAAAAAAAAAACATCTGATTTTTATTCCTCTCCAATATAGGAATTGGTGGGAGGAACTGTCTGTTCCTCCCACCAAAGTGGCAAGAAACCTAGGTGTCATGATTGATGACCAACTGACCTTTGCAGATCACGTTGCCTCTGTGGCTCGGTCGTGCCGTTTTTCCCTATTCAACATAAGGAAGATCAGGCCGTACCTAACCCAACATGCAACCCAGCTCCTGGTTCAGACCCTGGTTATCTCTTGTCTTGACTACTGCAATGTCCTCCTATCAGGCCTACCAGCCTGTGCAGTGAGACCGCTACAGATGATCCAGAATGCAGCTGCACGTCTGGTCTTTAACCAGCCAAAAAGGGCACATGTCACACCTCTGTTCATTGAACTTCACTGGCTGCCCTTGGCTGCTCGCATTAAATTCAAGGCACTTATGTTGGCCTACAGGGTGAATGATGGCTCTGCTCCCATCTACTTGAATTCTCTTCTGAAGCCCTATGTCACCCGACGACCACTACTCTCCTCTACGGAACGTTTTCTAGCACGGCCAACACCTTGTGCAGGTCGGTCCAGACTCTTCTCATATCTGGTTCCGCGCTGGTGGAATGACCTCCCAAGTGCTACCAGATCAACTGATACCCTCTCCACCTTCAAGAAACTCGTGAAGACTAAGCTCTTCCAAGAATATCTCCTGGCGTAAACTTTGAGAATGCACTTAATAATTAAATTTCTCTACATTGTGTTACACTATTGCACTTTCAACTTAAAACAGCGCAGATTCTATGTTAGCAATATGCACTCCTTGTTAGTTCATTGTGTTGCAGCTTGAATGTTATCCTCTTTTGTAAGTCGCTTTGGATAAAAGCGTCTGCTAAATGCGTAAATGTAAATGTAAATGTAAATAGAAATAAAAAGGGGAAAAAAATAAATTTTTGCGATGTTTTTATCAATATTTTTTATGTCCATTACAAAGGACGCCACAACAAAATGAGCATAAAATGACATTAAAACTTGTATGTAACCATGTAACACCTATGTATGACCTACACATCTGAAACTGGATGTCTGCATGTAGGCCTACCAAAAAAACAAAAATATGGTATAAGCTACTTTTAAAATTAGGCTATTCATAAGAGCTAATGGGACGTCTGAACCAACATGGTTACCTAAGGTGTGATGTTTTGTGGACTGTTTGCCAGTGACTAGGGATGTAATGATACACCTAACCCACAATAATATGCATGATTACAACTCACCTGCCCAACAAGCCAAACCACAACATTAAGATGTAGGTGAAGGGCATAGCCACGATGGATTGACCCTCCGAATCCGAAAGGTGCAACCAACGACTAGATATCAAAATAAATCTGCAAGCAATTGGATAATGCAAAGACCAATAGATAGAAACTGAAAACCACGCCCTGAACAATAAAGAAAAAAAAACTCATTCACTCTGAGTTTCTTGGGAGAGAGGGGGTGTCGCTTGATTTCACAATCCTTTTAGATTCCTCCTTTCTGGTTCAAACAACACAAAAAACACCTTAAACCTGTTGTGTAATAACATTTTTGACAACAAGGATTCTAGAGCAGAGCAAGACAGATCAGAAACACAATGGGCATGAAGTATGCACGGGACTCTCTAGAAACACAGCATTACGCCCGGATAAGCCTGGTTTAGGTAGGACATAGCAGTGCACGGTCTCCATGATCGTCTGTGTGCACTAGCCTGCACTTGCATTGCCTGTGCACTCTACTTTCATTCTTGTGTAGCATTGGACTGCTGCAGTAGTTTGTGTGAGATGCCAAAGACGGGAGTATTTGTTTTCGTATATGTTATTGTGATGGTTCAATACCATATGGCGTTACAAAGTAGACAATGGCAGTAAGTGTCCCATTAATCAACACAAAAAATCTTCTAATGTTTCAAGCAGACACTTGGCCAACTCGCAGCCTATTTAAAGTTTCTTTTGTTACACCAGTGCTCAAACAGACTCACTCATATACAAATGAGCACTCCTGTCTACTCGTAACTCTTTTTAGTGATGACAAAATGTAGAAAATGTTTACTTTTTTTACTGGCTCAGGGAAAAGAATTATTGCTGGGCTATGCTCTGCCTGGCAGTAAGGATCAGGAGACTGAATAATTTTAACATTTTAGCATGTCTCAAGCTGCTCGAGTTGCATTAGATTGTTAGACAGATAGTAGGCAGAGGTGGTTTGGCTATAGCTGCTTCTACCTCCTAAGCACTTACAACATAAGCACTTATGTTCTTATTAATGACATACATACACTTTATTTTATTTTTCAATTTGGAGTGAGCTTGGAGTCCTTCAGGGGAGGACCTGGTGTGCCAAGTGGGAGTCCCCCTAACACTGTTACGTCGTAGCAATGTTGTAATGCATTTACAAGTAGAACGTCACAGCAACGTAATGTAGTGATTCCCCCTAACGTTGCAGCAATGTATTGTTAATGTGACCAAACGTTATGGCAAGAGGACATTGTGGCGACCTCTTCTTAATCTGGTGACCAAATCACTACGTTGTGGCAACGTTACACAAAGTACAGTACCTAATGGCAATATGATCCAGTGACCAGGTTATGCCTCTGAAAACTTATGGTATCTAGCGGTGACATTATGGCAGCGTTCTAAAGACATTACGCAAATTTGCTGAAAGGTAATGTTGCAGTGACCAAACTACAGCCTTCTGGCTACTGAGAGAGAGAAACGTTGGCTGGCATGGTTGTGTAACAAAATCCTCCATTCTTTCCAAAGCCAAAAAAAAAAAATGATTTAATACATTCGATGAGCAAAATCACGTGGTTTTGGTCATAGCTGTAAATCTCACGTTGAGTCAGCCTTGTAAATAGATTATAATAAATGAAAGATTATTTCATATATTTCACTACTTGTCACTTCTTCGGACACTAAACCAGGCAGCCACTTCAAGATGCAAGTTTGAACTCCCTATGTGTACCAAGGTCAACCGTTTCCCGTAATTAGCTTTTTCGTTGGTAAACAATTGCAATGAGGCTATAGCTATGAGCTAACTATGAAATCACCCTTAACTGCACAGGAACATGCAGAGCTTAATAGTTAGGCTTACTTTGGATAGTAACACAGTATAGCTACACTATACAACAAATTTTTATGCCTAAAACCAATCTAGCCAATCTTCATCCTGAAGCGAACATCCTTCTGGGATACTACATGTTCGACTATCGTGCACAGAGCCCATTGTGACAGTTACAAGCCTACGAGAATGCGCTCCATGAACACATATTGAGTGAGTGACACAGAACGCCTAGTCCAGCCTCCGGACAAGAAAGATGTGCACACTCAATAAAAGAAAAAAACTGAAAGGAGTACGTGGAGTATTTCACATCAAATACTTAAAAAAGAGTGTTTCCAAGCAACACTCAAACGTTAGAGCAATAGCACACGCAGATAGCAAGACACTGGTGATCTGACGGCGGCCTGCCACTGGTGGTCTGCTGGCATTTTGCTCATTGGTTCTCTGGCGGTCTTCCTCTATTTCACCATATGTGGTATTTTTGCTATCTGAGAAATATCATTTTTGGCAAAACAAGCAGCGGAGAACCAATGAGCAAAAATGCTAGTGGTCTGCAGGCGTAAATAAATATTTATTTATTTGATTCTATATAGAGAGATCTTGACCCCTGCAATGTTTAGCATAAAGTTGCACCCTTGTTAAAGAGCAACAAGTTGAAATTTGTTAGTGAATTTACACATAATATTGCTCAGAAATGAGTATAGAAACATTTCAAAATTATTCATATGATTTATGATACGTAATCCCTGAAAATCTTTTGAAAAAGTTATAATTTTAGGCAAGTTTAAGCAATCCTCTTGAACATTCTTTGTGTGGCATTTGTATGTCATACATCATAAGCTGAGGGAGTCTTCCTGTCTTTCACCAGCTGTCCCTTGCTGGAGCATCAGGCACATCTGTCTCATCTACAATCTCATCCTGTCATATTTAAAATGCACAAAACATCGCTAAAATTGTCTGCCTTCCCTACCAAATGAAATCATACAGTAACCTGCTATTAATAGTCTCTCACAACTCGATCAAGGTCAAGTTACATCCTCCAATATATTCACTGATATTTCCATCACAATGAGGGATGAACAGGCACTACAGGTCAACAAAAACTACAGCTGACCTACAAAGTCAAAAATACGCCATGTAATCAAGTCACGGAGCCTACCAAACCACATGCTACGATGTATGTGATGCAAAGATAAGTTAGCTGGCTGGGGTTAATAAACACATTTTCTAGCATTTTCTAGAGTCCCTGAGATGGAACACTTCCCCTTCACAACACACAGATGAGCTGACCAACTGACAGTCTAGTGTTGTGGTTTGTGCTGGAGGAATATGTTGCTGGACATCACATTGTCAATCAGCCATTAACAACACACCTAGCATACTGTCCTTAGGCTACATTAGGTTTTATGTTTAGACGGCTCTAGCTTAGATGAACTGAATAAAGTAGCAGGTGGTCATGAGATTCAGCTGTGCTTATGCTTATTTTGATACAGGCCTATGGTTTGTCATTTGTTCAACTATTGCACCACAAGAAAAGTGGGTATATGAGTTGCAGAATAACTGCATCAATAAATGTAATGTGGCGTGCTGTACATTCAAAGTAGTTTGTGAGAAGTATATTCTCACAAACTGTTTATCACAGACAGTGACTGGTATCATTGCAACATTGCAAAGCTCAGAAGAAGAGTGTGGTGGCTCTCTATGGCCTGTAGACACACAATACAAAACGTGTGTTTTGAGAAATGCAATACCTGAGGGACTTTCCATGATGTGCCTCAAAAACATATGGACACCAATTTCAGCATCCTCTGTACTCTTTCCCAGGACACTAGCAAGCAGTTCAATGTCCTTCTGAAGATGGTCACATAGATATACTCCAATATCACAGCCTGGTTCAGAAATTAGCGCCTTAATGTCCTGTAGAAAAAAATAAATCTATTAGCTATCATTTAAATAAAACTCCTTCAGGGCTTTCATCATGGTGTGCAGTTCAGTCACGGCCCTGCCTGGCCCCTCCCCTATCTGTTTTTTCCTCTTTTGCATCTCCCGACAGGTGAGCTAAATGCAAGTGCATCGCATGCTGATTGCTTCCTGCTTTTTGGGGCTTTAAAAGCGCTTCAGCCTTGATCACAGATCCTGTCTTTTCTTCCACACCCTTTGGGACTTTTGTTTCTTTACCCACAATGCCTCAATGAGACTATGATATTTTCTGTAGAAAGCCAATAAACAAATCTCTTACAGGGTTCCCACACCTTACATTAATTCACATTACCTTACATTAATTTTTTAAGGACTTTCCAGGACCAATTTCCTCAAATTCAAGGGCCACATTTTAATTTGACATCGGCATTTACCTACTGCTCAATATGTTATCAATAAACAATTTAAATACAGTGTCAATTTAGTAAAAGACTGTGACTATCAACATAAAAGTTGCTGGGTCAGAATCAGTGCAAGAAGGTATTGAGTGATTGAGTGTATATCAATAATGCAACACTTTATCCCAAACATGATCAAAGCCAGGATAAGCCTCATATTCGGGATACTGAAGAACATATAAACACAGTCACACGTTTACATGCACTTACCGTAAGTATCCCGAATACAAGGCTTATCCTGGTTTTAATCATATTCGGGATAAAGTGTTTCCATGAATGCAGAGAAAGTTATTAATGTCCCTGTTGATGTGACAAACACTAAGATTCCGGTTACTGATTATAGCATTCTTTGCGGTGCTCTTAAGAGCAACGCTTGATTGTCTTGGCACTTATCAGCATCTTAAGGTGTTTACATGCTACAGTATCCCAGTTTCTTTCAGAGACTCCACCCAGCATATCCCAATTTCTCAGAAACCGGGAAAAGGGCTCATTCAGGATACTGATACATGGGAAAAGGTGTTTACATGCGCAAACGCAAAGTCTTACTTTGTACTCCCGATCAAATGCATGTGAACATAGTCATTGATGCACCAATTGGAAAACACGTTTCATTTGGAATAAGGAGGCATATGACCTGCAGTCAATCTTTAAGCCCATCTACGGTTAGAACTTTATGGTTTTCTGTCCCAATGAAATATTATTACAATCCGAATGAACGATCAAACTTTACCAATAAAACCTACAGTAAAAGAAGAACGAACAAACTTTTGCAAATTGAAAGTCAGCATAGGCTCTACAGAATCAACAGAATTTTAAACAAATGTATGTCTTTTTATGCCTATTTTCAAAAACTTTCCAGAGCCTTGAACTTATTTTTTCATATTCACAAACTTCCAAGGATTTCAAGGACCCATAGGAACCCAGCTTTTAGCTAAGCAATCTGCTGGTCTGTAGCCTATGCCTGAATATGCCTGAACTATTTATTAAATGGAAGGCTGCACTCGTGATAATCCTCACCCAGCTAACCAGATTTGGCTTATCTTTCACACTGAACACGCCAAGGCTATGAGACTAGGGTCCGAGGCAGGTGGATGGGCGGGTCAAGCGGACACCCGACCCTGTGTTGGTCAGTGTGAAAAGAATAGGCAACACATGAAAGTCGGGTATTAAACACAAGATATTCGGGAGTGTGAAAGGGCCTACTGATTGCACGCACTTTTATTCTCCCAACAATTAAACTAACTGACTTATGGTGACTGACCTCCATTTTAAGTTTGTTATCTTGAATACCCCTATATTTTTGCTTATTGTAACTCCGTATGTGGACTTCCCTTTGTTGTGACATGGCCCTGTGCCAGGCAGGTGTAACAATCTGCACAAAAGTATCAACACATTCAACACATTTTCCCAGCTCAAGACACAATAAGAATGTTCAAAAAGACAAAACACAGATCTGATCAAATGATGAAATTCACACCAACATGCTTTTTTCACCTACAGTCTCTCAAATTCAATAATTTCCTGCAAAATCAAAAGCAGAGGCCACGCTCCAACAAAGAATAGGTGTCACTACCCTGTCCTGTCTGTCTCTGTTTCCTCCCGTTTCCTCCTCTCTCTGCTGCTAACCCGTTAACAAGCTAAATTAATTTCAATCACGTCCTCTCATTTCCTCGTTCTCTGCTAATCTACTGGTTTAGGCTTCACCTGCTACCCACTGGTTGTCTCCCCAGCTGTGTCTCATTCTCCCTAATGTCTGCCAGTATTTATTCCCTTCTGTTTCTGTTTTGTCTTGCATGATCACCTGCCTGTGCCGAACCCGGACCGCCCCGACCTACGCTCTGCTCTCCAGCCTCGGTTTCCAACTCGCCGCCTGCCCTCGACCAACGCTCTGCTTCTCTGCCCCGGCTACCCGACCCGACGTCTGCCCGACCACGAGTGCTCCTGCCAGCCCGTCCCTGCTCTACGCGCCTCCTGCATCCCCGCACCGAGGGCACTCTCACGGAGCACACTCTCACTCCCTTTTTCCCCAATCCTTAAATAAAGACTATTTATAACGAGATGCTATCGTGGTCCATCCTGTCTGTTTTGTGACAATAGGTCCTGAAAGGGGTAAAAATAGTCAACTTTTGAGGTCACTTTCTTCAATTTGTTACCTAGCAGCCTGTCAACCAAACTACTGTCTACCAAACAACTTTAGCTACTTTGCTAAATATAATGTATCATAGTAACAATACAATCAATATCAACTTTGCATATTTTTGAGACTCACTGCTTTAAAATTATTGTGTTTTGGAAGTGAAAAAAGTCTGTGTGATTGTTGCCAAAGCCAACTCACTGAGATACTGGACCTAATTTACTTTTGGGGTGCCAGGTTCACAACTTAGCCTAATTTAGCATTTTGGATGCTGTACCTCAGGTTTATCCATTGCTGCCCATAGCATGCAAGAGTGCACGAGTGCTCTAACGAGGCATAGAGATGCTCCTGACAAACTCCTCTCACAGCCTGGGTATATACGGCTGCTCGGGTCTCCCAGGATATGGCCCATCTGATCAGCATCAGTCACTCTAATAATCATGAATATGGAAAAAACATAATGTGTGAAAAAAAATCATACTCAGATGGAAAATGCTAAGTGGTACCAAAAACTTCTCTGACACACTGCCCTCATGTCTTGCCATGTCAGCAGCAATTAGGTAATACTTTACATACTCTTTGAAGCCTTCCACTGGTTTATGTGATGTACCACCAATGTCATGATTACAGTATGGACATTTGGCTGTGACCCATGGCATCCCACACTGTTAGGATAACATTGAGTACATAAGCA
Organism: Tenualosa ilisha; assembly: GCA_015244755.2. Lineage (NCBI taxonomy): Eukaryota > Metazoa > Chordata > Actinopteri > Clupeiformes > Clupeidae > Tenualosa > Tenualosa ilisha. Next base: position 125,516 of record PYXC01002559.1, on the reverse strand, counting down.
GAGGAAATACATTAATCATTAATGTTGCCGATCCAGATAAATGTTATGCTTACATTTTCAAGCACAACTGGTTGTCCACATTTGCACCCTAAAAACAAAATATAAAGAGAGAACAAAATTAAAATGTGTATTTGTTTGCTTAGTAGAATGTAGTGAAGAATTTAAATTAAAACATAAGAGATCAATCTGATCAATCACACACTTACGCCACAACTTTCCCCTAGCTCCAGCTCCAAATTCTTCCTGGTTAAATTGGATATCAGGCATAGTTGGGAGGAAGGTTTGCTGTCAATGATAAAATGTTTTTATTAACCACTTAAATACACAGTTTCCCCTAAAGATGTTCCTATCAACTGGAGTTCTTGATGAACAGGGAAAAATATTATATAACGCAACTTCCAGGAAAGAGACAGGAAAAAGGAGCCGAAATACCAACCTGACACCAAGAAAAACATCTAAATCACATGGTGGTCCCCTACGTATCTGGATTATCTGAGAAGCTAAAGAGAATCTTCTTCAATCACATCCCAGTCTACCTGGCAACAGCCTCAGACAGAGACTGGTTCACCCCAAGGACAAAACTCCTAGGCACAACCTTCAACAATGTGGTTTTTACAGTACAATGCAGTGAGGTGTGCCCAGATCTGTATACTGGAGAAACTCAGCAACCACTTCATATATCTGCTATATGTCTTGAGATCCCATCCCAGGCTCCACACCATCAGCCCAGTTCTCACTCTCTGGATCCTGTGATCATAATGACTCTCACTCAAATTCACACATTGACATGCTAATTATGTTAATGGGTGACTTATGTGATGTCGCATGACAAGCGGTGTGGTCTACAGATCACAGCCCCACCCACAGTGGTCCAAAGATAAATCTCCTGGTTCTCCATCGTCAGGTCAGAGCTGAAGAAGCCTTTTGGATGAAAGGTGAAATGTCTTCAAGCTCCAAAAAGAAGTCCAGTTGCGTATAGCTGCATCTTTGACGACCATGACCCGGATGAATGATAATCTGATCTCACTGATAAGACTTCAGTGATTGTACACAGAGTAGCGCAACCATTGCCAGTAGCCTAATCCTAAATTCACTTGCCCGAGAAAACATGTACATGCAGCGAATATTTTCAAAAAGACAAATAAGGACAAGTTTAGATGAGACATGACATGACATAAAGTAAATTATACAAACACCGAACAAAAACATGACCTAGATGGGATGGCTTGACTCACCAGCATCCCTGTAACTTGGCTATCTGTCTATCTATCTACTTCAGTGGATATCTGGACAACATGGACCTTAGACATTTTTGACAATATATCAGTATGGCACGTTTGCCCACATTCTACTGCTGTTTGTTAGTTTTTTGATTGTTTTACCTAATAATCATATAGCACAAACTGGAATTGCTTTGTATATCATTTTTTGCTTAATATGGTCAATTTTAGTTGCATTATATGGCTACAATGATCAAATATATTAATGTAAAGAAATGATCAAAGATATTAGACATCTATACATGACAGCATACCTTGACACTGTTGGGCTGTGTACAAAGAGTACTGAGTAGTTTCATTTCAGGGGCTGTGGACTGGTACACCACAGCTACTGTGTGGACGACGATGAGTGTTAAACTGGAGTCATGAGAGAAGCTGAGCTTTTTTGACAGATGACTGAGACTCCTCTGAGATATCCTCTGGCAGATCATAGCAATGTTTTTCCAGTCTTTGTTGTGTTTTGCCTCTTCACACACCTGTGCAATCTAAACAAAAATGATTTTTGACGTTTTTACCCAAGACATTTAACAGAATGACTTATAAATCACCAAATTAATTACTTCAACGAATTGAATTCACTTACATAATAAAAATGTATACATCACTTTTATAGACAATGAATAATGAGAGGGCTTCCTGTTTGTGGTGTGGGAGACCATGTAGGTTAATGCAAGTTGCCAACAGGTAAACAGTTGTTTGTCGACATGGTGGATTGAAGGGGTTCTTCATGTGTAGTGTTTTTTGGTCACTGCCCCTCTCCCGTGAATGTTGTAGAAGTTGTGTGGCTGTCAACTTTCAAATCTTTTTTTTGTTGAGCAGCTCTAACTGCTTTTCCTTAAAATGTTCCTTCCATTTTGAAATCTGTGCTCTTTCTTGATTTGTACTGGTTGACATGGCCACTATATCAAGCAGCACTATTTCAATTAAGTTTACAAATATTTACTTCAGTGACAATAATTATTCTAATATAGCACATCAAAATTGTGATGTGCTATGAGCCTTGTAGGGCAGTATTCCCACCTAACCAATTTTGCCATATTTGGTCTCTCAAAAGGTGGCGCTACACCACACAAGTGGATGACAGCTTGTTGGATGCAGGTCTTTGAGACCTACATACCACTAAAATTTCATGATCTCTGGTCTTGCGGTTCTCGAGTTATTCCATGAAAACTGTGTCTGACCAATCAGCTTTGGGGGTGCTAGCACGGGGGGAAGCAATCCCTGTCCCTTTCCCTTTTTCTGCAGGAAATGGAGAAGAAAATTTTGCTTCTATAGAGAAGCCCAATCTTTTGCCTCACCTGCTTTGCACGGTATTCAAAATGGAAAGAAAACATCAGTTTCTCATCTAGCCAGATGCCCAGATACTTGTATATTGATATCTTTTCAATGTTAAAACCATTTAAGGTGCTTAAGTGTAAGATGCCAGAGTCAATGTTATTCTAGAGAATAGCGTAAATTTAGTTTTATTAGCGTTTAATACTAGCTTAAGTCTAAAGAGGACTTCTTGTAGTGCATTGAAAGCTAGTTGCAGATTATAAAGTGCAAGTTTGACAGAATCAGCAGTACAGTATATTATGGTATCATCAGCATAGAGATGGACATCACAGTTATTGAGAGAAGATGCTATGTCATTAATGTAAATTGTAAAGAGGACAGGTCCTAAAATTAAGCCTTGCGGAACACCCTTTGTTAATAGCAGGAAGTCGTATTTAACAGTTCCTAATTGCACACATCCTCTGATTTACACCTGATTTACACAACCTCTCGCTTAGATAACGTTGGAGCCAGTTGCAGGCATTAGAGTCAAAACCAATGGCATTCAGTTTTTGTAAAAGCAAATTATGATCAACAGAATCAAAAGCTTTTGAAAGATCTACAAAAAGTGCAGTACAGGGCTTCCTTGAGTCTAGAGGCGATACTATATCATTGGTGACCAGGGTCACAGCTGTGATTGTATTATGTTGTGCCCTCAATACAGATTGGTTGTGGTCTACTAAGGAATATCTTGAAAGAAATGATTTGAATTAGTTGTTAACTAGTGCTTCTAAGATCTTTGATAAGGAGGGGATTGTTTTGCCTATTCTATTCTGTATTTCTCACAGTTTGTAACAAATGAAGTATCAAACAAAAAGTAACAACACGAGGGTCAGGCATCTCTTTTATAGACATAAGAAATTATTAACAAGGATCAGTGTTATAAGGAAATTTCCTTACATGACCATATACCAGACAAGGATAGAAGGGAGGCATAGGGCCCATGACTGATTTGTTCTCTCCACTTTCTCATTAATTTCATTCTCTCTCTCATGTTTGTGACTTGGGTTGGTACAGGCTAATGACAAGTATTTCTTATTTGTTCAAGAGGGTTATTTAGCTTTGTGCATGACTTGTCAGTAGTGGAATGTCTAGTATCAGAGAATTTGCAATAAACTAGCTTTGTTAATATCTAATGGGTGGGGCAAATTTTCTAAAATTCCAGGTTTTCCAGGATGTGGGAACCCCACACTCAGTTACAAACACAATATCTGGGGTAGGTTCTTACCAGAGAGTTTTTCGCTGTGACAGACATGGTGGTGTGAACAAACTGTCTGAGTGCTGCCAGGACAACACAGACTAGATATATCTCTTTGGGATCTTCACCACCCTGAGGAAAACAAACATGCTTATTAATCTGGCAGTCAATACAAACATGACCACTGCCTATATGATTAAAAAACCAATCTGTGCTTCCAATGTAAAGCCAAAGTCAACCAATAATTTATTTAGATGCTTTTGGAAAACAAGGCTTTAAGTCTAAAAAATCAAACCTGTCCTTTAACTGAAACAGACTGCCAAAGCAGAACTGCTTAGCAACTGGTACAGCAGAACACTCACCTCATTTGCAAGTTTTTCCTCACAGATAATGTTTTGAAACATTTTGCCATACACAGCAAATCTTCCACAAGTACATACAGGGTTGTTCTGGTTAGGAAATATTAAGCAAAACATTAGTTAGTCATGGCAACATCTTTTTGATTTTATTCCAACTAACACTGTACCAAGCTGTGCCACAACACCGCCCCAGCTCAGTAAAAATTTGAATCACACCTACTGCTGAGATATCAAGTGAGGACATATTACACATTATTATTATTTTATCTTCTAAACCATGGACTCAATTCACAGTGACGCACACTTACATAAGTCTGCACTAGTGTTGAATGGAGATTAAGATATTGTGGAAATAAGTCAAAATAATTTAATTCAGTGGTAGCCTGTATCTCCTTTCCATATATTGAACTCCACCACCAGCATGTATGGCTCTTCTATGGGGTGCCCCAATTGTCCATGGGCACCTCCACCCCCACCCAAGTCTGCTCACCTTGAATAACGGAATCTTCCGAAAGACAGGAAAAAGCCTGAATGTATTGAATGTACCTTTTGGTAACTTGAATTAAGTCTGAACCCCCTCGGCTGGGCCTGGCCACGTTGACAACCCTTGTCTTACTACTTACTGGTTCCCTTTGTCACCCTGTGGCGGACTGTTGACACCTTCTGCTATGCCATGCCCCACTAGAGTTGTTCTCTGCTCGCGCTGAGAAGGCTGGGATTGGGCCTAATTTGTAAATTCCAACCTTTTTTATTTTAACCTGTACAGTAATCATTACATTCCATTAAATACCCAATTACTATTGCACAGCATAAGCAGTAAAACTGAGAGCTCACTGTCCCTCCATTTCATGTTCATAGGCCAAAAAGTAATTGCCCAAAGGAAACAGTTTGGACTTAAGTACACAGAAAATGAACTTTGCCAGAATGACTGGACAATATTTGGAACATCCTTTGAACGGGTGAGTCATCCTGTTCATTTTACTGTCAATTTGAGCCTATAACATGTTGCAACTTAATCAGCATTACAGTGAATAAACTACAGATGTTCCCGCAAAACAAACTCCTACTCGTGTTTGTTCCATAAACAGGCCTAGACAAACTCCTACTCATGTTTGTTCCATAAACAGGCCTAGTTCATGAGGCTCTTTCATCTGTTTGGTTACGTGTTTCATGCAGGCTACACATGAACTACTCAAACAGAAATCAGAATCACATCACTTCTCAACAGTTAGTTACACAGAATACCAAATTCCAAGGGCTCCTATCTGCTCTTTATTTTGACGAAGGGGCAACACGTAGACGACAATATTATGCAGGGGTGTGAACTTCCTACAAATTCTGATGCAGAACTAACCGCAGCTGCATAGATTCGCAAAGCCTCTCCGATGTATTCAAATTGTGTGACTGACGCAAAGGACTGATGAAAACGAGACAGAGGACTGCATGAGTCCAAGATATCAGGAGGTGGGGCTCAGCTCCGGTGCACTCCAGTGCAATAACACCTCCTGCAGGATAAATAGCCTAAATTATATTATTTATTCATCAGTCAAATTGGCTAGTATGTTTTTTTTTTTTACCCGCCAAAATGAATTTTAATTTGACGAGTTGGCAGGTCTGATCTTTTCAAATGATCTGACCTGCCTGACCCTCATGAAGCCATATCTATTTTTAGGTGCTGTATTTTTGACTATTAACTTGACTTGATTTCTAGGATTATTTTAGGAATACTGTTTTATTGATTGTATGGCTATTTTGGTTACAATAAACTGTTAACTGTTCATCTTATTGCCTTGCTGAGATACCTTTTCTAGTAGGAGGTGTGCTACTGATAATGGTTACAGTTAACTTCCACCTAGAGGATATTTTCCAAAAATTGGAGTCAGATTGGTTAACATTACTATCTAACCTAAATCTCATTTAAAGCACCGGACAGACAGATGCATTTGGGGGCCAGGGCGAAAGCCTGCTGTTCCACCCCTACATTTAATCTCTGTACCCATCCACATCACATTACTAGTTGTCACTCTCCTGTTACTGCCACTGTATTCACATTCATATTCTGTTGTCTGTCATAGTTTAGTGATGGGTGAATAAATTCTTTTTTCTTTTACATTCTCAGCGGCCCCCTTGGCCAGACAAAATTCACTCTACATATATTACAATCCTGACTTAAAAGCATGGCTGCTCGTGTTCTAATCACTATTCTAAAGTCGCTATTCTAGTTCCGGTCCCTGATTATGATTAGTTGAATTGTGTTCGAATCCATTGTAAAATCCACAATATAACACGGCGCAGAGCACATTTTGTTCTATGTTGCTGCACCATTGATGTCTTTTGCTAATCTGTCCGCACATTTTAAATTCATTTGAAGTTAATTGTCGGCACTTAAACATATTTTAAAATTTTAATCTTTGAATGTCATTTTATCTTGACAAATGTATCATCATATCAAAAGTACTTTCACTTACTCCTATGCTTGCTTACTTGCATTCTGCCATTTGCTGTTCTTTTTATCATATTTTTTGTAAAGCACATTGAACAGCCTTTCTCTATGAAATTCACTATATAAATAAATTTGCCTTGCCTGGCTTTTGATGCTTAGATTTCTCAAAAGTTAACAACAAATACAGTACAATCACAAATAAATACCCTAAGGAAGTAAGTCATATAACCGCAAAATAACTGTAGGGTGATTAGTGAACCAACTATTTGACATTGACAAATTAGCAAGATAACTACAAAAATGATACCTTGAGACCAATAGCGAACAGTAGCTTACCTGTCGATTTCAATATAGTGCCTTTTCACATAAGCAAAGTTTGCAATATACTGAAACCAAAGGGCTTGTTTGTGCTCTGAAATTCACTCTAAAAAATTGCATCAGTTACAAAAAAGTCAGCTGACAAAAAAATTAATGATCCACTCATTATTACCTTTTTGTCACTGAGTTCCTTTGGAAGAATCCATTGTAAGTTTTCGTTATGGGGAATGTGTTCAAAAATAATTTTTAAACCAAAGATGTTGCACAAGCTTCGAATTAAGAATATCTGGATCCACTGGTTTTTCTTAACAATCTCCTCAAGCCTTTGAAGTAGAGCAGATGCATCATAGTGGCTGCCTGTAAAGGATTTAAGTCAAGGAAACCTAATGATATTCACCATAATAATAAACTTTGTAAATTTTCAACTTTACTTCACATTGAGGAAGAGAAAAAATGTTAAAATTTTCACCTTCATCTTGCACCTTCGTTGATATCATGCCGCCGATGATATCTGAGGCAACAGTGACAGTAAATCGTATTTTGGCAATGCAGTGCAAATCTTCAAAGGTCACATGCATTTTTGGATTTGTCAAAGTGTTGAAATCCAGACATTGTTCGGCTTTCTGGACTAAGTCCTCGTGGGAAGATGTCCGTATCTGATCCTAGATAATGTTCAGAAATAAGCGTGAAGGCACTCTTGGAAATGAGAATAATGTCACACTATCATCAAGTTTTCAATTAAAACAATTTTCAGTTTTATTTCTCCATCTTGTTTGCTACGATTCAAAACTACTACTCAAATTCAAAATCATTGTGAATCCAAATCTTTTGTCCACCCCTGCTGTGCAGCAAACATGTAGAAACTTCAAACATAATCAATTAGGTGCAGAACATGCAAGATTTTTGATTTGTACCATTAAGAATGCATGTACCACTTGCATCAGTTGCAAAAGCACTGTGTGTCACCTGCACGATAGAGCAGCGTTTCCATCCAATCCGTTCATTTGCATTTAAGTTATGGTAAATAGACTGCATTTATATAGCGCTTTTCTACTCCTACGAGTACTCAAAGCGCTTTACAGAGAATGCCTCAAGGCATTTAACCCTTAGGAATTTTTAATTAGCTAGATTTGATTTCCTGTATTCTGGTGTATTTGGTGGCATATCTGGTGGCGTGTAGTACCCTTATTGGCCCTAGGATATTTTATATATTATTTTCAGGGAAAATTTTTCAGGTTAGTCTAGGCCATCCAAATCTGTCAGTGTTTGATACCACTTGCATATGGCTCACATCAGCCTTGGTATCAAGAAAATATTTATGGTCTTACAATTTTTGGGATTTTTGTAGATGTCACCACTGAAATCATGCCAGCACAAATGTCTTTTCATATTCGGATAGAGGGGTTGTCTGGTGATGGTGGGATACTGTATATATGTATAGAGTTTGGTTTCAAAATGCTATATCCACCATTTTAATGAATTTTCACCATTTTTCGTGAATTTAGTTTTTCAGATATATCAGTGATCAGTTGATCTGTAGTTGGGTTGCTTTAACCTGATTTATTTTCGCATTCTAAATTTTCAGAAATGGTTTTATAGTGTTTTGGAACCAAACTCTTCATATATATATTATTAATTTTCACATTCTATTAATATTTTATTGCATAGAAAATAATGGGTATGCAAGAAACAGAGGGCTGCACCATTTTCTTCTCTACTGCTGGCCTGGGTGCTAAAATGATGTGTCTCTCATGTGCCCTGGTTATATGACAGACGCCAGTCTAAGAACAACTTCTGATATGAAAAGAAATTATGTATGTGGGAGGGAATGAGTGTAGACAATGTGGAAATTTGATACATAATTTTCCAGCTTACTCGAGAACCATCATACAGAAGAATGGACTTGGTAGAATCTCCAGTTTATTTTGATATGTGGTACGCCATATTACGGTAAAGCCATAATGAGATACTTCACAAAGAAAAATGGGTATCAGATGGATGCAAAGCTGTATTAATATTAGTATTTTTAGGATTAGTATTCAAAGGGAACCATTCATCACAGCAACTAGTGAGCAACATCATTGGAAAGCTCAAGTTGTATCAGCATATGCTATCTGTGTGACACACCCATTCTTCTCTCTTTACTCAGTTACTTACTCCGTTTTTGTCACACAGATAACATATATCACGTGAAACTGCATGACCCGAGCTTTGAATGGTGTTGAATGGTTTGCGAGAAATTTTAAATGAAAAAAAAAATAATAATAATAATTTTAATTAAATATAAATATGGTTGGGGTGGCAGGGCCACCACTGGCCACCCCATAGCTCCGCCCCTGAAACTGGGCCATGAGGATAACTCCCCAATCCAAGAGAGTTGTACACACATTTTACGCAAATGTTCATGTTTTTAAGAAAGGTTTCTGTAATGGGCGTGGAGGCTGAGGAAATAGAGGAGGGGTTGAGAAGGGCACAAAGAGTTGGAGGTTTCACTAGCTCTGTGCATTTCAGATGCTTTCTGAATACAGTATATGTCAAATATTTTCAAGAGTTAAACAGTTCTCTCTATTTTACCTCTGTATTGCGCACGACCATCCAGTAGAACTCTTCCGGATTTTTCTCATTACATTTCACAGCTTCCTCAATATATCTCTGTAAGTGGTTCCCCATTTCATCCAGCCTGTTATACAGCACATAATATTTTTGCAAGTGTTATTGTTTTTGTTATTTCTCAAAACTGGTATCACTTTTCATTCAACATACATGCAGCACCACTGCTCTTTGGATACACCATCATGAAGCACTGGTGCATAAGTAAGAAGCAAAAACAAAAACACACCCGCTTCTGAGTAGTATTCTTAGCACCAGAGACTGTACTGCTGGACTTGGATCCATGCATTCATGAAACGGAGAGAGTTCTGAAGTCCTTCTGGAGGCTGTGGCTGTCATACAAACAAGCAAACATTAACATCATCATTAGAAAAAACAACAGAAAGGATGCTTTTAGAAACTAAACACAAGAAAATGCACACACTTGTTGGTTAGCTTAGGAATGTTCCACAATGTTTTGACAATTCACAGTGAAGTCTGAGACAATGAAGGAAGTATTTCCTTAAGACATCAATTTAGACATCAAATGTTAAGACATCAAATGTACTGTTTTTACCTTGTTTATTGGGGTTCCCTCTGACAAAGTCCAATAGCAAATTTACCACTCCATCAGGCATATTTTCACCAACACAACATTTCAGGATGAATTCCACAAAAAAGGAATTGCAATGGCTTCTGAATTTACTCATCTTAACTATTGCTTCCCTAATGTGGAGAAAACAAAATCTCATTCACAATATTGACATATTGTAGGGTAATGTTTTTTAGAAAAAGAATATTAATGACATACCTCTTCACTTCCTCACATGGTTTGTAATCAGCATTTATTGGTTTTCCACATGTGAAACACTTTGTGGTGTTAGCTTTATCTATGCAAGGCTTGCAGAAAATGTGTCCACATGGCAGTTCAACTGGGTCACTGAATTCGTTTCCACAAGATTTACAGTCAATTGTCCCTTTCCTTTAAATAAAGAAAAAAAGAAAGTAATCTCACTTTCCAAGTGGCACAGATGTTGATATGACTCTCGCAGCACAAATTAGAGAAGTTCTCATGTAAGACAGTCCCCTAGAGTTTAATTCAGAAGTGCAACCATGAAAATGACCAATGAAATTGAAATCCTTGATTTGACTTTGGAATATTTCTTGTTTTTACATTAAGATGAACCTGCTTCAAAAAGATGAACATGGCCTAAAACCCAACCATGTGGACATCTCTTCTTACATAGCTAGCGCAAGTGATGTAAGACTAACTCATGCATTCACTTCTGGTACTTAGAATTTCTGTTTTTTGACAGGTGCTGAAGCAACACTACATAGAAGAACTTTCAGACACCCTGATAAAAGTCACTGTTAATGCAGTTACCAACTCCACCACATTACTGTTCTTTCTCGGAGTAAGGGGGTTTTATATTCTTTTTAAAGTGTAACTCCCCCCGCCAGTTTGCCTTTGCTTGATTTTTACAAAAATGTACAAATTAATTCATGCAATAATGTATGTTTTAACAGCCATTTCAGCCCTCAATCACTTTAATCAATGTATGAGCAGATTTTAAACAAACAGTCCATACCCAGTAACTATCACAGGTGATATAACTTGAGACATATGGAGGAATTGGTCCAAAATACCTGCAGCTAAAATACTGTAAGAAGCATTAAGAAGCGTTCATAGGCTGTTATAGCTCTACTAGATATTATTGTGATTATTCCATTGGGGTATAACTTGTAAAAAAGTTGATACGAAGGCCCAGCAGACTGTAAGCCAAAATAATGGTTATTATCAGGCACCCAAACTTTTACATAATGTAACATAACTTTCCTGCCATACTCCAAAGGTGTTATACATTGTTTCTATTATACTGTATGTGACATGAAATCTTGAATTGTCATTTACAAGCTCTGTTCCAGAATAGTTGGGAGGCTCTGTGATAAGTAAATTTAAAAAGAATGGAATGACAAAGGGTCATAAACATACAGGTAGACGTTGCAGGCGTTGTTGTTACATTGCTTAAGCATTTTTGTCACTTCTTGAAACGTCTGCTCCAAATCCATTTTCTTCTTCCCAATCATCTAAAACAGAGATGGCTAAAACAATTAGTTAACTAAAATGAGGCAAAATGGCTTACATATGCTTGGTTGAATCACACTCCCCAACCAGTGATGTGATCCATCACAGGAGGAATAATTAACATCAGCTTGTAACCAATAGATGAGCAAATGTTTCTCAGAACAGCTGGTACAGGGCAGTATAACTTTTACCTTCCAAAGCATTATGAAATTCTTTGTGACAATTTTGAGCAGTTTGTCTTCCATGACTGTTTCATCTTGCAAGAGATTATCCATGAGTAGGTAGACTATTTGTGTCCTGTGCCACAGCATTCTTTGAGAAAAAAAGACCAATTACATTTTCAAATGATTTGGCTGATTCACATTTACATTTTTGCATTTATCACACGCTTTTTATCCAAAGCAACTTACAAAAGAGGATAACATTCAAGCTACAATACAATGAAAGAAACTAACAAAGAGTGTATATTGCTAACATAAAAATTGCAGTATTTTCAGTTGAAAGTGGGATAGTGTAATAAAAGTGAGTATAAAAGAGAGTATTAAGTATAAAGATTTGTAAACAAGGTTTGTAAACAAACTTTTTTTCAGCATGATATTATTAATATATCCACATGATCCAACAGCTTCATCACACCATTGCTCTATAGACCTGTATTCTAATCAATGAATGAAAGGTTGTGCACTATTTCAAACAAAAATAAAAAATAAAAATCACCCTCCCCACTCCCTTGTGTGATGCATTTCACATTTGAATTTCACATTGTGTCTGATGGTGTGCACTGGTCTTAACTTATAAACAACCCAATGTCCCCACAGAACTAAAAGCTCTGTCTGTATGATAGTGACGGTTGACTCCAAATTCTGATACCCCTACTGGAGACTGAACTAAACACAACTATATTTTCCTCATCTCTCCCATATATGAAATGGATTCTTGGATGAAAATATTGCAAAGATTGTTGAATTGACACATAATTAACAAAGCTCTGAGAGCTTTGAAACTTTGTGTGCTTATAGCCAGGACATTGTTCTATTTTCTAGACAAACCTAGGTGTGAATATCTTGAAGTATGCCACATTAAGAGACCTAAGAACACATGCCTACAATAGGCAGACATGTAAAAAAAATGATATCTTTGCTGAAGGTTCTCATTTACGTTGTGTTTGCTTTGCCAGGGAGTGTCATAGCAACACATATAATAGCTTGTTAGAAAGGCAGGGTTGTGCTGAATCCAGCAATATCAAATATGTAAATATTGCATGAGGTTCCACTATGATAAGTAAATGGTCTCTACACAATGTCAATCTCAAGCACAAAGCCTGTTGCCATTGACAGCAGTCATTCTACAGAAATAACTGACCTCTGGACACTGGAAAGACTCATTCAAAGTGAACAGAGCGTACCACAGCATTCTGGAGAACGTACCACAGCATTCTGGAGAACGTACCACAGTATTCTGGAGAGCCATATAATAGCACATTGGTTACTTCTGGCATTTTCCTCACCTTATGTTCCCAATCATTTTCTCTCCCTCTGACCAATATTGTTTTATCAGAGAGTCCTCAGAAAGAATGAACTCTACTGTTGTTGACACAGTCTTTACCCTCTTCAGCCATTTCTTACAGCTGGGGTAATCCTTCAGTAGCTCATCACAGGGCTGAAGTTTTTTCAGAAAAAGTTGTGTGGCCTTTAGAGAAAAAGCAAATGTGTCATTTAAAAACAGTATACACACTGCACATCACTTTCCATTACTTTTTTTCTCAAAGTGTCTTTGATAGCCTTAGTTTTTGTGTGTGAGTGAAAATCTGCAAGAGAGAAGCAGGGTCTAGTGTGTGTGTCTTTGTGTGTGCTTGTATTATGGGCAAGACTTTTTTGTAATATATTTATTCAACATCAACAATAAACACAGACCAAATACCAAACCAGCAGCTGACCTGTGTCCCATTCAGTTAGCATTTGCTATCTTGGAAATTGACAAATTATGTAATTTTGTTACAAGTTTGCATTCTTTGGCTCTGATGTTGTAAAATAAGCGTTTTAAGAACAATGTTTCTGTATTGGTGCACCACTCATAAATGATGGCGATAAAATGGCATTATCTGTACAAATCCATAAGGAAGGTGTGTCATACAATAAATTATAGACCTCAGTGAACATTTTAACATATTTTTTGGTTATGTATGCACAACTTTTTCCCCCACTGTAAGGATGACTTCGCGTGGCATTGCCCATATATATTATACACACACACACACACACACACACATACACACGCGGTATAAAATATATATCAAAATACTGGATCGGTGCATCCCTAATTTCCGTACAAAAAACTTTCATGGAACATTCCCACACAGGTAAGCTTCTCAGAATGTTCCATGAACAAAAAAATGTTAGCTGGGTAAAAACAGTATGTCTTATTGTATTTAATATTTGTGATAGTACACTACAACTAACGAGATTATAACTTTGCCAAGGGGTTGGAAAAATGTCTGCTTGCTTTTATTTAGCATTAGCCTACAACACAATACATCTTCTGTTAGCAATGAACTATATTCATCACAAACCATAAATACTGTAGCTCTAAATACTCAGGACACAGTTTGACAGGCATTGGTATGCAAGCTGACATTATCTAACATTAACATAAATAATATCTAACATTATTTTACTTCATCCCACTCTTGTAACATGTGATGCATCATGTCATGGTATTAATTGTGAGGATTTTAACAAGATAGATAGATGATTGATAGATGTTGGCAGTACTTTGCCAACTACCATGACAACCTAAACTTCTCCAAAACATAAGCATTTGTCTAGTTTCCCATCATACTTTATCATAAACAACCAGAAAACAAGGCTTTACCTGTAAAATACCAGCTTATCATTTCAGCCATTTATGAATGTTCTACACATTTACACACCTCAGTAGCTTCACTTGCTTCACTCAGGTCAAACAGGTCACTGCATTCCTGTGATAGCTTGTGGAGTATCTGATGATTGTCATGCATGTTAACATAGGTGACATGGAGCCAAAGTAGAGTGACATTCTCTGGATCATCCTTCGTCAGGTTGTTATACATGTTTGCAGCAAGTTTACCAAGGACAACTGAAAATGACTATGGAAATACATAGTGAGTTAAAGAGGAACTGAAGGAAAAAAATCAATAACACAAATATAAACAAATAAAATGATCAACGTATAATACATAATATTTCCAAAACAGCAATGCAGATATGAACTATAAAACCCTCGTGAAACCCTTGTGTGACTGTGTCATGCAAAGCCAGCGCAGATACTACTACCATATGTTAGCTCCAGGTTAGCAAAAATCATCAACCATTCTTAACAGGATTTACAAATATCAAGTAAGAAAAAACAAGAAAAGTGTGTAAGCAAACATCTGTCTGTCAGACCTCTCCATCACCTACTGAGCTTGACAGCAGAGGTTATTCGAAAACCACATTAGCTTCCATAGGCTTTTTCGGGATGGAAACGTGGGCAGGGTTTCAATTACATTTTTCTGATGTCACTGCCAAGGTCTATTACAAATGAACTTGTGCATACTGACCTTATTGAGCTCCTGTGAACACTCTGGCATGTGCATTCTGGCCAGATCTTCAGCATATAACCCAAACAGAGAGTTTGTTTTTCTCATGCCAAACAACCAGGGGAATTTGATCAGTTCATCACATTTCTGTATTTTCTTCTGTATTGAATCTACTGATTCTGAAAAATGAAATATTGCAAAAGTGTGAGGGCTGTTACTGCTGCACTTCCACAGGGTCCCTTCATGTTTTTGGAACTAAATGTAAAATACTATTTGATCCCTTAGATATGATTGTCTTTAGAGACAGTCCTTCAGTAGCAACATCAGTGACAGGTTTGGTTTTTTAGACTTAAAGCCTTGTTTTCTGATTGTTTATGATGAAATACAACAGCAAATATTAAAATTTTGACGAATGCTTGTCTTGAGATTTTTTTGTTGCTGTGGTAGCACCCCTGTCCCACACCCCCTACCTGCAGAATGGCTGCATAGGTACACTGCTGCAATCTTTTCTAAAACTTTTTTTGGGAACAACTCGAAACTCACCAAGTGGTCAGTAATGTTCACTGATACGCTGACACACCCCAAAGTGTGACTTCTATCAGATTGTATATCTTTAAACTCTTAGGCAGAAGTTCACATCTGGGTGTGATTGAAAAAATAGGTCCACCATTGAGAATGAAAGGTCAAAATCCTGTTGGAAACCATACTTTTCAGCAATGTCAGCGTACAAGTGATTACTGACCACTCGGTGAGCTTCACGTCTTTACAAACAACAGTTTTAGGAAAGACTGCAGCAGTGCACCTATGCAGCCATTCTGTAGGTGGGAACCTACCCTTTAACAGCTTTCTTGGTCAGCCCTGTATCTAGATTGTCAGTGAAGACTCAAAAGTGTTCTTTAGAAAATTGTTGTATTCTGCTAGTGGACTACTGGAAATATCAAATCCCATATAATAGTCCATTTACACAAACCAAAATTACTGCACTTCAGTGCACTTTACTTGAATATCCCTGTTTTGAATATCTACAGATGCTGACATCATCATCAAACTATGTTAACACTTAACTAAATTTTATGGTCAAGATGAAAGGCAATTTAAAGGCAATTTTACATTCTGAACATGAATCACAACAGATGATCTACATAGTATTTGAAGGCAAGTGTTTAAAAAGAGCAACAATAAAACAATACACAATAAAAATACATTTTATTTTACACAACTGTCAATCAAAATCAATACCTGGAAGATCATGAATCTGCTTCCAGATCTGGTCAAACCTTTCTTTCACCACCCAGCTGAATGGAAAACTGAAGGACAATGATTTCTCTTGTGACTTGCTTGAAGACAACACTGAAAAGGATTCTGTTGATCTAGAAAGAATAAATGACAGTAAAGACATTTTGGTCAGACTTCTCTCATTTCAGTCAGGGAAAAATGAGTAGCATTTCTTGAAAAACATTAATATTTTGCTTACATTTTTCCTCCTTACTCACCCTCTGGAGAACCACAATTGATATAAGCGTTTCTGTATTTCACTTAATGTCATTTTAACAATGTGCATAAGTAGCAGATGTCTGTATACTGTAAATAAAATCCATCTATCTGTCTTGCTATGCCCTATTGGTTACGAGATTGGAATTGTAACCAAAAATTGGCCACATAAAACTCTTTTTAGTTAAAAAAAAATGTGAGCAGGGGAATGACTAAACATTGCTCTTCCTGCACACTCACAACTAACCTCTAACTCGTTCCAGCCACTGCTCTGGGTTAGTGTCTGTGTGTGTGTGTGTGTGTGTGTGTGTGTGTGTGTGAGTGATCACTGTTTATGGAATCGTAATAACATATTAGATATCTATAATCTTCTAAATGTTCTTACCTGGATAAAACTGGAATAGACAGGAGATCTTCACTCTGAAAGATCTGCAGCCACATGTCAATTTTGTCTGAGGGCTGTCCAATGGTGATATGATCCAAGTTATTGTCTCCATCAGCTGTTGCTAAGACCTGAGCCATAGCAGATGCAATTCTGTCCTCCAGATGAATCCACAAGGCATGACTAAGGGAATTAATCAGTGCAGCAATTTATTTACATTTACATACGTGCATTTAGCAAACACTTTTATCCAGTTACTTGCAGAAAGAGAATAAACATTCAAGCTACATTGCAGAAAAGACCTTCTATACTTCTTATTAGCAAGAGGAGACTGACAGACTATGAGAGTGCAGATGTGTAGTTAGGTGCAGTAAAGCCCTCCAGTTTTTAGCGATTTTAGAACTGCATAAAATTTCACAAAATCAAGAATTTTTCACAAAATTTTGTGACTCCCCGTACCTACTCAAGAAGAACAGGGATGTTGTGCCATTGCACTGTCATGCTTAAGCAAGCTTCAAATGAGCTTTCAGCTTTCTCAAAATCAATAAAGACAGGTCATGAATGAGAGAAGCTCCCATCTCCAGAACAGGTAAATGAGTTGAATTTCGAACATCAAGATTTTTATGGGTCATATTTCGCAAAGATTTTGCATCAAATATAAAGATATGTGGGCTACTTATTCCAGAACTTCAAAGGAGTTATTAGCGGGGAATTTCAAATGTGAGGCAGATAAACAAGAATGGCTTGAAAGGACAACACAGACTATCACAAGACGTGACTTTCTAATGCATGGGAACCCACTGGTGTGCTATGTAAGTGTGAAAGAACACCAAAAAAAACAAAAATCAAAACCAAAAAATCATTTTGATTGCAAAAAATCACAAAAAGAAGGCAAAGTCTGGATGGACTGATTTATATAGTCTTTTTCATGACATCTAGTAGGCGGGCACTTTTGGTCCTTTTAGTCCATGAGCCAAAGGGAGTCACCATTATCAGTTGGGGGGGTGGGTTGTTACTATATTTTTCTGAAAGCTATATATCTCTAGAGTATATTTTTACATGATAGCAAGTTAGATTGGCAGCTTTGTGATTGTACAGTCAGTAATTTCTTGCTCTGTGTGATATCTGCAGAATACTTTGAAGGATCTCAATAAAACTCAATAAAACAGTCCACTGTCAGATGTGGATTATGATATACATCACCATTCTATGTTACACTGTGACCTGTGCACAGTCCACTGTCAGATGTGGATTATGATATACATCACTATTCTATGTTACACTGTGACCTGTGCACAGTCCACTGTCAGATGTGGATTATGGCTGATACATTTTGGTCTGTAACTTTAAAGGAAAGCAAATCCATCCACCTAAAAATAACCTTTGTTATAGCACATACCTATATGTGATGTAACATGAATTGTGACATGTCCCAACCTCTTCCTTACTTTGTTACACCATAACCTGTGCCCAGTCTGGTACTGGAATTAGGTGAATCTGGTGTATGACTGATGTATTTGGTATATAACTTCTATTCAACCACCAAAAAGTATATTTCCTTAAATCAGGTTGTGACACGTTGCACCTTCCTCCATAGTTTACTGTGCAATGCACAATACTGTACATTGATGACAGGTAAACCAGGTGTGTGGCTGGTACAATGCACAATACTGTACATTGATTACAGGTAAACCAGGTGTGTGGCTGGTACATTGATTACAGGTAAACCAGGTGTGTGGCTGGTACATTGATTACAGGTAAACCAGGTGTGTGGCTGGTACATTGATTACAGGTAAACCAGGTGTGTGGCTGGTACATTTTGCTCTGCAACATTAAAGGAAAAACCAAACCAACCACCAAAAATTCTCTTCATTCTCCTCTACACATTCACATACACTAAATTAAATGATAATTTTCCAGGGCAATATAAATTATTTTTCCAGGACATTTTAACATTTTCAACAATTTCTATGTGTTTTCCATAACAGGAAAAGCCACCTCTAAAATTCCTGTTTTCCAGGATGGGTGGGAATCCTGGTAAAATCACAAAACTGCCAAATCCAACTTGCTATCATGCAAAAATATACTCCAGAGATACATAGCTGTCAGAAAAATATGTTGAGAATTTGCCCACCCAACTGATAATGAAAACCCCATTTTGGGGCTCATGGACTAAGTGGTCATACTAAGCTAAAGGGCTTCAGGTCGGTATGGGCGGGGCCTAGTTTACACATAATGACAATAGAAAATAGAGTTGCCAGTTCACGAGAGCATCTGTGACAGCTTACCGAAATGATGTCCCTTCAACCACAAAACCTTTGGACTTTGCTTGAACAATGACCCAGTTAGATGTTGACTCATTCTCTTGGGTGGTCAGAACAGTTGAGATTCTCTTCTCCAGGGCTTTGAAAAACCTCTTTGAGACTTTCAAACATAAATGTCAATGGTACGCAAGTAAGAAATTAAGTTAGTATGTACATACAGTAAATAAGGGCACAGAATTGTGCTTGTAGCCTATGCATTTTTCAAGATTACAACACTACAAAAAAAATTAGTTGAGTATGATGGTTTTCATATATCATCATATACATCATATACATTTGAGGTATTTTGGTTCTATGATCATGATGAATAAAATGAATGACTAGAATGCACCATTACTGTCTTTGTGAAGTAAATCATGAAGAATGTTGATTCGTTGTTTGGCTCTGTGAGAATTGTCTTCTTTATCTCGCAGCTTAACTATGGCCTTTTGGAAGGACATCCTGATCAAAAGCCATGTGGCAAGCATCTCCTGTAAAGTGAGTTGAAAGGCAGGCACATCTGTAATTGTTTTGCAGAGTTCAAATTGGTTAATTTGCTGGCTTTGTAGTGTGAGGCACTTACCTCTCCATTTTCTTTTGAGGTCTCAGATTTGACAACACAGTCTAAAAAGGAGGTTATTTGGTAATTTAGCATCATTTAAACCCTGTCATATTAACAGCAGGCCATAATGACTGAACAATATGACAATAGCTCAGACCTTACCTTCACTATGCTCCATGCTCTCCTTGAAGATTTCTGATATTGACATTCTGCACAGTTTCTGCATGTTGGATGTTAGCCCTTTTGTGGGGATGAGTTCGTCCAAATGGGAGCAGGCCCAGTCATCTTACAAAGTCACAAAAAGTACTAGTATTAGTAAGTACTTTTGTACAGCAAGTACTAATTCAGGTAATAATATTTTTGAAACTGCTAAGCAACCTCTCCACAGCAACCACTGGTAAAGCTACCTTTTCCCTTCTCTGCCTCAGAAAACTTTGATCCTTGCCTTCATTATATCTAGATTTGACTATTTAAAGACCATTTTTATTATACATCCTTTATTATCACAAATAAACCTTTACAACCTTTACATACTCTTTAACCAGAACACAGATGCACAGCCACACATAGGCTCCCATTACATATTCAATAAATTCATTTTGGTTTCATGGTTGCTGCTGCTCACTGTAAGGGGAAACTAGGGGTGCACCCAACCAGGTTTTTTTGATTCTGATACGATATCTGGGTTTCGTATATCGGTCGATACCCAATACCCATCCGATATCACTATTGAATCAATAAACATACCTACACCATGTAGAAGAGACTAAATCAGCCTTGACGTAATTTACATTGCATTTACATTTATGCATTTAGCAGACACATTAGCCAACTCTTCTAGCTGGCCATCACCTTCATAATTAAGACATAATAGACTAGCAAAAATAACACATAGAGATAAATATAATAAACAGTGATTTAGGCTATATCATTAAAAATAAACAAATGTGCTCCAACAGTGTTATTATATTGTATTTGTTGTTTATAGGACTGGGTCTAATTAGGTGTCTGTCACTTTAATTCTCTCAGCATGGATCTACACCAGCATTGAGATTTGCTATTCACTCTGTGTGGTTAGGATCCTATACATCTTCATTGTACAGTTGGGATACTATACAGTACGTCCTCTGTGGATTAAAGTTATCCATTATTGAGTTACCCATAATCACCAAAACCCATCTTAAATCAATCAATATGGAGAAAGTCTGAGATAGATACAGCACTTTCACTAGTCATAAGAAGTTGAAAAGACTGGTTATTGACACTCTGACTTATGAATGAAATTAACTGTGGGACATTAATTTGTCTTGATGTTTTATTTTATATAGAAACCCAGGCCAGCTTCCCAAAACGGACCCAAAGCAAACATGAGAGGTAACATCAGGCACTCGCCTCAGGACCGCATATTCTATACTGGGCGCCACCATATCCAGGCAGTAAAACCTGACAAATGTTGCACGAGTGGAATGCGCCTTGACGTAACCAAGGTGTCGTAGCAGCCTCAGGTCTGCTTTCTGCAGAGGCTCAAAGGGGACTGCACACATCATGCACACATTGCTCTATCAGTCTGTTATGGCCAGTGTCCTCGTCTATGCTGTGGTGTGCTGGGGAGGCAGCACAAGAATGAGGGATGCTGGACGACTAGACAGGCTGGTGAGGAAAGCTGGCTCTGTTGTTGGCATGAAACTGGAGTCACTGACATCAGTAGCAGAAAAGAAGACCCTGAGCAGATTGATATCTATACTGGACAATGGCCATCAAAAACCAGCACAACACACTCTACAGACAGAGGAGTATGGTCAATGGCAGACTGACAGGCTGAGAAGGTCCTTTGTCCCACAGGCCATACAGCTCTACAACGTAAGGTGTGAGAGAGACTGGTCTGCTTGATTCTACACCCCACAGTGACCCAATGTCCTGTGCCTGGACCTCACCTGATCTGCTTATTTCGTTTCTATCTACATTGCATCCAGCACCAAAGACAGGTCCCATGGTGGTATAACAGGCCTTGACACCACACAAAGACGTCTAACACCTTTCATGAAGTGACAAACCCGGCAGTGAGAGACAGTGGCCTGAACTCTGCAAGCATGCCTCAAGTGCATCAGAGTCCTTCAGCAACACATGAGGAATGATGAAATGATGGACAAGGTTAAAACCTCTGCAAGATGCAACAATCTCAAAATGCCCAATCCCTAAAGAATAAGAAAAACCCCATCTTGCGTCCAAAGCGCCACAGAACCACAACCTTTGGTGTGGCGTCAGTTCTTTGAAACAGTGGACTTAATTCAAATGGAGCTTAGCCTATGTGAATATTTTATCAAGTCACAATGAAAGTGTCTGCACAAAGAGAAACCACTCTTACTGATAAAAGCATGACACAGTATGTGTTGATTGTTCTGATTGTTCTGCTGACTTCAATATGCTTATTTGTGTGACATTTGACACCACGTGACCTCAGCACAATGTTCCAGGATAGTTCCGACAAGGTTTCATAATTTATGAATACCAAAAAATAACCAAGTGGGAACGTTATGTGAAGGGCACAATGCAACCATGACATAACGTTTGAGTTTTTGGTACCTAACGTTAGAGGAATGTTTGTGAGTGTGACAACATTCTCTGAACTGACACCCAAGGTTAATGGGATATATAACCATAGGAGAACCACAGGTTAATGTTATCTAAAGTTTTTGTAACATTCCGTGTTAGCTGGGAACTATTCAACATTGAACAGAGTGACAAATCCATATTGCGCTGACAGGCCAAAGCGACTACCGCACAAGGCTGGGAGATTTCAGTGCCATACTGGCCAGACTGGCTTGCTTGACAGTTTGAATAAAAGTTTGCTAGCTGTTATAATAATTACTGTGTAATCTAATTGCTTAGAATTGAAACATCATTTAAGCAGAAAGTAATTGTGAGCTATTCCTTCAACTCTCACATCTCACCTATTCAAACTCTGCAATCTGCATGACACAGCCTATTCTACTGAAAGGAAATAAAAATAGAAGACTGTGCAAAAGTTCTGAAGTCCACGAGTCGTCTTTGTTCACTACAGCATAAACAAATGAAGAAGATATATCTTATTTTTAATAATCAGTAATGACAAAAGGTGTTTAACCGAGGATATTAGGAATAATTGCCTACAGCTTTCACTTTACCCCCATAGACAGGGCTCATCGTAAGAGAGCATTAGACCAATTTAGCCCCTGCTAACAGCCAATGGCTCCGAGTTAATCAATTCCACGTATGACTGACGGACTTTTCAAACTGACCTGATTTCTTTGTTTATTTCTTTTCATTGGCTATTGCAGACAGTGAAGATAGTATTACATTTTCACATCAACTATATAACACAAGCTCATATAGAACATATTTAAAAAACAAAAAAACAAAACTGTTTTCAAGTGCTCTGTAAAGTTTTGTGGCCGGGCACCTAGTGTTATGATGCTGTACGATAAGCCCATTACCAAACAAAACACCTTATAGCATCATGACTACTTTCAGTGGTTATAGTCATTTATGTCCATCATTACAAGGCATTATCAATATAATTTAATTGAATTGAACTGAATTATGAATATTTCATAACCCTTTATGAGTGTGTTTATGATTATTTATAGATGTATGACTAAGTAGTGTTAGCCAAAATTATTTGTGCTACCCAGTAAACCAGCCTGCTTTTCTACCAGTTCTAAACAGAACCAGGATGCATCATCAACAGAGGATGTTGCCTATGTAAACAGAAGTTAATGATATACATAAACAGGAGAAAATGAACATGTCAGACATCCTGTGACATGCAGAATTAAGACTTTATAAGCTCTGTAATGCTAGTTAATGTCAGTCATATAATGCTGGTAATTTTGTTTAGTCATCATGGCAACAGCTGACAGGGAGAGAAAACTCAAGACTGTGTGGATCTGAAAATCCCCAGGATTTTCTGTGTCCTGTGCACCTGGACACAGTGTGTTCTGTGTTAGCCACCTACCTCCAATAAGGGCAGTGTATCCACATCCTCCTGATATCCTTGGAAGTCTAATTAGCAAAATGATATCAACAGTGTTTTTTCCCTGGAATTCTCTGATAAGTTTTGGGATGCAGTACCTTCAGGAACACACGGTAAAGAGTTAAATTTCAGAAATCTCAAGACAGACAATGGATGTTCGTGACTTTCTCTTATATCATACATTCTTGCATACATTACCTAGTACAAGACAGAAGCCGTTGACTCAGATTTGGGTTTTCATAGTAGAACTGAATCAAAATAAGCAGCCTTCCATCAGCACCTGACTGGAGGCATTTTCTAAAACAACAGCCAAAAAAAGAATGGAGATACAGTGCTTATTGTATTGACATCAGTTTTTTTTAATTCTCTAAGAATATCTCTACACCACGTAAAAATGATGACTTAGGTGTCATGCTTGACAATGGCTTTCAGTGAAGGTATAGGAGTAGTTATTTACATGCATCATTCAACAAGGTCCAATTCGACTACCTTCATGCCACTTACAAACAATAATTATATGTCCTTGAATGTGACTCAGCGTGTGTCCAATACTGTCAATCCAAGATTAGTCTATGTAATATTGGTTACTGATTGTAAAAGTTGTGGTAACAATTTGTGTAAATGCATTCAAATTATGGAAACGAACAAAGGAGAAACAGAACATAAAATGTAAGCTGAACAATAAGTTAGCATTGGCCTCCTATTGCAGTCAGAATAAATTCAAGCCCCTTTCTCTGGCCTAAAGGACTATAACCAAAGTCCTTTTAAGGCAAGTCCCTTCACTCGGCAGCCATGTTGGTGACGCCTTCGGAGAGCTATTTTGGCTTAGACGTTCAGGTCCTAACCAAATGAATGGGGACATATTTATATCTCCTGATCGGCAGCTCGTATTGACTTAATACTCACTGTGTCTCCACCAACATTCACCACATGGCTATGATGGAGAGAATAAACAAAAGGTTAACCATCCGTCATGCCCCTTTGAACAACCCGACTGGCTACTTTCACTATGGGGGAGGACTTCCAGGTTCTCAATTCCGCTATCTTTGTGTTATGAACGGCCGAAGGTTTTTTTTTTAAGTGATATGTCTCCTCATATAAAACGGTCTCTGCTATAACTGGATCAGTTCCATACCCACACCACATACCCATACCACAGCTCCCGAAAAACAATAAAGCATACACTTGAACAAGTTTACAAGTATACACTTGAGAAACGATTATTCTGACAGCCACACAGGAAAATGGATATCTGAAAGATAAATCTGATTTATTGAAAACAATACTTGGTGGATGATTTGCCTTCTATGCTGTTCAAGGTCTTTAAAATAGGCTGTCGGAAGAAACTGAGTGATTAATTCTAAATTAATGCTCCCTCTTTTCTTCCGTCATCGCAAACACATGTAGGCTCACCATAGTCTATATTTGCATAGCCTAAACCTACACATTCTCAACTTCAAACTTGTTACTTTGTTATTCAAACTTGTTACTTTGTTTTTCTTCATTTAAAAATAAATTGTATTTATCAAATGCTGGGTTAAAACGTTTAACAGGCTGGAATGCTTGCATGACTGATACGCCTGTTGCAAGTTCATCAGACATCGGCTATGTGTTTTGTTATTTATTAATTAGGCTAAATGTCACTGGTGAGGAATACATTTTGAGTTAATGTCAGTTTATCAGTTTATTTTGTGCTTGTGAATAGACCTACTTTATGTGTAACTGGCTACTGTTCTGTATGCCTGATTATACAATGTAGACAAATTTGCTTTAGGCCTACATTTCTTCATTAATAAAGTTTAAATCTACATCAACAGTTGTTTTTTTGTGTGTATTTGGGGAATATAATGCTATGTTGCTGACCAAGCCTAGTTAAAGTATATACAGTTTGGTTTATTTACTCTGCCTGGCACTTGAAGAAATGCCACACTAGAGTTCAGGTTACAGAGAACGGAAACCGTAAGGTGATAGAGGGAACATGAGTTGACAACTTCGCTAATCTTGCTTTCATGATCCCTTTCTTGAAAAGTTTCCTATAGCCTATCAATACATCCTATAACTAGTTACTTTCAAGCTTGGAAACACATTGTTACTTACATAACTGAAATGCAAGCACAACCTACTCCTTGAATGAAAGTAAGGAACCAGATGTTCACTTTTGTTTTCACCAACAGCCATCATATTATTTTTGAAACAGTATTATAATTACAATGAAAATATTCATATTTGTATTCATTGTCTGGAAGGTCAGTGATTATTGTAAGCTATTCCTGTCTCCAATCCCAGATGAAAAGATTTTCAAAATCAAAGGTTGATTCATCCTCTTCCTGGACTGAAGCACCCGGAAGAATTTCACCCTTAGTGAACTGTAGCAAACCGTTGCATCTGGTGAACTCAGCCCTTCACAGGGCTCTCTGTAACCTATTGAAATAGACCTTGAGTAAAGTGCCCTGTTTCTCCACCTATGATAATGAGCTGTGCTCTGAGTATGTTGAGTGTATATTTTTACATTAGTTCACTAATGTCAGAATTATACGGTGGCCATGGAAAAAAAATTGCGCAAAAGATAAATTTTTCTTTTTTAGGTTTATGGACCAACAGGCACCATTCTAGGCTCCTGCCCTTAGGCAGCTGCATGCAGTTGAATGAGGAGGAGCTGTGACAACAACTGTCTTTCTGTGTTTTACATTCTGTATTATTTCCAGTAGTCTATCTTATAATGCGCTACTTATTGGCAGGATCTCACAAAACTTTTTGTTTTGATATGCTGTAGATGTCAGGGGTGTAGTCTACACCAAGTAACCACCTGAAAAGATCATGGGTTTGCGTATTCATTAAAACATAGCTAGGCAAAGATAGCCTACCTATCAACAATCTCTGAAACCATCCAATCACTCAACAAACGTTACTGAATGGACCCAAAGGGGAATTCGCTGTCAACAACTTCTGAACCCATCCAATCACTCATCAAGAAATCAACGTCACCTAACAGAATCACCATAGAATTATAAACTTAAAATCCCAGTCGGTGGGGGTCCTCTCAATTTGGGATATACTACATATATAATATTATAGTAATATATATATATATATATATATATATATATATATATATATATATATATATTATAGTAAGTGATATTATAGTATATATATATATATATATATATATATATATATATATATATATAACCACACCTTAGTAGTATTTGGCTTAACGCCATTTATTGCCAACTGCACACAACTTTTCATCTCATAGCTCAACTTCTCATTCTAGCTATTTTTCTACTGTAGCTTAATCAATGCATCTGAGAGGTAGCGCCATCTAGGGGAAATTACTCTGTGCTGATTTAACATTCAGTTTACCACACAATTAACAGCCAACACTGCACATGAAACTGCACGCAAAAGACGCGCCTTGCATGGTCACACATCTATGCCTTATGGAGGGCTGCAGGTTAAATCGCTACTTTTTGTCTTCTTGACGTTCTCCGATAAATGCAACCTATAGCATATTAGTGCAACGTAGCCGTGATATTCTCACCTTATGGAGACGCAAAAGCAGTGCTCTGTATAAATAGAGTGCACGCAAGTTGCATGCATCAGTTAAAAAATTGCCTATCCATAGTGAATGCCTAAACTCATCCAAAACAGCCTATGTTGGCAGTTTATTCATGGTGTAACTGATTTAACCACTGTCTTTAACATTGTAGGCTTTGGACTTCGAAAGTGCGCATTCCCTACTGGCACCATTCACCTCCCCTGTGAGACATCAGACTGTGCAGGCACTTTTCCCAATGCAAGACATGCCATGCAAATAAACAGTAGATAACCAAACTAATCTTTCTTTGTAATTTTGGTATAAGATGTAAAATGTAGGCTAGTTCTAATACATATGAACTGCCAATAAGTAGCGCATTATAAGACAGACTACTGGAAATAATAAGCTGTAAAACACAGGAAGACAGTTGTTGTCACAGCTCCTCCTCATTCAACTGCATGCAGCTGCCTAAGGGCAGTAGCCTAGAATGGTGCCTGCTGGTCCATAAACCCAGAAAAGAAAAATTAATCTCACAATTTTTTTTCCATGGTATCTCGCAGCCACTGTAGAATTGCAAGAAGGACAAACATTTTTGGAATATTATATTTCAGAGAAAGCTGAGGAGGAAATAGCCTATGGTACGCACATCCACCAATTGCTTGGAGATTGTAAACAGACACTTCACAGTGGTAAGCTTGTAATATGTAGGGTTTCACAAAAGCTGACAAGTCATTATTTTCGAAATGTCCTGAAAACAGAACTAATAATGGACTTCTCCAAAATGTAACTGCAGCCTGCAAGCTCCTGTTATTATGTTATTATGCTCCTGTTATCCAGGCTTACAACTAACCACAAAACTGTTGCTCTTTTTCCTGTTATCGTCATTTTCATGGATTTTCATAGAAGCTATGCAAAACTGACCAACTTTTTGAATTGGCCTGAGTCCCTTTTTGTTTCACTGACAGACGGTAAAGGCTTGCTCAACTTGGCTGGCTGACTGGCTGGTTAACTGAACAGGACTTTTTGGCAAAAGCTCATCCTGTAGGCAACATCACCAGACATCACCAGACAGGAATTGGGCAATTGACATTGAAATGATAAATTGTGTGGAAGCAATCATTTTAATCATATTTAATCATATAACCAGTAGATAACAGTAGTAGTAGCAAGTTGATTATTAATAAATACAATAAATATGTAATTGCATAAATAGACCCATGAATATAAATGAGCACATCAATAGACATATCAAATAAATAGTTTAAATAGATTGAAGGCTTCTTCTTTAAGGAGTTGCAAGAGATGCAGCTGCTAGTCTACCAGATTTTTTTTTTTCCTTCACTCTCACTCGATTCCTGCTTTCCTCTGATGAACCTTTAAGAGTTTACTCGATTCCTGCTTTCTTCTGATGAACCTTTAAGAGTTTACTCGATTCCTGCTTTCTTCTGATGAACCCTGTTTTTTGATTCCTCATGAAAAAAATACCGATGCAATGAACCTCTCTAGAACTTCTCTCTTTTCCTGTGATCTTTTCCTGCTTTTTTCCACAACTGACGAATGAGTTTTTATGTTTTGGATCTCCAATTGTTTTTTTTGTACACATTATTGTTTGATGGTGAGCCAGACCCCATGATTGAACCCCTCGACTGCCCCCCTTGACGATCTTCGAGAACTTCGAACTTCCCCTGGACCCTGGAGATAAGACACATACACTGACAATACGCACACACATTCCCTTCCCGGATTTATTTATTTTAATGGACATTTGAATTTTTTGAATATTTATTTGATACTTTACTTTTTAAGAGCTCTATTTTATTTTGGGTTTTTTATTTATAGCATTTAAATCTATTTTATATATTTGTATATAATCTATTTATTATATTGAATTATTTCTTAATACATTATTATCATTATTATTATTCACCTTTAAACTTTTGTGGTCTCAAATTCAATTGTCAATCTGATCTTCCCCTCTAGTAGCCCAACCAAGAACTGGCCTAAACATACATTAACCTGCCCCTATTGAAGCACGTCCTTCTACGCAAATTTCTGTTCAAGTAGAGCAGAGGGGTGCTACACAAAAGGTGCTTTTAAACTGAAATGTGGTTACTGTGGTCTGATTGCATCCCTTAGATATCGGCATTTACTCAGATTTCTCCCAATTTATTTTCTATTCTGTTCTACAATTTAGAAAAAGGCTATTATAGATAAGACATTGGAAGTGACAATAAGGGATCCTCAATAAGTAACAAATTGTCGTTATCATAGAGGAACATTTTGTGTTCTTCCACATGCAGAATTCCTTTAATGCTACTCTCGAATTTTATTGCAGTAGCCAGAGGTTCTAGAAATAATGTAAAGAACAGAGGATTGAGGGGATCTCCCTCCTTAGTTCACTGTTATGTAACACAAAAGTTAAAGACCTCGGGGTAATTATTGACCAGGGCCTCTCTCTAAATAGTCATGTAAAACACATTTCTAAAACATCTTTTTTCCACCTACAAAATATATAGGTTAGAAAGTTCCTATCCTTTGAAGATGCTGAAAAAATACATGCATTTATTACTTCCACGCTTGATTATTGCAATGCTCTGATATCTGGGTGTGGTAATACCTGTATCAAAAATCTACAGCTAATACAAAATGCCGCGTCCCATATGCCGCGTAACATATCTCTCCTATCCTTGTTTCCTTTAATTGGCTCCCTATGAAAAGCCGAATCGATTTTAAAATACTCCTCCTAACCTAGAAAGCCCTCAACGGCCATGCTCCAACATATATTAAAGACTTACTTACCCTTACCACCCTCCTAGAACCCTACAATCTCAAAATGCTGGTCATCTTGTAATCCCAAGAATATCAAAATCTATGATAGGAGGAAGAGCCTTTCATTACCGTGCACCCCTCCTGTGGAATAATGCCCCCCCCCACACACACACACATTCGACAATTGAACGAATTGAACTGAATTGAATTAGTTAAATTAAGGAAAGATATCATATCAGATATCATTCCATTCGTTATCACTGCTGTTCCTGGATCTGCATAAATGATATTCATTTATTTGATGATCTCCACACCCAATTTATTGAAAAGTGTTGCACAGAAAGCTCCATTCCAGCCTATCGAAAGCCTTTTGGGCATCCAAAGATATGGCAGATATTGCTTTGCTATGGTTAAGCTACATGAGATGAAATCCGTTCACATTCCAGGATACTATCCTCACACCTTATAAGTCTTAATTAAGAAATTAACTTTTTGTTCTGGCATTGAGGTAAATGTTGTCGTGTCAATAGCCTGTAAGAGATAAAGAAAAGAAAATATGGCAAGATAGGGGCACTGCTCAGTTATTCATTCAAAAATCCTTGAGAACAGGGAATAAAGAAAAACCACCTGTCCACTGGCATCCTGAGCAATTTCTACCGCTGTGCGATCGAGAGCATCCTGACTAACTGTGTGACAGTTTGGTATAGGAATTGCTCTGTCGCTGGTCGCAAGGCTCTGCAGCGAGTGGTGAAAACTACCGCTCTCCGCGGTTTTTACTGCCTTCCAGTTCCGTCTCTCTCCGCGCCTGGGTTACCCCACTGATTCCTCTGGCCATCGCAACATCCCAGGACCCCGCAAATCACCTTGGATTCTGCTGCTGCCTGCCTGGTCCTCATTTGGACCCTGATCTCAATAAACTGTTGGTGTTCGTAACCTGTTGCTCTTACTAAGCTCTCCAGGTTCTTCACCAGTTCAGGGTTCATTATGTAGTTAGCTCGTAGCTACAGCCTCATTACAATTGCTTACCAACGCAAAAGCTAATTACTGAAATACCAAACATCCTGAACGAAAGTCCTTCTGGGGCTTTACGTCTGCTGCGCACCATTGCAAGATAAGAATCATATTTCTCTATAACAGACGTCACAGAATATGATGCTGCATAAATAGTGCAGACAGAATGATGCTGCACGAATGCTGCATAGTATTTGCAGTTCATGTTTCCATCTTACTAGGCTATATAATATTATAAGATATATAATACAAATTAATATAAATATAATATAAATAATATCTATATAATAATCTTTTTAATAAATTGTACTGGCCCAAATATAAGATCCTGAATATAAGATCGCCCCCCTTTTTCAGACTCATCTTTGGGGAAAAAAATAACTTTTTGTTGACCAAATTATGCCTTGAAAATGCTAGTGAATACTCATTGGAAAACATTTTGAAATTTTGTAAATCATTACTATACATTAAAGCACGAGATCAAGTTAATTCATGTGGAAAATTTGTCACACTTAAATTAAACGAATAGTAGGCAACCATTTGAGTGACGAATTGACGATGATGAATTTTCCATGAAAGTGCAATCTGAATGTAGGCTATCCACCAGGCAGAAAACCATACGCATTACCCATAGAGGTCTACATTGAGACAACAGGTTTGTGTGTTGAAGGGGCTAGTTGGCCCTGACTGTGAGACACTTTAACATAACGGTGATTTGACAAGTCTCTGAAACTCTGGAAGACAAAGATAAGTATTTAAGTTTGTATGTTTGTTTTGTTTTGTGTGTTGGATTTTGAGTAGGTGGCGCATTCGCTGAGTAGTAGTCGGAGCAAAGAACTAACATGAAGAAGCGACAATAAACACAGCAGATGTGGCTATTAAGCCAACACTCAGAAAGTTTGTTTAGAAATATACAGTCTAACATGCTACTTTTAAGACTATTAAACATTCAGATTGAAGGTTTGTGAAGCCTATTTGTCAACATGCTAGTTACTTGGCATAGTAGTTGAGGTAGAGCAAGTTCCACAAAGCTACATTTCTATGCTAGTGGGAATTAGGCAATGCTTGCAGCAAAGGTTTATTCCCTACTGCCTGCAATGAACACAGGTAGGAAAAGGCACTTTCTAATAATATGACAAACTGACTGACAGACACTGTGTTTTGGGATGCTTGTCACACAGGTTAGGGGTGGAGCTGGAACTATGTGGTCACCGTTGCCACATCGTAGTGTTTTGCCTATCCATATGGTAACGCGACCCATATGTTATCCATATGGTAACACAACTCCTTTACCTTACCTTTATGCATTTAGCAGATGCTTTTATCCAAAGCGACTTTGGATAACAATTTGTCAACTATCAATTGTTCAGGGCCAGTCTCCCCTAGAGCAACTTAGGGTTAAGTGCCTTGCTCAAGGACACAGCGGTGGCAGCTGGGATTCGAACCCACAGCTTTTCAAGCTACTTGAATGCTAGCCAGGTTCCTTAGCTGCTAAGCTACCACCACCAGGTTCCTTAGCTGCTAAGCTACCACCACCAGGTTCCTTAGCTGCTAAGCTACCACCACCAGGTTCCCTAACCACTACTCTACCACCACCTACTACTAGCGCCCTCTCCAGCGTTGTGAGATTCCACTTTGGGACCCGTTCTTGAAAAATATTGTTTCAGTGGACCCAAAACGCCATTCCCATGTGGATGAAAGGCCAACACAATAAAATAGTTAAAAACTTTCCCGTGTGTACAGCCTGGGAAACTAAGTTTCCTCGCCTTCATCAGCATTTCGCCATTTGGTCAACATTATACCAAACTGTCTCATTCTTACTCTTTAAGACAGTACTCAGTAACATTGAGCAATTTGGTAGCCTACAACAGACTGGATTCACAAACTGGCAGCCGAAGGCTGGAGCTGAAACAAAGTTTCTTTGCCCTCATTAGTTAGCATTTTGCTATTTGGTCTACGTTATACCAAAATGTTCTTATTCCTACAGCACTTGGCAACCTTCAACCGGGCTATAGGTTGACTGAATTTAGACTATTGCTTTAAACTTTAAACTTACCTCAGTGCATCAGAAAAAGCCTGCTCTGTTTGAAATTCTCGAAGTCTGAACAGATGGGACTGTTTTTGAGAAATGTGCAGTTCTGTGTTCAATGATTTCAAATCTCTTTGATTTAGCAGTCGAGAATAAGTTGACACCTACAAAACACATAGCAGAAACTTGTCAAAAATCAAGATTTTTAAAATGTGTAAAGGTTTGAAAAAGGAAACAAATTTCAAGTTCAATGAAACTGAACTGTATGTAGATACCTCCAGACACATCCCTTTGTCATTATTGGTCCTATGTTTCTTGATCACCTCAATCAGATTGATATGAGTCTGATCATCGAAGTACAGCTTCTGAACAGCCTCTTTATCCTTGGTCACTCTCAGGATTGAATCTAGAGTTGCACATTCTATCACCTTTTCTTTTGCCTGTTGCATGATATTCTTCACAGATAACTCCACCTCAGAAGAATGATGGCTGCTCTGAAACAGGACTGATGCCATGGTATCACTAGTAAGTCCAATGATAGTATCAGACAGACTTTGCTTGGTTTCACTTTCACTTGAAAACATTGCCATAACTTGATTTTCCAAGTCTGCAAGCATTTCCCTTACATCTTCAGAGAGGATTGTAGACATTTCCAAACAATGTTTTTCAAGCCTGCTTAGGAGAGGTGCAGGAAACTGAGAGTACACCACACTTTTCTCCTCAATAACAATAAGTCGGAACTCATCCCTGACTTTGCATTTGACACGGTGAGACCCAAGTCCGATGTCAACATAATTACTCCCACCTAGTCTGACATAGCACTGGTTCAAGGCATCATATAGACTCTCATAAAGACTTTGAATGTTCAGCAGCACAACAGGCCTTCCTGTCTCCATGCAAGTCTTCACCCTGTTGACTGTCCGGCAGACCTGAGAATACTCTTGGTCAAGTGGGAACCCAGAGCCGAAAATTATTTCTGTGTCATTTTTGTTAATTGCGTTTAGGTTCCATAAGATGGAAAGGGCAGCATTGTTACTTGTGAGAAGCAAAAGATACCTTGATTCTAGGCCTGCCCTCTTTTTTGAGTCAAGATTCTCCTTCACTAGCTCAATGGTTTTGGTAGGCTTGGCTGTGGTCTGAAAAACACTGTTAAATATTTCCAAACTTTTAACTTTATTATCAAGGCCTCCAAAGTTTCTTTGAACAGCTTTTGCAAGAGAGTCCATGGATAGTTCAGAACTTCGGGCATAGGTCACAATCACCTTGATGAGGCTATAATAGTCTCTGAGCCCATAGAACTCACTGTGACTCTGTGCAGCTTCCAAAATTTTAGAATAAACCCAGGTGAGTTGAGGAATGTTTTTCTCAATGTCTGTAGTTGTAGGTTTGGCAAACCTGCAAATCTCCTTGGCAGTTTTAATAAGTTCATCTTCATCTGGAGATGTTCTAAGCAGAAGTATGCCACGATTCATCTTAGCTGGGTCCAGTGACCAGTTTGAAATTCCAATGAATCCAACCTTCAGGGAATCTTTTTGCTCCTCATCATCAATGTATCCACCTTCAAGTAGAGGATGTAACGTTTTCAGAGGCATTGTGGGAGAATCCTCTGCTAATCCAATCTCATCAAGCACAACTACCGACACATATTCTTCGGGGTTCTGTTTCAACTGAAGCTGGGCACACTGTCTGAAAGTGGAGATTATCCCATCAGATGTTGAATGGGCACTACACTGAAATGAGAGGAGTTGAACTTGCTTATATCCCCTGAAGAGCTTCCCACGCGAGGACTTCCCTTGCAGAGCATCTGCAGCTACTGTTTTTGAGAGTGACTTAGAACTTCCTGGTTTTCCAACAAGAAACAAAGGCAGCCTCAGATTCATGCTGACTATCATCATGAAGACATTTTCTTTTAGGGCATCATTCTTTGCTGTTGCACAAGGAAAATCCACATTATCCATGAAAACCTCTTGGCAGAGATCAATTTCAGTCAATATGTCCCTTGGTGTAAAGGACAGGGCTTTTGCAACCTCTTCAATGTATTTCTCACGATTCTCTAGTGATGCATTGTAACACACTCCAACTGCTAGAATCAAGGAGCGTATGATGTCATCGATAACCAACCCTGTTTCCATGCTCCTTTTTTTCTGATCAATGTTAGGGTACAAAGTGGCTCTTTGCTGATGAAACCACATGACTGTTTTCATGCATCGTTCAATGTCTCTGAGGCTTACCATTCTGCACTCATTGGCTAAGCCTGCTATGTGCCTTTGAGATGCAGAGATCACGTTTATGAATGCAGTTTCATCCTTTATATCCAGATGTTCCGTTCTGAAGAAAGCACGAACCATCTGTGTGATGTAGAGCTCCTGAGTGTGCTCATTCAACTTGCCAAAGTCCCAGACAAGTGGTGACAAACTAGGTGGCAATGGCTGAACTCTGTAAACAAGCTGCCTCATTGGAATGCGACCCAGTTTCTCCTGGGTATCTTCGGCACGGACTCTGTAACCCAGTCCAGCACGCTCTAATTGTTCAATTGCCTGTTGGGTATGCTTTCTGTAAGGATTACACGCAGCCACAAACTTAAGGCGTGGGGCATCAATTTTGCATCCATTGGCTGTCTTGTCACAGATCACTTCCTTAATAGCATACACAGCTTCTGTTGAATTTGCTTCATCGAAAAAAAGGACAGTGTCCATTTCCAGAGTTTCATTTTCTTTTGAAATCTTAATGGCTTGATCAACTTTCTTGTAGATTTGCTCAGATGTTGTGCCTCCATGTACTCTGACCACAATCAAGTTTGTTCTCCTTTTATCTGTTTTCAACAAATCACACATAAACTGGACCAGTCGAGTTTTACCACATCCAGTTTCTCCAATAATGATCACAGGGATGTTGCACTGAAATCGCATGTGAATGGCAAGAATTTTCAAGACGTTGTCTAGTGTTAACTGATAAGACTTATCTGGGTCCTCCAAATTGTTGACACCAAGAACTCTGCATAAAATCTCAAGCTGACTGTATCGGGTCATACTGTTGAAGTCAATGTTCATTGGCACATTTTGCCGTTTCAGTTGTGCTAGTAATGTTCTACTTATTATGTTCCTTTCAATCACTTTCCTTGAATGGACATCAACAGCATTCAGGTTTTCGATGTGGAACCCCAAAAAGGTCATGGACACTCCATCAGCATTAAACATAATATATGGGTGAGAATGCTGTTCCCACCTTCTCTCAATCTGATACTTGCTGAGAATGTCCTCATCTTCATTTCTTTGAGACAGATCGCTCTGGTCAGATGTCCTTAATGATGGCATAGTGAAATCTCGAGACATTGTAATCATAAATTTAACAACAAAGCTCTGAAATCCACTCAGGTCATCTTTAAGTATGTCACTGCAGAATACAGATTTTTCACATTTCTCCAGCTGCACATTAAGGAAATTAGTAAAATTGCAAAGCTCCATCCAGGATGGGTCCTGAGTCTGAATAAAATGCAAAATGCATTCCAACCACTCAAGGTGTGTTGAATCAGCACATTTGTTGCAGTTAAATGTGAATTGTTCATTGTGCATGAACTGTTTCAGGTATTGGTAGGGTCTTTGAAATGCCTTACTCCTGAATGCACTGTCATCCATGGCTTGAAATTCATTCTGTGTATAACTTACACCAGAGTTTGAACTCAAATGCACTTTGGTTTCATTGGGTGACAAACATCTGACTGTTGGAAACATTTCCAGTAAACAATTCGTCATCTCTGTGGACATCTAGACAAAAAAAAAGTTGTTATAAAGGAACTAGACCAAGGCAAACCACTCAAGACTAAAACTGGACAAAAATTGTGTTCAGATATGGAAAAGACCATTTCTATCACAGATGTGTTATTTGTGTTAATGGATTTTACACAATTTACTTTAGCTAGTACATTGGTTTAAAGACTTTGCTGTGGTTTCGCTATATCTAATTATCTTTGTAACAGAGAAAAAAAATATATGTGTATATATATATAAAGATTCATTAGATCAGTAACCTCTGTATGTTTTCTCCCCATAGGTTTCCTCTCAGTAAACTCTACTAAGTAGAGGTGACAGTCCTTGCATCTCCAAATGGACCCATCAGTGCTCTGGAAACACCTCAGCACAAACAGCTGAACGAGGAATGAGTAGAGTCCTTTACACACCTAAAACATGAAGTCATGGAGTTGAACATTTATGGAGGTGTGTCACAGGTCCAAAAGTGTCCACTACAGCATTTCAATCTAATAAATGAAAAATGGCAGTAACTCCTGACATATTTTCCTTAAACAGATAGAAGCAAGGACATGGCTTAGCCACCCTGCCCTACAGAGTCAAACAGTAACACATTTATTGCAATGTCTTCTTGAGAGGAAATTTTTGTACATATTACTGAACAGACCTGTGACCACTTTGCCCTAGAATGACCTTAAAAAGTCTAATACTATTGTCAAGCGATTAGCAGTCCGTTACTTGAGGACAAGCAAACTACACACTAGGTAAGCATCATGTAGAATTAAGCATTGTTGAAAGTTGGCAACTAGAGAGCGATGTTCCCTCTAAGCTGCGGGGAGCAGAACTCCATTCTTTAGTCATCTGCAACAAAGAATGTTTCTTCTGTGCATCAGCTCCACTTGGTAGCAGAAAGGCAGCCACTATTATTACAAGCAAGCTCGTTTTTTTTCCCCTTTTCTCCTCTGTGCTACTGGCACGAAGTAACCATCTTGTTTCAGGCTTCTCCGCACCCCAGCACCACATCAGGCCTGTACCTTTGGCTCATTTAATAGGACATTGAAAGCTAAACACTGTATTGGTGATTGGAATTTAAAGTTCATGTATGATACTCTCTTTTCTTGGTAAATAGTTACAAGGTGTTAAGCTACACAGCTGTGTAAGGCACACTGCTGAATTTACCTTTACAAAACAGCAATAGTAGTATATGTGGTATATGTACATATAATTAACTGGTACTATAAACATGTGTTTACAGTCGTGCTTCATTTCCATTTAAAATTTTTCTGTGTTGTCTGTTTGCAGGATACTGGTAACATTGCTGGTGTATTGATTGCCTTAAAGAAAGTGACACTTAAGAGCAACTTGGAAGTTGAAATCTGTCAGTGAATTTACACATATTGCTCAGAAATGAATACGGAAACATTTAGGCATGATTTCATGTGATTTATGAGACCTAACGGCAGTAAATCTTTTGAAAAAGTTGTAATTTTAGGCAGTTTTTAAGCAATCCTCTTGAACATTCTATGCATGGCATTTGTATGGCATGTGTCAAAAGAGGGAGTCGCCGCTGTATTGTCCCTTGCTGGAGCATGAAGCATCAGATGCATCTATCTTATCCTAAATCTCATCCTGTCATATTTAAAATACATAAAACATCGCTTACATTGTCAGCTTTCCCTACCAAACGAATCATATAGTAACCTGCTATTAATAGTCTATGACAACTTGATCAAGGTCAAGTTACATCCTCCAATATATTCATTAATATTTCCATCACACTACAGGCCTGTAGCCACTACAGGTTTACAAAAGCTACAGCTGACCTACAAAGTAACAGCCAGAAATAAACCATGCAATCAAGTCACGGAGCCTACCAAACCACATGGGTGTTTGTTCTATGATGTATGTGGTGCAAGCCAACCATACATCATGGCATCTGCATCAAAATTCACTTCTTATCTCTTTCTTCTACCAGGCAAGAAATCTAGACGTCATGATCGATGATCAGCTGACCTTTAAAGATCATGTTTCCTCTGTGGCCCCATCTGGCCGCTTTGCATTATTCAATGTAAGAAAGATTAGACCAACCTAACTAACCTACCTAACTCAACAGGCCACCCAACTTTTGGTACAAACCATGGTTATCTCTTGCCTTGACTACTGCAATGCCCTTCTAACAGGCCTCCCAGTCTGTGCTGTGAAACAGATGGTCCAGAACACAGTGCCCTGTCTGGTGTGCAATCAGCCCAAAAAGGCATGTCGCCCAGCTGTTCATTGAACTACACTGGCTGCCCTTGGCTGCTTGCATCAAATTCAAATCACTAATGATAGCCTACAAAGTTCTTTAGGTTCTGCACCAACCTACTTAACTCTCATAAAGGCTTATGTTACCCCTCCTCAACTCATGTCATCAAAGGAATGCTATCCCAAATCACTGTCTGAAGCTCATAATTATTAGGCTTAAAAATGCATATGCCTGCAATTTTCTATTTTCAACTATACCAGTCTTAAACATGTTATTATAATGCATTATTCCTTATGGATATTATTGACCTACTTGGCTGGACTCCCTGTTGTGACGTTGTGCGAAGCAAATTCTGATTTAGAACATTCATAAAGACAGTTGTAAAAAGTGACTGAAAATACTAACAAAGTGTGTCTATAATTGAGAATGGTTTTGAAAAAATTCTTCTTGGTTATTATCTGCACACATTAATGAATAGGGGTTTATAACCTTCAAGTTGCACTTTAAGCACTGAAGAATTCAGGCAGTGCACCTCACATATTAAAGCTAGGTCAGTTGTAACTAACTCATCAGTGTTTATAACTGTTTATACATTCTCA
This sequence comes from Tenualosa ilisha, assembly GCA_015244755.2. NCBI lineage: Eukaryota > Metazoa > Chordata > Actinopteri > Clupeiformes > Clupeidae > Tenualosa > Tenualosa ilisha. The sequence goes on along the minus strand of PYXC01002559.1, from coordinate 85,683 downwards.
TGACTGTACTTATAAGACATTATAATGTCGTCGTATAAGCCTATACAAGTGAAAGGGTCACAAAGCATTATAAAGCTTCAATTTATAAATGTACGCTACACCAGATACATGTAGGTTTTTCAGAGTTTGCTTGTTTCAGGTATGGCAGAGGCCAAATGTTTTCAATTCTGTGTAGCGGTTAGTCTATTCAAACAGAAACATACCACTGGAGGAACATCGAAATGGAAGATTCTGGGGACCTTATCCCCTGGCTTGTCCTCATATTGTTTCAGGTGTTCAAAAATGTATCCTGGTTTTATCTCTGATTCAGTGAGGCTGATGGTTTTGTGTGTGAATTCCTGGCCTTTCAGTGTCTCCAGTGATCTTTTCACAAGGTTGTTCACAAACAGCGTTTTTCCTAAAGAATAATAAAAAACAAGGTTTCCACAAAGTCACTTTTTTAAAAGAGATATTTTGGGGGCTTTTTGTCTTTATAATGACACCATAGCCCAGTCAGCAATGGCGCCATATCAAAGTCACATTTAAACTGAAATGGAAATATTACTTATATTTTGCCAGCATTTCATGTAGGGGAAAAAAATACATCATATTCTGTTTCTGGGGTGACAAACATTTTCCGAATAACCATTGTGTGCATTCATACAAATTTTCAAGACAAAAGTGTCTCTTTTAAAGGTACACTATGCAGCTATTTTAAGTCATTTTACCAGCTTTCTAGTCACTTGCTGCTTCCGAAATGGCATACTGCCATGCTACATACTACTACAGCCACAGAAATGCCAACTGCAATTAAATAACTCCTTACAGAGCAAATGAAGGCTCTGTTGGACACCCATACCGTCTCTTAGCAACAAACGATTCTTGCAAGGTTCCTCAACTAGTGTAAGGGTATCTTTACATTTTTCATCTGAGATTCAGTAATGTATGAAAATTACTTTTGCCCACTACCTCTTCCAAAAAACATGAAAGAAAAGATAAACTACCTACCCATACCAGCTCTGCTGGATACAATCATTTTGATGCTTTGCTGAAATTGCTTTTTGATCTCTGATGTAAATCCAACTTCACTTGCAAGTGCATGCTTCAGTCTCAGGAACTTTTGAATGTCTCCTCGGTCCGGGGATGGGACTGTTCGTCTGTACTCATCAAAAGCTGTTAGAACATAGCTATGATGGGCCTTTGCATGACAAAATATGACAAAGTTGTAATCTTTTGCCACTGTGAGATCTTGATTTTGGGAGTAGTAGTAAAAAGAGGATTCTAATGTTCTTGACACCTCATGATTCAGTTTGTCAGCATTTAATAATGAGTATATCTTTTCATGTCTGCTCCCTTGTTGACATGCTCTGCGAATTATCAGCTCTACCTCCTCTGCGGTTGTTTCAGAGGAACAGATCAGAATTTCATCAAAGGTTGGCAGAGGTTGTTCGTTATTGAGGTAAAGGGACAGGCATTGGGGAAGCATCTCCACATCACTGCAAGTCACAAGATTTGGTCTGCCTTTTTCTAGATGGCGAGTAAGTGTCCTCTTGACCATGTCTTCCTCAGTTTCTGCTAACTGTCTCAGGGTTTCACCTACCAGATCCAACCCTGCATATTTATCTGACACAAGTCCTGAGAGTTTCCCACTGTAGCTCTCCCATAGTATTATGATCTTCTCTTTGCAAGAAGTGAGGTTCTCAATCATGTTGACCATGTCGTCATGTGAAAATGTTTGTTCTGCAGAGTGACCCCCACTGAATTTCATTTGGTTCTGAAAAATATTTTCCTGTTCTTCCTCATAGTGTTTCATCCATTTTTCTACCCAGTCATCATCAGTGCTGTTTTCATAAACACATTCCATCACAACTTCTTCATCCAGTTGAAAATCTTCCACATCTTCTTCACCTCCTTTGCAGTACATGATTGCTGCTTTGGCAGCATGCTCAGTGTACCCAGCTTGAACAACATATTGAATAATTTCTGGGAATTTAACAAGACAATCTTGAATCTGCGGGGATCGCAGATTTAAATTTCCTGAACATTGTAATGGAGTTTGGAGTGCTGCTGCAAACGCATCTCTAAAGTCCTTTTCAGTGATGTTCTCCTTTATGAAGGACAGCATATTTAGTACCCTAATAGGGACCGCTTCATCCTTTTGTAAATTTGCCACTGAACAACATAAGGTCACAAGCTGTTTGGCTGTGAAATAATTGAGGAAGTAATAATCATCTCTGTGTTTTGTTGTGTAGGATAGCCATTTGTCAAGGCAACCCTGCATACTTTCACAAACACCAGTAAGCTCCTCCAGCAAGTCCCCATATCCTGTGACTGTCATGCCGGTAAGGCCAAAGTCAATATGTACTTTGACTTTATGTCTTTCATCACAGTAAGCTCTAAGAGTCCAGTCTGTGAACAGAATATGGCCTGCCTCAGTCAGTTTGATAAGCAGCTCCCCTGCATGCAGTATTTGTTCCAACACCTGCAAGTACAGATAATGATGATGGCTCAGTGATTTTGTATTTTCATTGACTTTGCTTTTGTTCTTCTAAACTACATCACATTTGTATTTGTACTAGGGTTGCCAACTTTTGGATTTGTATGAGGTAAAATACATGTTAACCCTCCCCGCAGCTAGCCCTCTGCACGTATTGTTGCCTATTCTACACAAATAAGAGTTAGATTACATTGAGCGAAGGCGTGGTTGAGTATATGGTTGATTGGAAAGATTGTTCTGTCTATTCTACTGTCTTTTGGTCCCCTCCATGTTGTAGGAAAGTCCACATCATTCGCTTACTGAAAGTCATTGTTACTTTTGCTGTGTCTGACAAAATCCTTTAGTTGTGTTGACAATTAAATGAAAGAAGTTCCATTTGCATCACATTCAATCGACTTGTTGTCTTCCCACAACATGGAGGTGACCAGAAGATACTTGCTGTTTCCAAAATGGCAAAGTGTTGTACTATTTACTGCATACAACTTCTATGAAGCCTGGGGCAAACCATTTCCACATTAATGTGACAAAACAGAGCCCTCCTTTTAGTTAACAATTTAATTAAGTGAACACACACATTATACTTGATACAAAATGCTGTATACTGTCAGTACTACAGCAGTACAGCAGTATCCCATTTTGGTAATGACATCTGAGTAAGTTCTATGAGCATACTTTGACCATTTTGAAAACTGTTTTATGCTCAACTAACCTTGTACTTCACATTTTACAATTCCACTATGGTCATTGTCTGCATCCACTGTCCCTTTATATATCCACTGTCTTGTTTTCTAAAAGAAAAACTTACCTTCACATATTGAGTGATAGACTCAGTTTGATCATCAGTTGCAGTTATTAGCATCAGCTTGTTTTGAAGTTCTTGAAGCTGAGAAAGTTTGAATGTTTTATACTGTACAACTAAGTTTTCAGAGTTTTTCTCTCCAATATGTAGGGTAATGCAGTCGTCGATTTTCACCTGTAATTGATAATTATGTTAATTTCATTGATGAAAATCATGTCTTTGAATGTATCATCTCTGAGTGTACTAAAAAGTGTTCACATTGAAATAAAAAAATAAGGTAGCACCTTTCTTGAGGGTTTCAACATAAGACTGTCATGTGTCTGTCATAAACATGAAATGGCGTAACATGAACATTAATGACACTTCTGCCTTTCTGTTGTCATGACGTGTCATTTGTTTTTTTTATAATGTCTGCATCCCAAACGATATAAACTTTCATGACAATGTTGACACCCTCAAGTAAAGTGTTTTCACTGATTCCACAAACATTCTTCTTAGGCTGAAAAAACATATATACCCACCATGCCTTGGGTAGCAGACTGCTTGATGATGTAGACACCTTTTTCATTTATCTCCGTAGCCTGGAGCAGAGATGTTTTAGCAATCGAGCCATGTGCAGCATGGGCTGCCTCCAGCCATGGTTTATGCACACAGGAGTCCAGCTATACAGAAAGAGTGTAACATTAATGCCTCAGATTTCCTGATTTGTAGCTTTAGGCATTTCAAATGTCTAGGTTCTTTAATTTACATTGTAAGTTGTGTTACAGTGCGGATACACACAAATCTGTTGTGTTACACTGAACATAAAATTGATGTGTTTTGTATCTCAGTTAGTGGCTCCAAGCCACTGACCATCAGTCATGCTCTACATATGTTTTCCAGATGTCTTCATTTGGATAGCCTTTCTTCTTTCAGAAATGGCACAAGAACAGCTCCTTTCCCACTGACATCACTCTCCTGAACTGTTGAATCGGTCATCACTACTTTGGCCAGTCACCCACTTCTCCAGCACATATGCTCCAATATGCATCTTGCACACTACATTTAAAAGGGCTCAAAAGCCATCAAGTGGAGGTAGCAAAATGTACCAAAATTACAATTATATGCTTGCCACCCAAGTTTGACTGCAGTAGCAGATGCAGGGTCATCAACATCAAGTGCAGAAGCAGTCCCATTGTCATGTGTCTGAGTGTTTGTCTGCAACCTGCATCAGTAGCAAATAAGCCATCTGCATTGTATACTGCGTGATTCGATTGTTGTTGATGTGGAGAGGAGAAAACTGAAATAAGTTATCCACAACAAATTAACGAGTGGTCGACTTCGGAATGCCCTCAACTTGCTAAGATCTGAAGTCAGTCACAATTGGCCGAAATTGTTGATGCTAGGGCTGCCAACTTCCTCAACCCCAAATGAGAGAGAGATGGAGCAGAATACAGCACTGCATAATGTAGCCTATTTTATAGTGCTCTGTACTACTCCACTCTATCACATACGATTTTCCAGTTCATAACCAATCATACTTGGGCTTCTACTGGCCTCATCATTAGGCTACATGGCCCAGATGCTCAGTGCATCTCAATGCAGATGTGGTTATACTGTTTTCAAACAGCCTTTACATAAAAATAGGCTGAACTGTTAAACTCTCAGCTGAGAGTGGAAGTCAAATAGGGTGTTGTAGGCTACATATTTCTACCACATTTCTACCAAACAGAGTGGAAAGACAGAGACAGAGGTTGTCTGTCTGCAGAAATTGTTCCTCACTCTACTCAGGCTTGGTAATGGCCATTGGTAACTAGCCAGCAAACAACAATTCTCTAAGGCAATGCTTGAACAGGCTATGACCCCCCCCCCCCCCCCCCCCCCTTTGCTTTGTAATATGTCACACAAAAAAACTTTTCCCACTGTGCAAAGAGAAACACAGCCGGAGACAAACTGACATTTTTCCATGTCAAGCTAGGACCAAGTATACCTGATTTGGAGAGAACACAGAATAAACACAGTCAGAGCTGAACACTATTCAGCAAAAAAATTCTCTGATTTGTAACATAAGTCATTTGCCCTTCAATGCTAATCACTCATTTCCAGACCCTTCACCCTCATTAACTGGTCTGATTTACAGGCTAACAGGTATGTTGTGCTCACCTGAGAAACCAGACTATAACATCAAGATGTATAGTCTGGACACAACCAATAGACCGGGCTCAGTCCTATGGGCGGAATCAGCGGCTGTCTTTCAAACTGGATAGCACTACGACCAATCGTAACAAGCAACGTTGGCATCATAGCTTACGTCCTTCTTTGAAACTAATGACTTGAGTGCCTTTTTCTGTTCAACTTTCAAAGAAAAGCCCAAGTCTAACTCCTCCAAAGTCGATTCAAGTGACTGCTATTCCTTGGCCACTAGTTGATTTGCACTTCACAGCCATGTTGTCATCTTGCTAAGCCCACCCAGCGATTCTCTACAAACACAAAGTGTTACCAAGGCTTGCTAAGACCAATCACAACACTGTCTTATGGTGCATGGCTAGACGTGCCCCCTGAGCAAAACTATTCGCTGTTGCTAGGGTGCTTCTAGATTTCTGGATTTCTAGAAGCTTCTAGATTTCTAGATTTCTAGAAGCACCCTAGCAACAGCGAATAGTTTTGCTCAGCGGGCACGTCTAGCCATGCACCATAAGATAGTCAACTGGTTCTAGATTTAAAATATGAATTGATTATGACTATTTACTACTATTTTTACAGTTACACTAATTCCTAATTTGTTAATGAAAGAGAAAATCCTGTTGTATGGCAGGTTCTGTTAAAGTGAAAAAGCCACTTAAGGTTGTTTTATGTCCTATATGAATGTGAGAATCCCTGTTTTGTCTGAGTGTTTCACCCTCTGACCGAAAATTCCAACATAAAACCATCACTAAGATTTGCACTTGATTTTCAGTCAATATTCAGGATGATAGAAACTGCATTACCAGTTTGTGTCGAAGGTCAGCATCCTTATCTGTAAATTCCTTAAGAACTGCGATCTTTTCCATTAGCTCATCAAATCCTGCATGTATATCAAGATCATAGATGATTGGAGCACAAGCAGAGACAGCATCTCTGAAGTTTCTGACTTTATCAATGTCCATTGTGTTCTCTCCAGCAAAGGCAGAGGCCAGTTCCACAAACACAGTCAGCTCTTTTTGATCTAAGAATAAGCATATACGTTATTTTCATCCCAGGATCCTAATAGTGATTCCTAGGAAAGAAAGTGTACATTGGGAGCCTATAATAGTAAAAATTATTAATTGAAGTCTGTTTCACCGGATTTTGTATGAGTGGCTGTTTCCTAACATTCTGTTGCTTCTAGATTATTTTGGATGTTTCAACAACACTATCATTAATTCTTTGACAACATACAGTTCAGTGGTCTGTCCAGAGAGAAAAAAGAGTGGGTTTTATAATACCTTTCATAATTGACTTAATCCAGTTGATGAAGCCATTCTTCACACAGTCAAGCAACTCTGTCAACAGCAAAACAACCTGGCTATCAAGAACTTTGAGTTTGTTGCCAGTTGTCTCCATTTCCTCAGAGAAATCCCTCAACTGTTTCACTCCAAAACAGTGTGCCTGTTAAAAAGAGGAAACATGATCAAAGAAAATGCTCACAATTTTTTTTTCCAGTAAGTGGGAACACAACAATTAGCCAGTAATACAATGTCATATTACATGAGTGCATCAGAAATTTAAATTTGTGGGTAAATTCAGTAAATAATTATTTGTGTAATTTGAGTCCTTTGGTGTTAAAATGTTTTGAAGTGGATATCAATAGGATTGTGGAAATGGCAGGGTTAAGTTTAATCATTACACCTGTAATTTCGATTATTAAGAGAACATTTAAAACAGCTCCTGCAGTAATACAGGTTTTACACCGGCATGGACACACTCAAATCCTGCACTGCAGATGATCTTACTGGCTATAGTGCTATAGGCAGAGGTAGAAAAAGTACTGAAATTTGTAATTAAGTAAAATTATCTGTGCTTCGCTTGAATTCTAGTCAAGTAAACATAAAAGTACCCATCTAAAAATCTACAAGTAAAAGTAAAAAATCCCATTCTTCACTAATTGTTTTTAAATGAACTCTTAGTCCACATAATAATCAGGACCTTTCAGGCGGTATACTGTGAAAACTTTGTTCAGACAAGGGTTGCCAACTATGAGAAATCAAAAAAAGAAAAATGGGAAAATGAATGTTTCTTTTGCAGACTTGGTGCAAATAAGGTGTGAGCAATAGAATGTGAGTAGACAACCATTCTGTCAGCTGAGGTAAAATAAATGTTATTCAATTTTTGAAGAAGATGGTATGTTTGTTTTAGTCAAAATCACAATGTTGCAACCAAAAGGTAAAGCAGGAAATCTAAAGAACTACTGTGTCAGTTGGTGCGAGTAGCAAGACAGTGGACTCCAGACAGGTATCCATGGTTACTGAATAACTCCTTATTTACTTACCTTGTTTTCATGTAACTTCTCATTACAGTCACAGACTCTTAAACAGCACACTAATCACACTAATCTACATACTATAGTGATCAAACTATTCTATAGTCAGTTAACCAAAGTTAACTCTGTGATAAAGACACCTTTGACCGCCTGGGACAAGGGATTTCTGTAATCCAGTCTGGCGTACTGATAGCAACTGTACAGCAATAGTCATATATCTGCAATATAATGGATCTGAAGACCACATAGACACGCAAGTCATGTATTTTTATTGACACTCAACGAATACGGAGACTCTTAAACTTTTAAAGCAACACAATGTAGTTTTTCAGCCTTGAAACTATATTTGGTATGGTACATCAACTCCCAACAGGTTCAATTACACCTGCGTCATCACTTGACCTACACTGGCACTATACAACTTTGGGCCTCCGGTAGGAACCCTGATACAAAAAACTACAAAATTTGACAGCATACACCACTTCCCCCTGGTTTTGACTTGCCTGTCCCGAGTCCCAATAAATATGCATTGGGACAAATATGTGGCAGTTTTCAACAATCACTATCAAATTGCCCTGGTTTTTAGGACGTGATTATGTTCTGTTTTACCTTAAGCCAACTAAATCCATTCAGAAAACTTATATGATGCACCACAAGTCTGAATTCAAGTTTGTATGCTCAATCAAATGCAGGAGTCTCTCATATTTAGATAGACAGGTGTCCTGTCAATGAACCCCTCCTCCTTCATGTTATTTTTGCAGAGAATGTTCTGCGCCTGATTTCTCATTGAAGAATTTTAGAAACATGTTGGCTTGTTGAGTTTAGTGTAATGAATGCAAACAAATCAAAATGAAAACGGACGGGATTATAAAAGAAAAAAAAACTGTTTGTCATTTTTATCGAGTTTTTATTTTGTTTTTGATACTAAAAAACATGGTGGACAGCTACATTACCTGACCTAAACACAATAATCGCTCAATTTGCCTTGCATCAGGAAGGTTCACTGGTATCGTAAGCTTGTTAATAAATGCACAAGTAATTGTCATACAGATTTTACGACAGTTGTTATGGACAATACCCCGCAAGCAAATACTACATTGTGTCGCTTTAAATCAACCATTGGCTGTGTTATTTTGTTGATGCCCTGAAATGTCATTCATTTTCTCATTCATTTTTCCTTTTACTTTCATCTATTAGTTTATTTGTCAGGGACAATGTGGCATACAATAATGCATATCTAATATATCAGTCTGTGCCATAACAATATGTATAGCTGTGTGGCACAAAAAGTTTGCAGTCAGTTGGCTTATTTGCAACCTTAGTCCCTGGTCAGGCCTTTCTAAAAAGGTAGTTCAAGTGGGAGAAATGCCAACAAAATAAACAAATAAATATAAAATAACTTAACAAATATCAAAATCTACAATAGGAAGAAGAGCATTTTGCAACCATGTGCCCCTCTTGTGGAATAATAAATGGGACTGGCCAATGTTCAATGTCTGTCTTTGTCTACGCATGGGATAGTAAGATATGTAATTTCGATTCCTCGTATGTCTAGTACATGTGAAGAATTGACAATAAAGTTAACTTTGACTTTGAGATCATTTCTGTTTTTGTAAGTTATATATGAGCCCCATTTCTAAGTTGGATTAATTGTTAGTGTTACACTTTGGAGAATATATGTTAATTTGACCTAAAAATAAAAATAAAGTTGTCCTAAGAGGGGTGGTTGTGTATGGTTGTGTTCTGTATGAGTTCAATACGGATTATGACCTTTTTCTCTCAAATACAGGACAAATCAATATTATACGGGACAAATCTGTATTTTACGTAACTTGGTTAGTCTGAACACAATGAGCTGGCTGAGATATGGCCAAGGATTTCCTTCGCTTTCCAATTCATCTCTTGTACGGGAATTCTTGCTTGGCATTCCTCAACCTCCTCCATAACCTTTATCTCCTGCTCGGCACCAGCCATCATCTAACGATAGTCTACATTAAATATGCGCGCTCGCACCTGCACAATTTAAAATTCAGGCTAATTGCTTTTTTTGCCGCATTTAATTTTTTCCAATGTAGTGAAGTAAAATGTACTTGCATAAAAGTAAAAATTACCCATTTAAAACTATTTTTAAAATGACAAAATGACATAAAAACTATTCAATTACAGTGACGTAAGTAAATGTAATGCATTACTTTCCACCTCTGGGTATGTGTACAGTAAATTTACCACGAGACATTTACCTGAAAATCACTTAAGCGACCAAAGTCTCCTCTCAGTTGGAGGCCTTCCTGCAGTGCATATGTTATCCCTGCTGGTTTCACAAAATCCCGCAGTGTTCGGTACCGTTTGATATGAACACAAGTGTCTGTGATCCACTCAGTCTGTGTACTGTCTGCTAATGATTCTCCCATTATTTGAAGCTCATTTTTTATCAAGTCCAAGCTATCTTTCTCAAATCTCTGATCAAATGCGTTCACCTGCATGGACATGCTTCTGAGAGCTTCATATATCTTGGTGAATTTACGTATGGTGGCTTCGTAAATCCCATGTAGTTGATACAGTGATACTGGAGGATGATTTTGGTCTGTTTCCTTTTGCATTTTATGGTCCCAAAGATTTTTGAAGACTCTACTCTGGTAAACAACTTCAATCTTTTCAAATGCTTCAATGTTAATATTTTCTCCCTCATCCTCCCACAGTTTCATCAAAAGATGAAGTGGCCTTTCATCTGTAGTCAAGTTAACTCTTAAGGCTTCTTTAATATGCTTTGCATCCACTGTAAACAATTCAAATATTGAGAAAAGAGAGAAACAGTTGTAAATAGTTAGGCATTTCTAGGCATAGAAAATAAAACACTAGACAATCATAGCAATTTAATAGGCCTAGTTATTGTTCTACCTAAAAATGCTTACCATTTACACATAATTCAAGAAGTGCACGGCTTTGCCTCTGCCTAAATGTAAATGTGTTGAATTCAGCTTGTGCTCTTTTCAAAGCATTTTCAAAGCATGCCACATCTGGAACGCAAGAAAATAAAACACAATAACATGTAAATCATGATTTTTATTGTACCATCCTATTTTATTCTATTTTATTTTATTGTATCCACCCTAAACTCATGAAAGAAAGTAATCCACTCAAAACTCACCACAATAAAAACTGCAGATGTTTTTAAGAGATGTGCTTTCCAAGAGACGGTGTATCAGTCTAGATGGCAGTGTGCAGAGGTTGCGAGGCAAGCTCCTCAGTAGATCTTTTGATTTGTTTACCAGTGCCTCTGCTAGGTCATTCTCAAAGGACAGCTCATCATTTTGATGTGTACCTACATATAACAAAACAGGTTAAAGCAGTGCTTTAATTAATAACAGAATTCAGATGTGGAACTTGAAGCTTGCTTCTGTGTCATAGTGCTGAGAGTGAAGATATTCATGACAGACTGTGCAGCCTAAGGCAGCTTTTTTGCACCTGTACTCCTTAACTGTGACCTGAGGTGAGGTGTCTAAGCTCCATACAGGCAGCCATCCAACAGGTATTCTATTCCAACCCACCTTCTTCAAGCCATAGCTCCTACTATTGAGGTGCAGGCAACATTTAACTAATGCTTCACTGGCTTCGGTACATTCGGTATTGAGGTGGAGGCAACATTTAACTAACGCTTCACTGGCTTTGGTACATTCCCCACTACATTCAGACAGGCCCAGTTGAATGAAACAGACTTAAGATAAACTGAGATCATGTCTGATAAAGAAAGCCAAAAGGAGGCCTTAAGGCTGGCTCAGACACGCGTGTCGGACACGGTAGAGGAGTGATTCTCAACAGACAGCACTGGCATGCATTAATGCCTGTGCCCAGTCTGAGCATTCTGTCAGAGGCCACCAGCTCAGGAAGGCAGAATGAAGGCACACTGAGATATTTGATGGAATTCCTTGAATTCCTGAATTATATCTAGGAATGATCCCAACATGAAAACCCACATAAATCTTTCAGAAAATGAAAAGAGAACAACTGGAAATATTTTTGCTGAAATACTTTACCCCAATTTAACCCATTGTATGGCTGACTGTCAATTAAAAATTACTGTTTATACATATTATACATTGTTTGTACGTCGTACATTGTAAAAATATGGTTAATTAACTGTTCATGTTTCAAAATGATCTGCTGTGTGGAATAATCCATTAACTTCTAACTGAAGAGAAATTGTTTCCTTACCAAGAATTCTAAGAAGCTCTATAGAATGAGGATCAGTGAGAAGATATTCACAGTCTAGCCCCAGATCTAGTCTGTCTTTCAAATCTTTCCAGGTATGTAAGATAATTGCAGATATTAGTTTTCCATATTTGGTGATCGATGAGATCAACTTAAGGTTCTCTGCCTTTAAAAGAAAAATAGAATGATGAACTACTGTACATACTTACTGATAGATAAACTGCAATTTCTGATAATTCTGTTTAAAAAATCAGTCTCAGTTTACCTTGCATTTGATAGACTGTACAGCACACTGAAACAGACAATCTTCCATTACAGGTGGAATATTACTGTTTTCACAATAGCCTCGCATTTGCTGTTTGGGATCAACCTGTTAGACAGAAAATTATATTCCTTCATGTTTACTAACACAGAGCAACAATAATAGACGTATAATAGCATAATAGACGAGTGCAGAATGAAGCTGTTTTTTAAATATTCAGGCTACCTTCAAGATTGCTGCACAAAAGCTTTATAGAACTACTTAGCCCAACTCTACCTGAGCGCATGCACATTCTGTCCAAGCCGGCCTCACCTCACTCAAACTGTAATTATGAGCCCAATTTAAACCCGACATTAAAAAATATATTAATCTCTTATTAGGTTTTCCAAAACATGCTCATCATGGAGCACGCCTTGACTGAGTGACATACTGGGACACATCTTCCACATGAGCACCGCAGTGATTAAAACGACAAAACATCAGTAATATTCCACTCCTTAATCTTTAGGTCTATTTTTTCATAATTATGAGCTGTAGCTCATCTTTGTGGGCATAAGATGGGTATGTATGAAAGTATACTTTCATATGAAAATATATATGGCTAAGGGCTGCATTAAGATGGATACAAGTGAAGAATAGAGGTTTTTAATTCGTTCACAGTGGGTGGGGGGTTTTGTATCTTTATGTAAACTAGCAAAGTATCTTTATGTTTGTATCTTTATGTTAACTAGTACAGTGCCTGTACAAACAATTTTCCAAGAAACTTGTTTACATGATTTATGAGAGCATTTGATGATCTTCCTTTTTAAAATATTAACACTGAATATTTGGGGATATAGGTAGGAATAGATGTCCATTGAAAATCTGTGGATTTCAATGCAATCCAGATATATTACAGAACTATGTCTAGGCAATTCTATAACCATGCCTACAGGTGCAAAGTGTTGAATAACAAAATCATTCACACAAACTAATATAACATACACAAACACTCTTTCAATTGTGCTTGATTACACAACCTATTCCTGCAAAGAAACACACACATACTTGAGGTGTATGTTAAATGAAGGTGAACATGCATGTATTACATGTATGTGTTGACATGTATGTACAACTCAAGAGATCAAGGGTTGAGGGTCAAAAGATATCTAGAGTATGGTTGAAGATTCATTTTCTTGGTATGGCACATACTGCAATGTGCGGTGGTCATATTTTATACTGCTCTATGCTAAGCTTTCAGGTGGTATTGTGTTCCTTCTACACTTTTGATGTTATACTCCAAACTATACTGTAGACAAAATTTGCAACTCTGGTGCTGATCTGTGCACTTCAAGAGAAGCACTTCCATAGAAAATAACACATTTGAAGTTTTACTCTGCATTTTCTATTAGTTTTCTTTGCATTTCTTTGCAAGTCTTACCTTATAAATTCTCTCAGTAAACAGACTGCACAGTGTTTTTTCCCACCCCTCTTGCCATGATGCAGGTAAACTGAGCCCAAAGATCTCTTTCCAAAACTACACAATAAAAACAAATGTGTCATTACTTTCATTAGTGACACTACTATTCCATCCATACTGCATGAGCATGAATATGACTTTTACCATTTTAAGGACAGTGAAATAGAACATTAGGGGAACACAGCCCACATCAAACAAACTTAAGTAAGGTAATGAATTGCCTTGAAAAAGCAGCAAGAAGTAATTATATCATAATGTATTGCATTTTGGAAATAACTTGCCTATCGCTGACAAAAAAAAAAAGATCGCTAAGTATAACTGAATAAAACACATATGAGATGTTTTGTCTGATGATGACCTGTTTGCTTGCTTAGATTTATACTAACATCAGTTTCCATGGTGCCTGAGTTACCCAAAACACACAAACATACATTAATGTCCAAGTCTTTACTTTTGGCAGCTTCCCCAATACTCCTCTCAATGGCCTTCTTCACATTCACTTCCTGAAGAAGAGAAATGCAAAGTATTAGTCGTCTTAGTCATTTAGTCATGTTCTGTAACGAGTACAATAATGACAGCTCTGTGACAGATAAACAACTTATGTAAAGAGACCAATGTGATGCCCTTTCTGGCAAAAAGTTGGATGGGGTTGTGGGATCTGAAGTGAAATGTTTGAATCCTATGTCCAAACTGTATACTTTTTAATCGTGCTATGGACTACACTTACCAGACCAATTTAAGACCTTGCATTGCACATGTGCTTTACACTGAAAGCATAAAGTAAATTTCTCAGTATCACAAAAGTAGCAGTAGTAGACTGATTGATTTTACAAATATAAAAGACCCAATAATTGTTTTAAAAATTACTTTAAATAGACATTTTAGTCTTAATATCAAATTTAAAACCCAGGTTTTCAGGCACAAATTTCAAATGCCTTATATGGGTAATTCAAGTTTTCATTTCTTTTTAAATGAGTCCCTATCTTAATGGTTTGTTAGATACGGCATCCGCCACAGCTCACCTGACCCTGTGTTATGACATTAGTTATTATTGTTGCCGTCAACATGTTTACTCATTCTGTGATGACACTGAGCAAAGTTGCCAAATGCCAATTTTATCTATTATGTATACCAAAATACATTGTCTTATGTTAACATACTTTTCTGAGGGGGGTTAAAAAAAGAAGAAATTCAAAGCACTAATGCTGGCCTACAGGGTAATTGATGGAACTGTTCCCATCTGCCCTCTTACAGGCCTACAGTATGTTACATTTACATTACATTTATGCATTTAGCATTTATCCAAAGCGACTTACATTTTGTCAACTATCAATTGTTCAGGGCCAGTCTCCCCTAGAGCAACTTAGGCTTAAGTGCCTTGCTCAAGGGCACAACAGTGGCAGCTGGGATTCAAACCCACAACTTTTCAAGCTACTAGCATGCTAGCCAGGTTCCTTAACCACTACACTACCACTGTCCCTACATTACCCCCTTTGGCCATTCCACTCCTCCAGCGTTGTCTAGCATGGCCAACACCTTACACAGGTCAACCCAGACTATTCTCTCTTTTTGTAAGTCACTTTGGATAAATGTGTCTGCTAAATGCATAAATGTAAATGTAAATTTTAAGCTTAAGATATAATGTCTATCGAATTTACCAAGAAACATTTTATTTTGCCTTTCAACCCCACCGGCCAAAGGATGAAAATGTTACCTGACTCAAAAGATAGCCCAAAGGTTGCTACAGTTTAAAGCATATAAAAGATTATAAAACACTATAAAACACAGCATATAAAACACTAATTTTGCCTTTTGCCTTTCTTGGGACATTATCAAATTAGTGAATTGTCAGGGCCAGGTGCTATGTGTCAGGTCCGCATCGGACCTGGTCACGGCCACGCCCCCTCACTCAACGCCACGGTCTCACAGCTCATCTCCTCGTTTGCACTCACCTCCTCAAGCACGATCACCTTCACCTGAGTTCTAATTGGTGTCACCTGGTCTCCACCCTACTTAAGCCTCCCTCCTGCTTCTTTTGGTGTCTGGTCTCGTCGATGTTACCTTGATTCCTGCATGTTCGTGTGCTTCCCTCGTCTCCCGTGATCTCCCGTATCTCCATTCCCGTAAGCCTAGACTCCCCAGTTGATATTGTCCCTCTCCGTGTATCTTGATCATTGAAATTAGTACTTTTGTGTTTGACTCCTTAACTCCTTAACTCCTGTGTGTTAGTTTTTCTCAAACCTCTGAGCGTTGTTCTTTTCCGTTTCCTCCGTTATAGTAACGGACGCGACTTTTGTTACCCCTTTGTTCTTTGCTTTAATAAAGACTCTTGAGTTTATTTGCTGCCTCCGCCTGTCTGAGTCTGACAGAAGACCAGACCGTAACAAAACCATGGAGGCTCAGAACCCCGACCCCTTTCGAGCCTTGGTCGACGAACTGCGCCATAGCTTGTTGACTCACGTGGCGCCGCCAGTCAGCGTCGTCGCGTCCACTCCGGATCCCCCGCCTTATTCTGGAGACCCGGAGGCCTGTGGTGGGTTCCTGCTGCAGTGCACTCTCGCCCTGGAGATGGACCCGCGCCGTTTCCCCACTGAACGTGGCAAGGTGGCGTATATCATCTCGCGCCTGGACGGCCGGGCCCTCCAGTGGGCAGAGAGTGTCTGGCAGCAGGCGGGACCCACCACACAGTCATTGGACGCTTTCCTTAAACACTTCCGGGAGGTCTTCCAGGCTCCGGTCGGCGACTCCGCCATCCAGGAGCAGTTGCACCACCTGGAACAGGGTAGGACCAGCATCACCGAGTACGCTCTCCGCTTCCGGACCCTCGCCGCCGCCAGTGGGTGGAACGAACCGGCCCTTCTCACCACCTTCCGCCTGGGCCTGGAACCCGCCCTGCGCCTCCACCTGGCGGCATACGATGATTCCATCGGCCTGGAGCGTTTTGTCCAGCTCGCCATTTGGGTGGCGCACCGGAGGGAGGGCTGCCTGCCACCTGTCTCCCGTGCCGCTCCGTCTCCCCTCCGACCCGCTCCTACCGACTCCGCGTCCGAGACCCCCATGCAGGTCGACTCAGTCAAGCTCACTTCCACCGAACGACGCAGGCGGGTCGAACAGGGCCTGTGCCTCTACTGTGGGGCCTCAGGACACCACATCCGCGCTTGCCCTGTGCGCCCGCCTCGCGTCCAGGTGAGTGGAGCCAGTCTGCAACCGTCAATTTTATCACCCTTGTTGATCACCATAACCCTGTCTACCACCAATGTCTCCCTCTCAGCCTGGGCCCTCCTCGACTCTGGCTCCGCCGGAAACTTCATAGCCGGCTCCCTCTGCCGACGCCTGAAGCTACCACGTCGGGAGAGTCCCCACCCCTACGTCGTGCACTCCGTAGTGGGTCGGCCCATGACCCGACGGACCATCCGGCATGCCGTGGGCCCCCTGACACTCCAGATTGGAGCCAGCCACAAGGAGAGTATTGACTTTCTGGTCCTCGAGGAGGCCACCGTGGACTTAATCCTGGGCCGCCCATGGTTGGTCCAGCATGCTCCGTTGGTGGATTGGGCCACCGGAGAGATCGTAAAATGGGGTGATTCTTGTCATAATCAGTGTTTGTCTTGTCTCCCTGTTCCTAGGTCCCGTCACAGTCACTCCTCCCTGGTGGTGGGATCGACCTCGGTCGAAAGCCCGCACTCGGCCCGTAGCACCGTCATTCCCCACGACTACCGTCACTTCGCCGAGGTGTTCTGTCCCGCACGCGCCGCACAACTCCCTCCACACCGGCCCTGGGATTGTGCCATTGACCTGCTGCCGGGAGAACCAGTGCCTAGGGGTAGGGTCTACCCGCTGTCCTTGCCTGAACAAGCGGCCATGGAGGAATACATCCGGGAGGCCTTGCGCCAGGGGTACATTCGCCCGTCAGTCTCGCCCGCCGCCTCCAGCTTCTTCTTTGTAGCCAAGAAGGACGGAGGACTGCGACCCTGCATCGACTACCGAGCCCTGAATCGGATTACGGTAAAGTTCTGCCATCCTCTCCCCCTGGTCCCGGCCGCTCTGGAACAGCTTCGTGGGGCGGTGGTGTTCACGAAGCTAGACCTGCGGAGTGCCTACAACCTCATCAGAATACGCGAGGGGGATGAGTGGAAGACGGCCTTCATCACCCCCAACGGCCACTACGAATATCGGGTCATGCCCTACGGGCTAGCCAACGCCCCCTCTGTCTTTCAGGCATATATGAATGAGGTGTTCCGGGAATATCTCCACCGGTTCGTCCTAGTCTACATCGATGACATCTTGATCTATTCCCGGAACGAAGCCGAACATCAACAGCACGTGGCACAGGTACTCCGCAAGCTCCGTGAACACCACCTCTACCTCAAGGCGGAGAAGTGCGTCTTCCACGTGCGTCAGGTCCAGTTCTTGGGGTACAACATCTCCGCCCAGGGCGTTAAGATGGACCAGGGGAAGGTTGACGCCGTACTCCACTGGCCATCTCCCACTACGGTCAAAGAGCTTCAGCGTCTGTTAGGCTTCGCCAACTTTTATCGCCGTTTTATCAAGAACTACAGCCTAGTGGTCGCTCCACTCACCAACCTGCTCCGGTCCAAGCCCAAGACCCTCCAGTGGTCCCCCGAGGCGGCGCGGGCGCTCCAAGACCTCAAGGCCTCCTTCGCTTCGGCTCCTCTCCTCACGCTCCCGGACCCCACCAAGCCCTTCGTCGTGGAAGCGGATGCCTCCACAACCGGAGCGGGTGCGGTCCTGTCCCAGGAAAGTGGGTCTCCAGCCAGACTACATCCATGCGCCTACTTTTCCCGCAAGTTTACCCCGGCCGAACAGAACTATGACATTGGAAACCGGGAACTACTCGCCGTCAAACTTGCCTTGGAGGAGTGGCGCCACTGGCTGGAGGGAGCCCAACACCCCTTTCGTGTCCTCACTGACCACAAGAACCTGGCCTACCTCCGAGAGGCCAAACGCCTGAACCCTCGTCAAGCCCGGTGGGCGCTATTCTTCACCCGCTTTGACTTTGTTCTGTCTTACAGGCCGGGGTCCAAGAACGTCGTGGCCGACGCGTTGTCCAGAGTCCACGGGGATGCGGACTCACCCAAGTCCCACGAACCAATCCTGCCGGCACACCTCATCGTGAGCCCTATCCAGTGGGCTCTGGACAACCGCGTCGCCCAGGCGGTGGCCCAGGAACCAGCGCCCCCCGAGACCCCGGCTGATCGTCAGTACGTGCCCGCCGGGCTTCGACAGGAGGTGCTCGAAAGCCTCCATACCTCCCTGGGCACTGGCCATCCGGGGGCTGCCCAGACCCTCTCTCTCCTCCGCGATCGGTACTGGTGGCCGCAGATGCACCGCGACGTCCAGAGGTATGTGGCTGGATGTGCCGAGTGTGCCATGGCAAAGACTCCCCGTCATCTCCCAGAGGGTAAGCTCCAGCCTCTCCCGATACCCCAGAGGCCATGGTCACACCTAGGCCTTGATTTCATTACTGACCTGCCTAAATCTAATGATTTTACCTGTGTTTTAGTGGTGGTGGATCGATTCTCAAAGTCATGCAAACTCGTTCCCATGAAATCTATCCCCTCGGCGGCGGAGACCGCCGAGGCAGTGTTTACTCATGTCTTTCGCCATTTCGGGTTACCCGAGGACGTGGTGTCCGATCGGGGACCCCAGTTTATATCTAGATTCTGGCGGGCCTTCTTAGGGCGCCTGGGTGTGGCCGTCAGCCTCACTTCGGGGTACCATCCACAGACCAACGGCCAGATGGAGCGTAAGATCCAGGAGATCGGCCGGTTCCTACGCACCTTCTGCTCTCATCATCAGAACCGTTGGAGCCACTTCCTACCCTGGGCCGAATACGCGCAGAACTCCTTACGCCAACGCGCCACCGGACTCACCCCTTTCCAGTGCACACTCGGCTACCAGCCACCCCTCTTCCCCTGGCACACCGAACCCACCGCGGTGGTCAACGTGGAGGACTGGTACCAGGAGAGTGGTAGGGTCTGGGAAAGAGCACATCAGCAGCTCCAGAGGGCAGTCCAACGCTTTCGACACCACGCAGACGCGCGGAGAGGGCCCACACCCACCTATGAGGTTGGCCAGAAGGTCTGGCTCTCCACTCGGGACATCCGCCTCCGACTGCCCTCTAGGAAGCTCAGCCCCCGGTTCATCGGTCCCTTCGACATCCTGCAGCAGGTCAACCCGGTCACGTATAAGTTACGTTTGCCCCCTCACTACCGCCTTCACCCCACTTTCCATGTGTCCCTACTTAAACCCTATCACGCACCTCACCATGTTTCTCCTCTCTCCTCAGCTCCCGATGCGCGGCCTGAGCCTCCTTTGCCGCTCCTGTTGGACGACGGCCCGGCTTATGTGGTCGACTCCGTCCTCAACTCCAGGCGCCGTCGAGGTCGCCTGGAGTATCTGGTGGATTGGGAGGGGTACGGTCCGGAGGAACGCTCGTGGGTCCCGAGGGAGGACATCCTGGATCCCAACCTGCTCACCGCCTTCCACGCGGAGCATCCGGACCGTCCCGCTCCCCGAGGTCGGGGTCGTCCCAGCCGGCGTACCCGGCGCCCGGGCCGTCGTGCTCCAGGAGCGGCCCCTGAAGGGGGGGGTAATGTCAGGTCCGCATCGGACCTGGTCACGGCCACGCCCCCTCACTCAACGCCACGGTCTCACAGCTCATCTCCTCGTTTGCACTCACCTCCTCAAGCACGATCACCTTCACCTGAGTTCTAATTGGTGTCACCTGGTCTCCACAGGCTATTTAAGCCTCCCTCCTGCTTCACTTGGTGTCTGGTCTCGTCGATGTTACCTTGATTCCTGCGTGTTCGTGTGCTTCCCTCGTCTCCCGTGATCTCCCGTATCTCCATTCCCGTAAGCCTAGACTCCCCAGTTGATATTGTCCCTCTCCGTGTATCTTGATCATTGAAATTAGTACTTTTGTGTTTGACTCCTTTAACTCCTGTGTGTTAGTTTTTCTCAAACCTCTGAGCGTTGTTCTTTTCCGTTTCCTCCGTTATAGTAACGGACGCGACTTTTGTTACCCCTTTGTTCTTTGCTTTAATAAAGCCTCTTGAGTTTATTTGCTGCCTCCGCCTGTCTGAGTCTGACACTATGCAACTAATAGTATGCTTTCATAAATTTGACTTTTAGTTTTGATCAAATTCAATTTAGAATACACGGCACAAAAAGTATGAGGTCTATTTAAGTTTAACAATTTCAGTGCAAAGTATTATTTGGTCTAGCCTATACAAAGTTGAATAAAAAGCTCAGACTACAACTGTGTGATAGCCCAGGTCTTTGAATATTTTCAGAAGAAATGCTGCTGATATAGACAAGCCTATTGATGAAAATCCGGCTGATAAACATGCAACTTTAATGTAGTTTGAGAAAGGAAAGGCCAGTAGTCATGACACACTCTAATGTTTACAATAAAGATAGGGTAGCCTGTAAGGAAGTGAACATTCACTAGCAGCCAAAATGTGACATTAAAATAGCCTAAAGCCTAATTAACACTGTCATGCATCTACACAATGTCAAGGTCCGGGTTGATTTCATTGCGGGTCACTTGAATCTGTGCAGGCTTGAAGCCATAACTGCCAACACTGAATTTGCAACATTTTGCAACAAATGATTCTACATCTGCTCATATATGGTCACGTCAGACATTCTTGCGGTTTTCACTGGCTACGATGTTGCATTTGTGGCTGCTGATAGTGATGGGCATTCCAATTCTTTGTCGGGAACTAGTTCTCGTTCTGTTCTCGTTCTGTTCAGTTCATCAAAAACAAATCATTCATTCATTTGTTCGTTCTGTGATGTGTCTTGCGGACGACTCAAAGAACGCCACAGTGAAAAAGAATAAGAACAAGTACTGCGAATCATGATGGAGCCATTCTCTGATTGATTCGTCTCTTTAACTTCTCCAGCTACTTTCACAATACCAAGAGTGTCTCTGATATTTCAGTGCAGTGGGATTTTGTAATATCAACAGTAATGTCAACTGCTACCACCATTTAACTGGCTAACTTAACTATAGTCAAAAACTTCCTATCGTTCATGAATTGTTAAATAATTTGTGTACTCTAGGTAACTGTTGTTATGCGTCATTGTCTTTCACTGGCTAAATGAAAGAGAATAATTGAAGTCCATGTTTGAGAATCATTGAAGACAGGCGGTCTCTCTCTGCCACTGCCACTGAACTAGAATGTTGAGTGACAGCTTAGACTCATGAGCAATAACCAAAAGAACGAACGAGAGCTGGTCACAGAGAATCAGTTTGCGAGATTTGTTCAAAAGAACCAATTCAGTCATGAACAACACATCACTACCATCACTATCATCATTATTTCTTTTTTTAGTCACAGAAATCTGGGGCTATTCCCAGAACATCCGTGGCTATAACCTTGAGTTCCCAGGTCTATCAGCGTGCCAATCCACCATCAAATGGTCGCAGGACTTTTTTTCCTTCAAAAAAATACCATATTAATAGAGGCTTCTGGTCGCAGTATTGTCCTGTGTGTGCAGCACTTTGGATTTTCTAACCTTTCAAGTTGAAATTTAAGTAAGGTAAGCCAAACTTATCACAAGATAAGCTCTGATCAATGTTAGAGTATCAAAATGTTAATAATGACAGTTATAATTACAATTGTTTTTAAGACATTTTGATATTTTGTAAATAAGCATAATTTCATATATGGGATCTTGATGTTTTAAATAAACAATTGTCTCAATCTGATGTTACTGAGTTTGTCGACAAATTGCAGAGAATTTTGGGACATGTGGACAGGCGCCTAGTGAACAGATAGGTCACTGTACAATTTCGGACAGTTGAAAGAAGCCAAGTAAAACAGATTTAATGAATTTGTGTGCCTCAAAACCTGCCCAGTTAATCTACACTTGGTAGATTTACTCCCAGTATTGTCACATTCACTTTAATGTCAAAGAATGTGAATTTCAATCTAACATAGCCCGGCTTACAGTTGCCAGGTTACATATGAAGTAATAGGCACAGTTAATGCATTAGCATGCTATCCTCCTCAAATGAAACACACTAAGTGTCACCACTGCAATCAGCATTGTTCTATAAGTTCAGTACTGAGTTCAGCTATAAGTCTAACTTCAACAACAGAGTTAAATATAAATGTGGAACTCGTATTATTACTCACGTAAAGAGCACCAGTGCACTAGATTGCCCTTCATTAGATACCTGCCCATAGCTAACATTTGCAGATATTACAGTAAATGACCAAGAGCTCATTTTTCGCCAATGACAAGTTATACAGGTACTTTAATGTGTCAGCTTACATGGAAATGATCTCTATGACGATCCCGTTTACCCCAGCAGATATAAGCTTAATGGAAGTGTTTGTACAATCAGCAGTTGCAGCCTGGTAATGCCGTTGACTCAACGTTACAATGTACAGCAAATACACCTCACAGAAACCCATCTATGATATTAACAAACTTTATTTTATTAAGGTATCACTTGTTTGTTCTCACATTGAGCTCCTAGGTATTGCACACTTGCTCACATAACTGTCTATTTGTTTTGTTGACATCTCTGTGTCAATTAATGCTCCCATTAGTAATCGCTGTATTGTAATGTTCGGGGTCCCTACTTACTTACGTACTTACTTACGTGACGTACTCGCCAGAACTCAATACCTAAAAAAATAATAGATGAGCTTTCAACCCATATCTATGGTAGTATTAACCCAGCAGTGAATAATTGTCTTCCAAAAATTAGGTATGAACACAACCCATTATTTTAGTCAAAGTTTGGGTCGATCCTCTTTTCACTCAAGCACATAGGTTATAATTGGGTTACATTCTAACCCAGCAGTTTTGTGCATTGACTTTGAGGTCAGCTGCAAGTTTAGTACTATTGTCATAAAATTAAAAGACACCCCGTAAGCAGATTCAATTGTTTGCAGTGTGGTCCCTATGCAAATGTACATTTATTCCTTAAAACAGTGGTTACCATGGTAAAACTGATACAGTGGTTAAACTGATACAGTGGTAAAACTATGTCAAAAAAACAACCTGACAACATTTGAGTATTATTTTACCTCAGGGGGTTTGAAGTGGTCTAAAGTCCCAGTGAAAGCGTTTAAGAGCTTCAGCGCTGCCAGAGCTGTCAGTGCGTGGTCATTTGTTGACTTATTGACATATGTTGAATTAACAGTAGTCATTTCCTGAATTATGTCCACAGTAAGTTCAAGACAAGTTTTTTTGTCTTCCACCTCAGATCTGAAATAAACATACAATAGTAAACAAAAACGTAAGTTTTGCTGAGAAAATCCTGAGCATGTGTAAAAGTCTCAGAATCTTTTAATCACCTGTATTTCAGTGAATCCTCCATCACTTCTGCCACAGTGCATATCACTGATTTCAGTTTCTGTTAAAAAGTAAGCAATTCGAACATGTGTTATTCATGTTAACATTCAATTTAATATTCATCATAACAAAAAAAAGTTTGTTTGGTTGGTAGTAGTGAACATTAAGAGCCCCCCCCAGGCCAATGGCCTAAAATGTTTTCAAAATTATTGCACATTGCATATATTGCATATATTCTGTATATGCCGATCAACTACATGTAGGGCCTATGTACAAAGTATTTCAGAAAACGTGCAATATAAAGTAAGTATTGTCTTAATGTAAATAATCAACTGGGGAAGTTTTAAAGAGATATCTATTAGTTAAGATTTTTACCCTATCGTCACATAATATATCCCTGCCATGGGCAAAGGGAGATGACACACTCTTCCACAAATGCAATGCTATCATTTATTTCTTAACTCTAGGGTTGTATACCATTCCAAAAATCACTATGTGCCTTCCTACACTACCAACACAGTTTTTCATTTCCATTCTTCACGGAAGTTGCCACTCAAAATTTGTGGCAAAGCCACCAGACTAGACGATTGCCACAAAAGTAAACCCAAACCTACTTCATACACTACCTACAAATCATACAAATATTGCTAAATAGTTTTGAAATTATTCAATTTTGAATTGCTTTACATATATTATATATTTTTATTTCATATCATTTATTTCATACACACAATTTAGTTACAGTTAAAGGAAAAATCCAGAGTCAGTCAGCCCATATCCCTGTTTTTTGAAGCTGATGAAGGCTGTTGGTTGGTATAAGAATGATAGCATTTGGAACAATGGAGAACGAATTTGTGGACTGGCAGCTAACACTGACTGACAGAGGCACAGACAAACAAAACTTCCTTGCAGTTAGCCCTGGCAGCCGTTTCACTATTTGGTCTAATTCTATTCTCATACCTACTGACAGCACTCAGCAACATTCTAATTCTATTGTCATACCTACCGACAGCATTCAGAAACAACAGGACTATGGATTGATTAGAAAAAAGAACTGAAAGCACTAGAGAAAGAAAACTCTTTGGCGACATCTAGTGGTGAACCAAAGTCCAAATTATGACAAGATGTAATGTATGTCGACATATGTCAAGACAGGCTGCGCTGGCCCAGAACGGATCAAGAGGGTCTTATCTGTTCCATCCCTGATATAAGATCAAGTACATGTTGTCACAGACACTTAAGTTATACAGAAGGTTGTCAAGCAAACAAATATAATAACTCCTAGACTAAGAAGTAGTTTCTTTACCATAGTCCAACTAATCCTTGTAAAGTTATTTTTGATTACGTTCATGTCTTGAACAGCAGCATGAACCTTCTGGTATGACAGGTAGAATGACATCATTGACAGGAATCATGAAGCAAATTCAATGTGGTCAAGTTCCCTAAAATTTCTTGATTTGGCATGGAATGACCCACACCCAGTGATACTGTTCTTACTTTAGTTTAGTTCCCTTCCCTTCCTTTCCAAAGCCATTGAACGAGCTGTCTTTAAACAAGTCACAGGATTTCTCACTCAGAACAACCTCCTCGACTCCAACCAATCCGGTTTCAGAAGTGGCCACTCCAAACAACGCTTCTGTCTGTGACGGAAGCATTAAAAGAGGCCAGAGCCTCAGGTCAATCCTCAGTGCTCATCCTGCTGGACCTATCAGCAGCATTTGACACGGTCAACCACAGCATCCTACTGGACAAGCTGACCAACATTGGCATTGATGGCACAGCGCACTCCTGGTTTAAGTCCTATCTTACTGGACGGTCGTTCAACGTATCATGGCTAGGACAGACATCGGCACTTCACCAACTCACCACAGGAGTACCCCAAGGATCTGTGTTGGGGCCCCTTCTCTTCGCCCTGTACGTCACCTCGCTGGGCTCAATCATCCACTCCCATGGCTTCTCTTACCACTGCTATGCTGATGATACCCAGCTCTATCTGTCCTTTTTGCCGGACGACTCCACAGTGTCAACAGGGATCTCGGACTGTCTCTCTGATATATCTGCATTGATGAAAGGACATCACCTCCAACTAAATCTCTCCAAAACTGAACTGCTGGTCCTCCCAGCCAAACAAGCCATACATCACGACATCAGTATCAAGATCGACTCCCTGTCTGTTTCTCCCACCAAAGTGGCAAGAAGTGGCATGATCGATGACCAACTGACCTTTGCAGATCACGTTGCCTCTGTGGCTCGGTCGTGCTGTTTTTCCCTATTCAACATAAGGAAGATCAGGCCGTACCTAACCCAACATGCAACCCAGCTCCTGGTTTAGACCCTGGTTATCTCTCGTCTTGACAACTGCAATGTCCTCCTATCAGGCCTACCAGCCTGTGCGGTGAGACCGCTACAGATGATCCAGAATGCAGCTGTACGTCTGGTCTTTAACCAGCCAAAAAGGGCACATGTCACACCTCTGTTCATTGAACTTCACTGGTTACCCTTGGCTGCTCACATTAAATTCAAGGCACTTATGGTGGCCTACAGGGTGAATGATGGCTCTGCTCCCATCTACCTGAATACTCTTCTGAAGCCCTATGTCACCCGACAACCGCTACGCTCCTCTAAGGAACGTTTTCTAGCACGGCCAACGCCTTGTGCAGGTCAATCCAGACTCTTCTCATATCTGGTTCCGCGCTGGTGGAACGACCTCCCAAGTGCTACCAGATCAACTGATACCCTCTCCACCTTCAAGAAACTTGTGAAGACCCAGCTCTTCCAAGAATATCTCCTGGCGTAAATTTTGAGAATGCACTTAATAATTTAATTTCTCTACACTGCGTTACACTATTGCACTTTCAACTTAAAATAGATTTGCAGATTCTATGTTAGCAATATGCACTCCTTGTTTGTTCTTTCATTGAGTTGTAGCCTGAATGTTATCCTCTTTTGTAAGTCGCTTTGGATAAAAGCTGACTTTTGTCAGCATGTATTAACTTGATGGTTGCAGGGATAAAGGAGTGGGAAGGAATTTGTAATTTTGTCCTGATTGAATAATAGCGCTGCCCTGACAGCACTAAGGTAAATTCCGTACTCAAGACATGGTCAGACTAGCTGATAATGCTTTTAGCCTTCTAGACTGCCCGTTTGTTCCACAATTAATCTTTTGGCCGGATTCCAGTGATCTCTGAACAGGTCTTCACAATGCTACTCTCTCACTGACAGACCAACCAGCATCACAAATGAAAAAGTTAAAAGACTATCAGTGAAAGACTGATAAAAATTTCCCAGAATAACTTGAGACACTAAAAGACTTCAGCTTTCTCAGCAAGTGGATTCTCTGTTGTCCCTTGGTAACAGTTCCCACTGTTTCTGTGTGAAATGTAAGCTGATTATTATATTCTCAATATTAATATTAGCCTAAATATTTATAGTTATCTACAATTTTAACTTGATGACCCCATGAATGACACTCACTTTGGGCTCTCTGGGCCATTGGGCCACAGAAAAATTAACTTTTTTGTCAGGTCCATAACTCTAATAAAATGCCATGGTGTGATATGATTTGAATGTTTAATTCAAATTTGAGCATTTGCCATTTTGGCTGTAGAACATACAGAACATACATCTTTTGTTTTTCCACATTTAGATCTAGGAAGTTAAAATTTTACAAATGATGCCAAAGAATGACCAGAATGTGGACGAACAGTGCAGTGTCGCCTGGCAATGTACATATATATGGATACTGAATAAATTAAAAACTAATATTTCACTGAGATCTGATTGTGTGGATACTGAATAAATTAAAAACTAATATTTCACTGAGATCTGATTGTGCACTTACCTCAGTTTGATATGGCGGTTTTATTTGTACCCAATAAAGTGTTTTAGACAAAAGATCCTTTGGTGCAAGGCTCAGATGTTTCAGCAACTGATAATGTCCTGTTTCCACAGAGTACATGTCATGGAGCACAGTTTGTGCAAAAACAGGATGTTGGCTGAGCTGTTGCTTGTGTTTTTGCACCATGTATAAAAGTTCACTAGAAGAGAAATGAACATAATTTGAAATGTATTATTTACACATGTATCTCATGTATTATTTATGCATGTATCTCCATAA
Source organism: Tenualosa ilisha (assembly GCA_015244755.2). Classification (NCBI taxonomy): domain Eukaryota; kingdom Metazoa; phylum Chordata; class Actinopteri; order Clupeiformes; family Clupeidae; genus Tenualosa; species Tenualosa ilisha. The sequence continues at coordinate 57,543 of PYXC01002559.1, read as the reverse complement.
AAAGTCTAAGTCTGCCATAGTTATTGTAACTGATAGAGTTATTTGAATGACAATGAGAAGACAATAGTCGGTATTTATATATGCGTCCACACCAGCATTCTCTCGCATAAGAAAGAGAACTCAAGAATCAGTTTAGATGGAGAATTATCCTCTAGTTTACTGTTGCCATGCAACCTTGACTGAAAGAGTGATGTGCAAAGCTGACACAGAGCCCTGTAGTCTGCATTAGCTCCTAGTTAGCAAAAATCATAGTGCACCTCTTAGCAGGCAACAACGCTCATTAATGCCTTGGCCTATTGGTTAGGACCTGGGGCTTGTGACCAAAGGGTGGCCATTCAAATCAGGGATGGAACATCCGAGTTGAACATTGCTATGTTGTCCATGGGCCAATGGGAAGTCACATGAGGCCATTATGGAACCTGCAAACAATCCCACCCACAACCCATATTTTGACCATTGTGGGTCCCATGTGGTACCTATATAGTTGCCCAGTAGAGGCCCACATAACACCCAGTGTAACCCTGCATGTAACCCATCGGGCCATTATGGATGCTGTGGTCAATCCTATATAGGACACATGGAAGGGCTGTCATGGGATGGATATTATAATGCTGTTTTCCTTTTGAACCTATAGGCCTATGGAGCTCCAAATTGCACAACTTGTGGAGATGATCTAAAATATTAACTAGAAATGTGATTCCTGCCTTAGACTCTTTGAACTTTGAACTGTAAATTTGGATTTTCTTTTTTACTATTTTGTTTATTATTTTGTTACCCAAGTAGTACCTGTTTTATTGTTTTGATTATTATTTTTTAATAGTTTAATTTCATATAGCTTTTATATTAAAAGGATGTGGTTTGCTAAAGATAAACTGCTGTGTTGAGTGCTCTATCTGGTAAATATTGTTTGGTGCATCTGGCTCTGCAGTCATTCCTAGTAATTCTGATTCCACTTTAATAATCAGCTAGGGAGTTTAATAAATTTAGTATTTATTCTTTTGCCTTATATCCCCTCCCTATATTTGTTAGCCCTTTTGTGCTTACGCGGAACACTGTGCTTAACCAGCATGCACTGAGTACAGTCCAGAATACATCTCTGTCTACAGACGGCTGAATGCAACTGCAGCCACCTTGCCCATGTCGAACGAGCCAAATGTTAACTCTGTGGGAGAACAAAAAATACTTTAAAAATTCATATAAATTCAACTCTAAAGTTTCAAAAAATGAAAAGGACACCAGTCCTTTCCAATATCTATGCAAAAGCTTTTAATGAAGTTGGTAGGTTAGGTGGTTTGGGCTGAATTGAAAGCAGAAAAAGGTACAAAGAATAACTAGAGATGCAATTACAGAAGGAATTACCAGTGCAAATAGCAGGTAACGCTGTCAGTTGATTTACAATTACTTGCGCGTACATCTACATGCCCCACAATCACACTTAGAAACATATAGCCCTTCCGCTACCATTCTTGGATGTTCTCATGGGAATAGCTCTGTTGTCAAAATAGCCTAAAATCACCACTGTTAGATTTTGAGAATCTACATGTTTGCCCTCTAAAATGCATCCTGTTTTGTTTTACCTAAATGTTTATTTTACATTGTTGTTTTAGTTTTCAGTGTAGTTTTATGTTTTTTTTTATTTTTTGTCACTTTGGATAAAGTCCTTTCCGCCGGACAACTCCACGGTATCAACACGGATCTCGGACTGTCTCTCTGATATATCTGCATGGATGAAAGGACATCACCTCCAACTAAATCTCTCCAAAACTGAACTGCTGGTCCTCCTAGCCAAACAAGCCATACATCATGACATCAGTATCAAGATAGATTCCCTGTCTGTTTCTCCCATCAAAGTGGCAAGAAACCTAGGTATCATGATCGATGACCAACTGACCTTTGCAGGTCACGTTGCCTCTGTGGCTCGGTCGTGCCGTTTTTCCCTATTCAACATAAGGAAGATCAGGCCGTACCTAACCCAACATGCAACCCAGCTCCTGGTTCAGACCCTGGTTATCTCTCGTCTTGACTACTGCAATGTCCTTCTATCAGGCCTACCAGCCTGTGCAGTGAGACCACTACAGATGATCCAGAATGCAGCTGCACGTCTGGTCTTTAACCAGCCAAAAAGGGCACATGTCACACCTCTGTTCATTGAACTTCACTGGTTACCCTTGGCTGCTCGCATTAAATTCAAGGCACTTATGGTGGCCTACAGGGTGAATGATGGCTCTGCTCCCATCTACCTGAATACTCTTCTGAAGCCCTATGTCACCCGACAACCGCTACGCTCCTCTAAGGAACGTTTTCTAGCACGGCCAACACCCTGTGCAGGTCAATCCAGACTCTTCTCATATCTGGTTCCGCGCTGGTGGAATGACCTCCCAAGTGCTACCAGACCAACTGATACCCTCACCACCTTCAAGAAACTCGTGAAGACCCCGCTCTTCCAAGAATATCTCCTGGCGTAAATTTTTGAGAATGCACTTAGTAATTTAATTTCTCTACACTGCGTTACACTATTGCACTTTCAACTTAAAATAGTGCAGATTCTATGTTAGCAATATGCACTCCTTGTTAGTTCTTTCATTGTGTTGTAGCTGGAATGTTGTCCTGAAAGAGTGATGTGCAAAGCTGACACAGAGCCCTGTAGTCTGCATTAGCTCCTAGTTAGCAAAAATCATAGTGCACCTCTTAGCAGGCAACGACACTCATAAATGCCTTGGCCTATTGGTTAGGACCTGGGGCTTGTGACCATAGGGTGGCCATTCAAATCAGGGGTGGAACATCCGAGTTGAACATTGCTATGTTGTCCATGGGCCAATGGGACGTCACATGAGGCCATTATGGAACCTGCAAACAATCCCACCCACAACCCATATTTTGACCATTGTGGGTCCCATGTGGTACCTATATAGTTGCCCAGTAGAGGTCCACATAACACCCAGTGTAACCCTGCATGTAACCCATCGGGCCATTATGGATGCTGTGGTCAATCCTATATAGGACACATGGAAGGGCTGTCATGGGATGGATATTATAATGCTGTTTTCCTTTTGAACCTATAGGCCTATGGAGCTCCAAATTGCACAACTTGTGGAGATGATCTAAAATATTAACTAGAAATGTGATTCCTGCCTTAGACTCTTTGAACTTTGAACTGTAAATTTGGATTTTCTTTTTTACTATTTTGTTTATTATTTTGTTACCCAAGTAGTACCTGTTTTATTGTTTTGATTATTATTTTTTAATAGTTTAATTTCATATAGCTTTTATATTAAAAGGATGTGGTTTGCTAAAGATAAACTGCTGTGTTGAGTGCTCTATCTGGTAAATATTGTTTGGTGCATCTGGCTCTGCAGTCATTCCTAGTAATTCTGATTCCACTTTAATAATCAGCTGGGGAGTTTAATAAATTTAGTATTTATTCTTTTGCCTTATATCCCCTCCCTATATTTGTTAGCCCTTTTGTGCTTACGCGGAACACTGTGCTTAACCAGCATGCACTGAGTACAGTCCAGAATACATCTCTGTCTACAGACGGCTGAATGCAACTGCAGCCACCTTGCCCATGTCGAACGAGCCAAATGTTAACTCTGTGGGAGAACAAAAAATACTTTAAAAATTCATATAAATTCAACTCTAAAGTTTCAAAAAATGAAAAGGACACCAGTCCTTTCCAATATCTATGCAAAAGCTTTTAATGAAGTTGGTAGGTTAGGTGGTTTGGGCTGAATTGAAAGCAGAAAAAGGTACAAAGAATAACTAGAGATGCAATTACAGAAGGAATTACCAGTGCAAATAGCAGGTAACGCTGTCAGTTGATTTACAATTACTTGCGCGTACATCTACATGCCCCACAATCACACTTAGAAACATATAGCCCTTCCGCTACCATTCTTGGATGTTCTCATGGGAATAGCTCTGTTGTCAAAATAGCCTAAAATCACCACTGTTAGATTTTGAGAATCTACATGTTTGCCCTCTAAAATGCATCCTGTTTTGTTTTACCTAAATGTTTATTTTACATTGTTGTTTTAGTTTTCAGTGTAGTTTTATGTTTTTTTATTTTTTGTCACTTTGGATAAAGTCCTTTCCGCCGGACAACTCCACGGTATCAACACGGATCTCGGACTGTCTCTCTGATATATCTGCATGGATGAAAGGACATCACCTCCAACTAAATCTCTCCAAAACTGAACTGCTGGTCCTCCTAGCCAAACAAGCCATACATCATGACATCAGTATCAAGATAGATTCCCTGTCTGTTTCTCCCATCAAAGTGGCAAGAAACCTAGGTATCATGATCGATGACCAACTGACCTTTGCAGGTCACGTTGCCTCTGTGGCTCGGTCGTGCCGTTTTTCCCTATTCAACATAAGGAAGATCAGGCCGTACCTAACCCAACATGCAACCCAGCTCCTGGTTCAGACCCTGGTTATCTCTCGTCTTGACTACTGCAATGTCCTTCTATCAGGCCTACCAGCCTGTGCAGTGAGACCACTACAGATGATCCAGAATGCAGCTGCACGTCTGGTCTTTAACCAGCCAAAAAGGGCACATGTCACACCTCTGTTCATTGAACTTCACTGGTTACCCTTGGCTGCTCGCATTAAATTCAAGGCACTTATGGTGGCCTACAGGGTGAATGATGGCTCTGCTCCCATCTACCTGAATACTCTTCTGAAGCCCTATGTCACCCGACAACCGCTACGCTCCTCTAAGGAACGTTTTCTAGCACGGCCAACACCCTGTGCAGGTCAATCCAGACTCTTCTCATATCTGGTTCCGCGCTGGTGGAATGACCTCCCAAGTGCTACCAGACCAACTGATACCCTCACCACCTTCAAGAAACTCGTGAAGACCCCGCTCTTCCAAGAATATCTCCTGGCGTAAATTTTTGAGAATGCACTTAGTAATTTAATTTCTCTACACTGCGTTACACTATTGCACTTTCAACTTAAAATAGTGCAGATTCTATGTTAGCAATATGCACTCCTTGTTAGTTCTTTCATTGTGTTGTAGCTGGAATGTTGTCCTCTTTTGTAAGTCGCTTTGGATAAAAGCGTCTGCTAAATGCCTAAATGTAATGTAAATGTAAATGGATAAAAGCATTTGCCAAGAACATATAAACATAAACATAAATAAAGTATCAGGGTTAAAACTTAAAACATTCATCCACATTGATTGACCCACCTTTGATATTTGCCTTCAGCAGACATCCATTTCAACTTGTTTGACCAGCAGAGAGGTTTTGATCTTTGTCCTGGACCGTCTTCTCGAAGTAGTGTATAAAATAGTCCCATTAGCCACACTGCTGATACAGATTGATGAGCACATGCTTCTTGAAAGAGTTTATTCACTCCACTGCAGATCACTCTGAAAATAACAGAACAAACTGTCAAAGGGATCAGTTAAATATTGACATTTAGACTACATTTATCCACATAAGATGCTGTGCAAGAACTGTGCACGTGTAGCCTTAGTATTAAGTTTAGATACACCAACAACAATGTAAACTGTGATATTTTAAAGGCACACCAGGCAAGTCTGTGATTTTTTACCTGTGGAGCTCCTCTTACAGTTGCCTTTTTTATAAATTAAATTTGCTCTGCCACACAAAACTGTTACCTGTTGTTTTTGAAATATGATAGATATATATGAGTTTCAGTTACATAGATATCTGAAAATGTAATACTATATTGACTGTCTGCAATAGCCAATGACAAGAAATAAATTTGAATTTGAAAAGTTGGTCAATTTTACATAGGATTGCCCAAATCCTGAGTCACTGGCAGATGGCAGATGGCTGTATTTGATTAGTGCCCGCTCCACAACATCCTAACTAAGCTAGACCACTGAATATCTGTGAAATAAGGCAGAACAGTAATGTCTCATTCTTAGTTTATGCTTAAATAAGAGAAGGTTAGGGACAAAAGGCTGCAGTGAAATTTGGAGAAGTCCCTTATTATTTCTGTTTTCAGCGCATTTTGAAAAGAATGACTTGTCAACTTTTTGGCGAATACAACAGACTTCATAAGTTTTAACCTGTGGTTGTAACAGTAACCTTGTGATAACAAAGTAGTTATCTGGTTATGTTGGCTAGTGTGAAACCTTATCCATTACAAGCTTACCATTGCAAAAAATGTATGTTTACAATCCCCATGCAATCAGTCAAGGTGAGTATCACAGGCTATGTCTTCCTCCTTTTCCTCTGAAATTTAGTATTACAACATTTCCCGTTCTTCGCCCTTTGCAATCTTGACATTAGCAAACTACTTGCTACACTGACAAGCTACAGAAGTGAATCAGAGCACAGCTCATTATCATAGGCGGAAGAACGAGGCATCTTACTCTATGGCTAAATTAATTGATTGCAAAGGGCCCTGTCAAGATCTCCTTGGACCGTTGTGACGTCCGTTTCTGTCCAACTGAAGTTACATACCATCTTTGGAGACCTCAGAAAACAATTTGAAATACCATATAGATGGTAGGGCACCTTTAACAATACTAGTGTAAATTCTCACCAATACATGTGGATTGAGCCATTTAACCATTGACTTCAAGTGACTATGAAGTTGGTAAATTAACTTAAAAACAGTGTAAAATGGGGGGGGGGGGGCTAGTGCGCAGCTGAGCAGTGAGCTCCGTGTTGTGACCTCCGTTTAAAGTTAATATTTATGGCACACAAACTTTTTTCTGCAACCGCCTGTTGTCTAAGTTCTGTCTTAGTCTAATTAACTCGGTGTTACGCCAAGATGCCCACTAATAAGAAAAAAGAAGCTCAAAGCAGGAGAGGCACATCTTCCACTGCTGCTAGCAACGAAGCGATATTAGCTGCTGTCACTAAACAAGGTACGAAGCTAACCAAAGTTTCTAAACTAGTGGATGGCCTTAAGAAATCGATGGAAGAGCGCCTTGATTCAATAGAATCGTGCTTATCTACTCTTCAGAACAAACATCACAAAGTTGAACGTCGTATGAGTGATATAGATGAAGCTCTTTCGACTGCTGACCAACGCATCACAACCTTGGAGGCCACATGCAATGAGCTTCAGGTGGCTAACGGCCACCTCAGTGCCAAGCTCAATGATCTAGAGGGCCGCTCTCGTAGGCTTAACATACGGATTGTTGGAATAAAAGAGGGAGAAGAGGAGAGTCGTCCTATCGAATTCATCTCCAAGTTGATCCCAGAGTTACTTGGTCAGGATAACTTCAGCAAACCAGTAAAGGTGGACAGAGCGCATCGCAGTTTGAAGCCCAAGCCCGAGGAGAATGAGCGACCGAGACCCATCATCGCTAAGATCCATAACGACAGAGACGTGCGAGACATCTTGCGGCTAGGCCATCAGCTTGCACCGCTCAGCTATGACGGTGAGAAGGTGTCGATTTTCCCCGACTATTCGGCAGAAGTGGCAGCCCAGCAACACTCCTTCAATACCGTGAGGAACAGGCTCACCGAGGCTGGAGCCAAGTGCTCCCTTCGCTTTCCAGCCAAACTTCATGTGACCTACGACAACACCAACAGCTTCAGAACAGTTTGCCGAAACCCTTGCCGAGACCCATATTCGGCCAACTGAACAACTATCCCATTTATTTTCAAGTCCATGTTAACTGATCCAGCTGGGAGATTTGTCCTCGTCACAGGTACAATTAACTCTGTCCCATTAGCCCTCTTAAACATATATGCCCCTAACTTTGACTGCCCTGATTTCTTCTGTAAAATTTTTAATCTTGTGGCTAACCATAGCACACACAACATTATCATTGGTGGAGACTTCAACTGTTATCTAGACCCTCTGGTTGACAGGTCTTCTTCTAAACCAGCCCAACCTTTAAAATCTGTGCCCATTCTTAATAATCTGATGAAGTCGCTTGATTTAGTAGACATATGGAGACTTCAACACCCCTCAGACAATACAGACAATATTCTTTTTTCTCCCCAGTACATGGTAGTTTCTCTAGATTATTTTTTAGTTGACGCCAGACTAATATCAAAAGTAGACAATTCCACTTATCATAGTATCATAGTCTCCCACCATGCTCCCCTCTCAGTGAATGTAAACTTGAACTTGAATGCACATCACTATAACTGTAAATTCAAGCCCATTCTACTCTCAGATAAAAGTTTCTGTGAATATATATCCATTAAGATCTCAGAATTTCTGCAAAGCAAAGACACAGGGGATGTCTCTGATTCAACATTGAGGGAGACTTTTAAAGTTGTTGTCAGGGGACAAGTCATATCATATCAATCTTGATAGACTGACTAGACGTCTTTCTGAGATTGAGTCTGAACTATCTGCTTTAGAGGATTCTTATAGAAACTCAAAATCTGAGGACGCCCTAAATGCTATTTTCAGAATCAAATATGAGTACAATCAAATTCTTGGTGGGCAGGTGAGACATTATATTTGCAGCCTGAGACAAACACATTTTGAGCTGGGTGAGAAAGCACATAAACTGCTTGCTAAACAGTTAAAAGGAGTGCAAGCAGATAGGGCAATACATAAAATCTATTCTTCTAATAGTCAGCTGATAACTGATCCTAAAAACACTTTTTTATTTTTACAGTCATTTATATATTTCAAGGTCTACAGCCACTGACACAGAGATAGCAAACTTCCTCAGTGCACTGGAAATCCCATCCCTTGATGATGGTGCTAGACAGGCTTTAGATGCATGTTTCACATTGGAGGAAATTAAAACTGCCATACGCTCCTTCCCTAATGGCAAAGCTTGCGGTCCCGATGGATTTGGTATCAAATTTTATAAAGCTCACATTGACACCATTGCACCCCTTTTACTTTGTATGATAAACTGTTCTTTGGAGGATGGAGTATTTCCTCAAACTCTTTATGACGCTCATGTCTGTTTGCTTCTGAAAAAGGACAGAGATGAAGCTGATGTGGCATCTTATCGTCCTCTATGCCTGCTGAATTCTGACCAAAAGATTATAGCCAAAGTTCTAACAAATCGGCTCAACAAATATATTAGTCGGGTCATAATGTGAGGTTCTGTGACCATCCTCTGGCAAGAATGTTTTGATGATTGATTTGACCTCTATGGACCCTTTAGAAAAGATTTAGCCCCCATGTCCCTCCCAAAAATCCTGGCATTTTTTGCTAAGAGCCAAATTCTAAATGGCGCCCGGCGCCATCTCTAAAAAATAACCTTTAATCTGAATGACCTAGAATGAAGGCACTTTTTCACACAAGTCAGCCTTGAGGATTCCAAATCTGACAAAATTTTGATAATACATCTTTGTTTTGACCACGAAATTCAAGATGGCTGCCATCTAGTACAGTGGTTCTCAACCTTTTCAAGCCGTGAATCCCCAAAACAATCATATTTGGACTTTGGATGCAGCGATGGTCAGGTTGAGAACCACTGATCTAGTACATAGAAAACTTCAGTGAATAATGCACTCAAACTGTTTAGTTCATTTTATGTTGTGCACATCATACCCAGTTTTCTTGATTCATGTCAGCAGGACTTAACTCTTTACCTTTCATGCCTTGATATGCCCTTTCATGTCACTGTGACCCACAACCAGTGTTGCCAATTTGCCAGTTTTGCCAGTTGCTAGATTTAGCGACTTTTGGCCGTCTCTGGCGACTTTAAAAAGCTTGTCTCTTAAGTGACAAAATCATTGTTTTTCAACATAACTGTAGCTCTGCGCCGTCATCAGAAGCGTATCTCTCATCACATCATCACATGCTGCTTGTTTAGTGCTGCTGCTTGTTGCCTCAGTCATTCTTTTGAGCCCACAGTGGGAGGAGCTAGATACTTGATCTTTAAAGACATGCTACATGCACAACTGCTTGAATATGGAAGAAAACAATATACCAACAGGGACAGATAGACAGTCATGTGTTCTCCAATGTGGTACTCTGTGTAATGAAGCCACAGATACCTTTAGGTCAACTCAGAGATGGGAAAACATAAAACAAAAGTCACTGTTATAAAGTGGCCTTGACAAGTTTGGGCATGTCTATGCAACTGTCGATTGGGATAAAGGTCCAGTTGGAAAATATGTCCATGAAGCATGTATGTTGACACTATGTAATACTAAGAAACTGGAACAAGCCAAAACAAGACAGAAAAAACAAGAGACTGATGAATGCCCATCTCAGTCTTCTTCTATGTTAGATGAATGTTCCACAGCTGCAGATCCATCTGCCAAACGACTGCGATCAATGAGCAGTCTGAAGCTGACACCACCCTCTTCACTGTTTATGCTGGTCTACGGCAGTCAGCCTATAGTGGCCCTGTTGTTATTGATGCAGCTGATACTGAAGTCAGCATCAGCATCGCAGCATCTGTCATCTCACAGCAGCTCCCTGGCATGCTTTGCATCAAAAAGAATAAAGAGACAGTCCTTTGTTGCGGCATGCTGACAGAAGAAATGGCACACTGCACTGTGCAGCTACACTGTTTTACAGGCTGTGATGCCAACTCAGGTTTCTATGGCAAAGGGAAATCATCAGTGTATGAGAAGGTGGCGAAGAGCTCTGTGGCATGGCAGCAACTCTCCCGGTGTGGAGACAGACTTCACCTTGAAGAGGAGGTAGAAAAAGAGCTATTTGCATTCACGAGACAAGTGATCTATGGAGACAAGAAGTGTAGAACCATGGTAGCACCCACGCGGACATGGTTGGGAGTCTCACTCGGACACACTCGGCCTGCTCTCCCCACACACCTACCTGCACCAGGGCCCAGTTGAAGAGGACGAGGAAGTTGAGAGAGAGGAGGATGAGGAGGATGATGTTGCACAGAGGAGGGTGGAGTCATCTGAATCCGATGATTCAGAAAGCAGTGACACAGAATGCTCTGATTCAGACTGATATGTGCTTTGTGGTTTCAGGTATTGCCGTTATAGGTGATGATAACTACCTCTCCACATAATGCAGCGGGTGGCACCTCCGATGTGTGTTAAAAAAAAATAAAAAATATACAAAAAAAAAAAGTAAAAAAAAAAAAAAAAACAACCCTCTCCGGGAACCATCACCTTACCGTGGTGGAGGGGTTTGTGTGTCCCTATGACCCGAGAGCTGTATTGTCTGGAGCCTCGTGCTCTTGGTAGGGCCTCCCATGACAAACTGGTCTCTGGTGAGGGGCCTGACGAAGAATGGTTCAGGGCAAGACGGCAGGCCCTAAGGGGGCAGTCCCTCCGGCTGGCTATCTGGCTATTTTCACTCTGCTGAATGCTGGCCATCTTGAATTTCAATGTCAAAACTAGTTTTGATGATTAAAATGATGTCAGATTTGGAATCCTCATGGCTGACTTGTGTGAAAAAGTGCCTTCATGCATGATTCTAGGTCATTCAGATCAAAAGTTATTTTTTAGAGATGGCACCGGGCGCCATTTAGAATTTGGCTCTCTAGCCCTATCCCCCCTCCTTGATCTGATAAAGCAATTTGGGCAATTTTCTGGGTTCACTATCAACTGGGATAAAAGTCTGTTCATGCCTTTGTCTAGTGGCCCAGACCCCACTTTCCTTAATGGTTTGCCATTCAGGCTTGCAACGGACCACTTTAAATACTTCAACATCAACATCACTAGAAATCCCAAACTTCTCTTTAAACACAATTATATGGAATTTATTGCTAAACTTAGAAGTATGATAGAAAAATGGAAACTTCTTCCTTTATCATTAATAGGGCGTGTTAATATTATTAAAATGATTGTGCTACCCAAATTCATCTACTTTTTTCAAAATGTACCCATCTTTCTTACATCTTTCTTTTTTAAGACAGTAGACTCAATCTTCATGCCCTTCATATGGGCCTACAAGACGCCACGCATAACCAAGGCACATCTCCAGAAACCCACAACTGAAGGCAGCCTTGGACTTCCTGTTTTGCGCCATTATTACGGGGCCTGTAATGCCAGAACATGGGTTTATTGGAACCATGCAGCAACTGCTGGTGGTCAAGAATGCAACCTCCACCCCAGCTGGCCTGCAACAGAATCTCATAAGGCAATATCACTAACTGGAGCATCCTTACCTGCAGTTCTATTCTCTGATTCAAACCTGCTCACCAAATTACTCAAACAGTTAAAAGCTGATTTTATTTTAAAATTAAAAGTGTGCTGAAACTCTCTGATCTGTCCTGTTATGCCCCTATATGGCAGAATCCTTCCTTTAAACCTGGTTTGATGGACTCTACATTTACTTCCTGGGCTGTGAAGGGTCTGTCTCGAGTGAGGGATTTCTATATAAACAAATGTTTTGCATCTTTTGCTCAGCTTCAGGAGAAATAACAAATTCCCACCGGGCATTTTTTCTGCAATCTACAAATTAGACATTTTGTAAGACAGTCTCTACCTCTTGATCAGATGCCAGATCAGCACAATTTTTACAACCTTTTGTCTACAAGCCCCATATCCAGAGGCCTCATTTCTTGAACGATATGGTGTCCTGTTTATACCTTGAAGAGTTGCGACATACCTTATCAGACAGTTGTACTAAATGTTTTAAGATATGGAGTCCCTTTAATAGGGACAAGGATACAGTATTAAACTAGGCACACCTGGGTATTGTACCTTTTTGTATGTTTCTCTGCTTTCCTGCTACGCCCTTTTTTTGGGCCTCTTTGCTCTTCATTTTATGGACAATTCCTGTCATCTAAAGAACATTTTCACCATCTGATGGACTGACTTGCTGAGATGCAAATTTTGTTTGGACTGGCAGTATTTGTAGTTTGTGTTTGTGATGTCTTGTGTTGGTTTGTGTGCTGTCTGTGAGTTGTGTGTTGTCTGTACCCACACCTTCTGTTAAGAAAAAACTTTCAAAATAAAATGCATTAAAAAAAAAGTGTAAAATATTGCTTTGTGTCTCTATAATATAGGCCTTTTCTATATCTCACACAAATGTAAGTCTATTTGAAAATTCTGACTTGTGTATTGAATACCTGAATGTTGAAACTATCACAGCAAGTCAAGAATATTCCAGACATTTGTTTCTGTCTAGTGTGACCGCACTTATCAATATGAATGTGGTAATCAGTTCGTTTAAAGGCAGAGTCTAGTGTAAAGTCAACCTGGGGTATGTAGTATAGTAAGTATAAGTATAGTTTTTTGATTATGTGGGGGAAATTCTTTCTCTGCATTTATCCCATCCATGGATTAGTGACACACACACAGTAGTATGCAAAAGTTTGGGCACCCCTGGCTGGTCAAGTGGAAGATGAAATGATTCCCAAAAACCATGAAGTTACGAAGGACATTTACATTTTCAAACAAGTTTTATTTTCAGATTTCAAAGTAGAACTTTATGAATGCTTAAAGAGGACTTGAAACACAGCTAATTTTCATTAATTATATTGAGATCTTACTGTGCTGAAGTCTATTTTGAGATCATTCAGTAACTTTGCTGATCATCCATTAGATTAATACTAAATTCGTATTTGCTACATTTTGCTACATATCAGCGTTGGCCATCTGGCTATGTCACTGGATTGATTGGTTAAAAATTCTGAGAGATTTAGTCAGTGCAGAATCAGATGTCGGTGACAATGGATAGTGCACATTACAACCAATGATGAGTAAACATACAGAGTTGTGCCGGTTTATATGATCAGTCATGTTACATTGAGCATATATCAGAGATACCTGAAAGTCACCTGAAACACAAGTGAAAAAACTTTCAGAATGACTGCAACCTATAGCTAGTAAAAGAACAACCTGGCAGGTAAGATCTATGCTCGGTCTTGCACTGATGGCAGCTTGCAGTCTAACGACTTTGAGTGGATGAACTAATTTGGCCTAGTGGGGGAAATGCTAAAATGAAACACAATGATGGCTGTGATGAAAACACACATTATTGTTTGTATTCTGCTGTGGTATACCATATGAGTCAATGGATTGGCTAAATGGGCAGTGAACTCTTATTGTCTATGGCAGTGAACCTCACTTTCAAACAGAGGACACTAACTTTTGTAGGACGTAAAGTGACAGTGGATAGCGGTACAAATTGCCACCCCAATCGTTTTTATATACGGTCTATGACCACGTTGAGTAAAGTTGTGTATGGCTAACTTATATTGTTAGTCTCACATTACACTGAATTCACATTAGAAATGCCTGATCGTTACTTGAAACACAAGTGAGAAACTCAAAATAACCCTACTCATACCACCTGTCAGTTGACATTACATTAGCCTATGTACTCTTTTGCTAGGATGTTGGACTCGGAGGAACAATAGCCTCCTGCCATTTAAAAGCCTCAAATGAAAGACAAATTTTATCATGTCTTTTATTTTTATCATATATAATGACATTTGTATCATATTTGATACACAACATTCTGAGACCTCTGCCCCACCCACATAATAAACATTTTTCCTGAAAAACCTGTTTCAAAATGGCTGCATGCATGGGATGGCCTTCTTTGTTTTTGGAGGAAAAACTGTCAATTTTGAAAAGGTTAGTGTAAGAATTGCCTAAATTTTGATATTGATTCTTCAAAATGAACATTTACTTTCTTAGATTAATCTATAAAGTCTTCATATTTTTACACCATGTTTTAAAAAAATCGTGTTAAAATTGCATGTATCAACTTTGATACAGCAGGTATGTTTGATTATATACCTCATTCATCGGTATTTTGCATTTTATGATGCAATCTGCATAATTCATGCAATTCAATGCAAATTTAACACCACACCATTGTTAGTACTTCATAACTAAGATGTCACCTTATGAAATGTGTTTTCAATTTATTACATAATGGTGGAATTTTGATCTGTACATAACTTCTATAAATGAATGGTCTATTTGATAGTAACTGTCCTGGCTCTTCAATTTTCACATGCAAAATAACTAATAATCTATGTTTCACTGATTCAGAGGATATAGAGGATTCATTCATTTATTTTTTACATATATTTTTAGAAGTCAAAACAATACAATTTTCAGGATGTCATCAGCATGCTCTTGGATGGCAATTCTAGTGACTTTGAACAGCTAGGAGAAAGTGAGGATGAGGATGAGGAGTGGACTCCACCCACAAAATCTTTAGAGGAAAGTTTAGAAAGTGATAGTGATGAGGAAGACTTCCCAGATGACAGGGCTGACCAGACCAACGCAGACACAGAGATAGCAGATGATCGTGTAGAACAAACACAAAACCAAGTACCACAGCAGACAGCAAGAGGGAAAGTGGAAAGGCTTTGAACCTCCAGCTGTTGAATTCAATGAATGTGTTGATGACGCTTTAGACATTACAAGTGAAGACAGGTTGGAGTGGACGCCATATATGTATTTCAAACAGTTTGTTACTGATGAAATGCTTCAGGAAATAGCAAAACAGACAAATGTGTACAGTGTACAGAAAAAAGGTAAGTAAATTGAGCAGGTCCTGGGTATGTACATGCACATGGGGTTAGTGCATATGCCGAATGTGCGGGCGTATTGGGAGATGGAGACAAACTACCCAGCAATTTGCAATGTTATGTCTCGTGATCGATTTTTGAAATTGTTGACATTGATTCACTTTCAGGACAACCTCACTGTATCTGAAGATGAAAAGAAAGACAAAATGTGGAAACTCAGGCCATGGTTACAAAACTACAAGAACAGTTTCTTCTCATACCTCCTGAAGAATGACTGTCAAAGTGGCTTTCTTTATGATTTTGACATTTGTCAAGGTGCAGAAAATCCTAAGAATGAGAGATCAGTTGTTGGCGTTACTGGAGATGTTGTCCTGAAAATGACATCAAGCCTTCCATCAGGAAAAAATCACAAGGTATTTGCCGACAACTATTTCACATCAGTTCCGCTGGTGGAACACCTTAAAGAAAGAGGAATCCACTACCTCGGTACAGTGCGAATGAACAGGATAAAAGACTGCAACTTAACAGATGAAAAAGAGCTAAAGAAAAGAGGAAGAGGGTCAACAGATTTCAGAGTAAATCAAGACAACATCATCATTGTCAGATGGTGTGACAACAAAGCTGTGAACCTACTGTCTTCATTTGTAGGTATTGAACCGATGGGAACGGTGAAACGCTGGGACAGAAAATCAAAAACATACATAATGGTTCCCAGACCAGCCATTGTTGATACCTACAACAAGTTCATGGGAAGTATTGACCTCCTTGACATGCTGTCTGCATTTACAAGTTCAGATTCAAATCCCGAAGATGGTATATGTACATATTGTGGCACACTGTCACAGTGGCTGTCATCAATGCATGGAACCTTTAAGGAAGGGACCAGAAGCACAAGGATCCCCAGGCAAAGCTTATGCCATTGTACAGGTGTCAAGCTTCTGTTGGTACCTCTCTCACGAGCGCAGGAAAAGCCAAAGTCAAGTACGGCAGACCGCTGTCATCTCCAGAAAGATCAGAAACACCTCCATGAAAAAGGCCAAATCCCAGAGTGCCTTCTGATGTGAGGAAAGATGGCATGGATCATTTCCCATCATGGCAAACTCGTCAGAGATGCAAGCACTGCACTGGGAATCATTTCACACACGTGTACTGTGGAAAATGTAATGTACATCTGTGCTTAAACAAGGACCGAAACTGTTTTCTTGCCTACCACATGGCAAAATAAAAAGCATCTTGTTCACACATTTAAAAACAATCATAAAAGGAAAGGTTCAGAAAAGTTTCTCTGAGTTCTAAATGCATCAAAGAGAATTTAGTTTGTTCCTAAAATAAACATGGATGGGTTCTATAAAATGGCCATGAAGGCCCAACGTATCAAATATGATGCATTTTTTATTTATAAAATGGTCAAAATTATCATTTTTTTTTTTTACATTTTGTTCAAAGGTCCAATAAAGAGTAAAATATCAAAGAATCAGAATTTTCTGTCAATTAGTTCATGTGTCAGGCTTTATAGGGTTAAACTGACCTGTACAAACTGGCTATATGCATCAAGCATTTAGTTAACGTTAACATGTTAGCGATAGTTGGACTGCACCTGCTGTAACTTACTGTCCGCAGGTCCAACTTATTTGATCGGTTGCTTCATTTCATTACACCTCGCACTTATTCCAGTTACTGATATGGCATGGTTGACCGTGATGTTTTTTAAATATGTATTTATATAGGGTGTAGAACATTTATGTAATGTTATGGACTACTTCATATAATAGGCGTTTCCCCACATGACCATTACAAGTGAACACTAGAGTGCGCATGCACGGAATGAACAAGTGGGGTTGGGTTACTAGTTTTCTCACCGTGGTACATGTGTGCATCTGTAAAGCTCATATGTGAGACAAAGTAAAGTTCACACGGAATCCTGAACCCAGTTTGTCTATTCTCATTAATCTAACATGATATTCAACATAGGGTAACACAGCTCATTTACTGTGGGTAAATGCATCTAAGTGGGCAGAAGAAACACTCGCAGTTGCCTGATGAGGCAAAGTATGAGAATAGCCTAGATTAATTTTTATTTAAAAAACTGTAATAACTGTAACGATTTGCTGCTTTCAGTAGCAACACTGAATAGATCATTGCCTTTACATATTCTCTTTGTTTGTTGATCTTGTTTATAACCCATCAAGTCAGATGACCAGTTACAGACATCCTACTCAGCTATTGTAGCTACTGTGCAATCATTTTAGAACTTCGATGACAACCAAACAAGTTACGCCATGTGTCATTCCATTGGCACCCTACTAGAAGTTCAGCCAAACAGTTAAATTTTCATAGACAAGAGGCATTATGATGTAGCAGGTGAAAAACCTCAATCCACTGAAACAGTTTAATTTACAACACATCCACTTAACATTATTTCTCTCCCAAACAAAAGTTTTAACTCATTCAGCAGTACACCCAAGGTTGCTTTCACACTGGAATATCCTTTTCACCAGCTTCAATAATGATGGGGAATTTAGGTAGTTGTTGTTTAGGGACCTCATTTTATATGTGAAATTCCTACTAGCAACTTAAAAAGTTATTGTGTCATAACAGGAGCAGGTAAAATGTTGCTTACTCTTTTGTGGGCTCAGAAATGTCAGGAATTTTATTTCCAGTAGTGGCATTGTTCCTTGCAATTGATGCAAGGACATCAATTGAAGATGACAGATGCAGTTCTATTTCCATCAGTTCAGCAAACAACACCACGGTGAAGACAAAGGAAATTGGATTTGTCGCTTTCAGGGTCAGAATCACAACCTGCAAGGAATCCACAATCTTGCCTAAAACCTGTAGAGAGAATGAAAGTCATTATGAAATTAGAAATTAGGTGCAATAGGAGATCATTAGGAGCAACTGGAAATCATTCATAATCACTGAAGGTGAGATATATGGAAGAATATTAGGGTCATCTTTAAAATATTTTTTGAGGTGGGGGGTAATATTCTGAGGAGAAAAAAACTGATTAACTTATAAAGAAAAAACTCAGATATTCCCTGACACTTGGAATAAATTTGTGAGAAAAAAATGGCAATTGTGTGAGAATAAATTCAGATATTCCTACCCTATGAAATTGCAAATTTGCAAGAAGAGAACTCACAAATTTACATGAAAAAAAATGAAATGAAATCAGTCTGGAAGTGGACACTGTGCTCAGCCTGTTGCAAAACATTGCACAGCATAGCAGTCAGGAAACACTAGCAAAACAGCACCATTGACAGGCGCTGTGTCTTTATTGACAACATTAACACAATGATAGCAAGACAAAGCCAAACGACTTTTCAATCATTGTACTGGTATGTGGGTAGACTAGTGCCACTCTAACCAGTGTCTGATGGCGTGTGTACACGGTACACACACAACGGAAATCTCTGAATATGACTGCATGTCTGTATATTTATGTCTTGCAAAGAATTGACCAGCTTCAGCTATGCAGTGCGCAGATGCAAAGTGTAGATGTATGACAACAAAGATTTGTTTAGTGCTGTTAGTAAAATTACAAAGATACTGGCTATGAAATTAAGGTCGTTTAGGCTACTGCAGGTTTAAATTAACAACCATCTGTGCTTACACCTTCATTATCCTGTTAGCGTCTCCAACTAGCTCACTTCGTGTCTGGGTTGTCACTAATAGAAGACAAATAGGCTATAGGGAAATAGGGAGACAAATACGGCCAGAAATGATGCCAAAATCTTGTATTTATTTGGGTTGCCAAGTAACAATGCCAAACAATCAAAAAAAATTTTTTTTTTAAACTGGGGGTTTATATATTTCAAATATATATAAACCCCCCAATCCCACCCCTGCTTTAGTTTTTCATTCAGTTCTCTAACTGTAACTGCTCTAACTTGTTGGGGTAAGAAGTCAATAACAAAATGGTAATAAGGAATTACTTTTACTGTTATGGTGAGATTTGTTGGTAAGACTTAAGATGAAGGAATGAAATGGTAAGATCCTGTATTAATTTACACCAATTACCCAGTAATTACTTATGTACTTTTATAGAAATTAAAGGGAATCAGTGCTGTAAAATACATTATTGCCTCTTTCAATTTAATTACAGTGTAATAGCTACTCCAAAAATGAAAATGCATTAAATAATATTGGCTTTTGAACTGTATCAGTTTATTGTGATGGAAATATGATAAAATATGATGAATATGAGGACACAGTCCTAGAACTGTAGATCATAAAATGGCACCGGGTGAACAGCTAATCTAGTTTGCCCATGCATGACAATTTACTTTAACTCCCTGCTAAAATACTCTGCTTAATTTCAACTGAAACATAAGGAGAACATGTTCAAGTTGACTACACTAAATAATCAGCAAAACAAAGGTTGTGCACATTTTGCTGTGCACTCCCATAATCAGCTGTCAATGGTATTATTAAACCAGACATGTGGTGTGAGGCATGGTATGAGGTATGACTTCTGGCTATTGTCAAGAATATAAAAAACCCAAAGTTTTATTTCTATTTTAGCCTGCTTGTATATAGATTTGAAGTTTGGGCTTGTGGATGTAAGATTAGCTGTGCTAATTAGCCTTTTCTTGGCATGATGTTGTGAACTACTTTTACATTAATATCAAAATGGTATATTTATGTTTGGTCTATCATGGTCTTATCATGTTTCCATAACAATAAATGGATCAAATTCAAGAGCCAATGTAATTTGATGCATTGTCATTTTTAAAGTAGCTATTACAATGTAATAAATTGGAATAGACAAAATGTATTTTACAGCCCTGATTCTGTGTAATTTCTGTGAAAGTACATAGGTATTTACTGGTTAATTACTAAAAATACTAGCTATTACCATGTCATTACTTCATTTTAAGCCTTACCATCAAATCTCACATAACAACAACGTAACTCATTGTTATTACCATTTTGTTACTGACTTATTACCACAACAAATTGTGAGCTAGATATGACATACAATTAGTCAGTAATTATTCAGTAACATGAGTTGTTATAAGTTGTTACCATGATTTTACTATCTTATTACTATAAAACTAGCCTCTTATTACTGATCTGTAAAGTGTTACCAATTAACTTTGGTCTTTCGATGTGATTTGACATACATTGAGACTTGTCCCAACTTCCTCCATCCCATTGACTATGTAACATATTTCTGTGTAATTAAATGGCTTTGAAACCCTATGGATTTCAAAGGACATGGCTGAAACAGATAGTTCAAAACATTCAAAAAAGTTGGTTTTATTGAGAGCTGGGGTGGGAGGTGTGCACTCTGACCCTAGTTGGCCCGCAGCCTAAAATACAGCACAGTAACATTGCAGGAGAATATTTTGTTATTTTTTAATGGCATATTCAAAATAACAATTTATTATTACAATTTGTTTTGTAGGCCTATTATGTCTTACAAAGGTGATGGCCAGTTAGGTGATGGAGAGTTGGCTAATGTTTAAGTTGAGGCTGATGCCTTTAGTCTCTTCTACATGGTGGAGGTTACAGAGATTACAGTTTTTCACAATTGCTAAAACACATTTTTTTAAACCATCTACCTTTTTCTCAAAACTGTGAATACAAAACCACCATTTTCCACCATTTCCTCAAAACCATTACATCTTGTTACAAAACTGAGCAGTCACCTCAAAACAAATTAAATTTTAACTGTGCTCAAAACCAGATAATAGTCTTAGAGTAGATCTCACAGTAAAATGAAAATCTTCCAAATAGGGTCAGAGTGCACTCCATAAGGCAAAAATGCATAATCTCTCCCCATAGGGCCTATGTTAAAGATTTCAGAACGAAGAATAAACCAAGAGCACATACACAAGTTACTGTAAACTACATTTTATGAAAGCCTACGATCTCATGTGATTTACTGTAACATGCATTGAGACTTGTCCCAACTTCCTCCGTCCCATGACCTATCCATAGTTTTCTAATGCATTTCAATGGAATTACTGTAAATGGCTTTGAAAACAATGCTTTTCAATGGGCATGGTTGAAACAGGTAGCGCATTTTCACTGTTACAGTAACATTCAAATTCACATTCAGCATAATATAAGGCATGAGCTATTTGGCAAGAAAAAACATTATTTAGTATCTACACAAAATGCTCATTTATAGAAAAAATACAAAAACCTATTTATACTGATAGACAGATACATGTTGCACTGGGATTTCACAGTGGAGAGAGTGTCCAGTAGATTAAGGTGTAGATGTAGATGAATTATCTCTGTAAGGCTTTTTATCAGTTTGAATCTGGAGTGATTTAATGATGGCTTGATTTTCAATTACAAATCTTAATACTATTATTTAATTGTATCAAAGTTGTTTTTTGTGGGGTAATAGGAGCATTTGTTTTTAAAACATAACTTGCATCTTTCCACCCCAACTGTGAGATGAAGTTAAAGTAAGATCATTCATTCACGCTGTAGGTGGGGTTAATGCATCAAAGGGTGCCCAATCTGACATTGGGCACTCTTAAGACAAAGACATATGGGGTGCCCCCAAAAGACAAAGAAGAGTGAACATATACTATGCTTTTATAGCCCCATGTTAATTGTTTGAACTATAGAACTTAACAATCCAACTTTTGATGGATAGTCCAAACTGTGCTTTTGGGAGAGCTATGTTTACATTAAGCTGCAATCAAGTGAATTTACAATGCAGAACAGAAACGTTTTCTTTCCAAACATGGGTCTTCATTCCATCTCTGTGGCGGGTTCTCTGCACGCTACCCCCGACATTACATGCCCATGGCACAGGTGAAATAATATTTAGATGTGGTGGTTGCTATGGTAACTGAAGTTGTTGCTATGCTGGTTGCTAGGGTAATCATGTTGGTTGCTATCTTGGTTGCTAGTTCGCCATGATGAAAATTGTTGCTAGGCTGTTTCCAGGGTATTTGACGTGCTAACTATGCAGAACAGGTAACTGTGGCCTTCAGAGACATACGTTTTACTCAACTCTGTGTACACCAACAATGTTCTCTATGCTGAAGCTCATGTGCCCAAGTACCCTAGCAACATAACCAACATAACAACCATCTCATGTATCCTTGCAATAGCCTTGCAACCACCTACTCAATGACAATCAGCATAGCAACCAAAACCCTGGCAACCAGCATGGCTATCTCAAGTACCCTAGCAACAGTCTAGCAACCACTTCACAATAAAAACCTGGCAACATAGCAACCAACATGATTAACCTAGCAACCAGCATAGCAACCACTCCAGTTAACATAGCAACCACAACACTAACCAAGCAACAACCAAGCAACTACCTCATGCACCCTAGCAACCATTGCCACAATGACAAACTAGCAACTAACATAGCAAACAACATGATTAACCTAGCAAACCACCATAGCAACCAGTTCAGTTACCACTGCAACCATGACAACTAACACAGCAACAGCCTAGCAACCACATCAAGTACCTGCACAATAGCCTAGCAACCATTTTGACAATGATAAACTAGCAATCAACGCAGCAACCAACACAATTACCCTAGAAACCAGCATAGCAACCACTTCAGTTACCATAGAAACCACCACATCTAACAGCCTAGAAACACATGTGCTTGACATTATCATGAAACGAGTTTAACAAGAGTTTTGGCACTTTATCAACCTGAAGAATATAGAAGCACCTCTGACTGTCAAAATGGTGAAGTTACAATAATAAGTAGTAATATATTGAATCTATGGTGTGGGAACTAGACAGGGAAGGTTATCTTAATGTATTATAGATACTTACATCGTCATTTTTGATAAGATGCTTCTCGTTAGCTTCTGGATTAAAAATGTGTCTCTCTTGTATGCACTGCAGAATGTCTTGACATAGCTCTTGAAGATCTGTCAGCTCACATCTCAGAGTGTAATACAGGACAGAGTTGAGGAATTTTGGGCGACAATCAGTTATCTCAGTCTTTTTGTTGGAAAAAATTTTTTCAGATTTCATGCATATGTCATCAAACTGCCAGAACACTAAAAGAAAAGAACCAGTTAATGTAAGTAATGGGACCATATATTGCATGCAACTTGTGCAATTTGTGTGGAAAAACAGAGATCTAAGCTTCTGAAATGTTTTGTAGGTAATCATAAGTGCTTTGGTGACATGACATTGGTGACATGACACTTCCACTCCCTCAAAAATAAAAAATATATTTGTCTCACAGTGCACAGACTGAGCGATGCATACTGGGCTTGAATCAGATGCCCAGATCACCTAACCATGGCTTTCTGACCATGAGGCATCTCCCTTTCTAGAATGGATAGTTACGGCATTACTTGGCAACCATTAAGCTAGACAATTTCTAGGTGGATGAATTGTTATTTATGAATAAATAGCTACATTTCTTGTTGATGTGGCTGCCTTTAATGAATCCAAGCTGGGTATATATGGTAGCCGTTTTAGATACAACTTATAAATTAATATATTTCAATAAATTGAAAAGCAGCAGAAACATTGCTATGTGACGAACAAACCTTTTTTATCGAAATACTCTTCAACTCTTATGAATGGCTGACTGACCAAAACGAGCCACAGGCCCAAAAATGGGGTAAATTCTCACTATATTTTTCTGAAAGTATCTATCTCTGGAGAATGTTTACACGATACCAAGTTGGATTTGGTTATGTGATTTTACAGTCTCTTATGTCATCTTCCATTGAACTTTCAATCCACTCCACAGTGTTTGTGCAATATCTCCTAAATATAATAAACATGATAATTTTTATGACTGTTGTCATTTGGCTGCATCCGAAACAGTGTCAGATCTACATTACAAAAACTGAATGACGTGTGACTAAATGTAAAACAAACTTTACTTACAAATAACGGATTTCTGCTTTCTTGCAAATCCAAAGTGATCTGACTTTCATAAACTAAATTTACAACATGGGGGAAGGGAAACAGGCTGAAACTTACCCTTCTGACTTGATTTCTTGTCCAAGTTTAAGTTCCTCAGATAGGTGTTTGACTTGATTGTTTCTCCTCTTTCTTTTGTTCTTTTGTTCTTGTCCAAAATTACATATTTATATGCAAAATGTTGCACATATGATGACTTTATTTTATAGCAAGTTCTGAAATGTCTGCAATATTTGGATCTGCAAGAAATCATTTAAAATAAGAATTTAAACAATGGAACTATTTCAAATGCTCATCAAACCTTTGTTATTTTTTGGTATTCCTATCAGAGCTTGTGAGCAGAGCTGAGCTGTGATATGTCCTTGCTCAGGACCCTGCTTCCTCGGCCCGCTCACCGCTCATTCCATACCAGGCTGCTCCACTCCACACTCTGAACAAATTCCGCCCACTCAACTCTGCACTCACACACTGCTCCGCTATGCACGGTGTGCACTTGATTCTCACCGAAGCGCATACAAGGATACCAGCAAAAGGCAATTGCTGATTGTGACGTTGCTGATTGAAACAGCTGTTTCATTTGACCCGACCAAGGTTTTATGGCCATATTATAAAATAAATGCACATAATAGCCTAGTATGTAGTAGCAGGCCACTAATTTCAGGGGCCCAAGTGGTGAACCCATAAAGGCATCCAGTTCGCTTTATCTCTACACTGCTGCTTTGCTATCTGACAGCCAAGCCACAAAGCTGCATACTCACCCACTGAGTGTTTCACCTTTTTTATTACCAGTGCAGTACATTGAAGAATTAAAATAGAAGTTATTTTTTAAGCTGACTTTGTCATATTTGACGTCCAGACGTTCAGGCAACAGAGCAGGTTTTAAATGTAGAATTTAAGAAATTGTTTACCCAAATGGGTATACATGTGTTAGCATGTTGTTTCAGGATTTACAAACTTTAAACAATGTTTATCATTGAGGTGAGACATTGGAATTCTCTAAAATGGAATTTTTGCCATTTTGGGTATGTCAGTAGGTGGCATTACAACACACATGGGTGCATGTGGAAGACTCGTCTGATGCAGCTCCTTGAGGCTTAAGTAGCACTAAAATTTTGTTGGCAGCTCAGGCGCTACGGCTCTCAAGTTATTCCACAAAACCAAGCTGTGGTCCAGGGGGTCTGGCACAGGCAGGGAGCAGTCTCTGGAGACTAAAGTTTACTACACACTATTAGCCTACTGGGGCTACATGCCCACAGAGTTTCACTCATGAATTGCTGATGGAAATTTGCTCACAAGACAAACAACAATTTTGCCATTTTGGCCTGTCAATAGGTGCACTACACCACACATGGATGTATGAGGGCTAGTGTGATGCAGCTCCTTGAGACCTATGTACAAGTAAAATTTTGTCCGCTCAAGTACTACAGTTCTCAAGTTATTTCACAAAAACTGTGTCTGACCAACCTGTGTCAATCTGTGTTCCAGGGCGGTACTAAAATTTTTGGTCAGTCAATAGGTAGCGCTACACTGCACATGGGTCTGTGAGGGTTTGTTTAATACGGTCCCTTAAAACCTACACACAACTAAAATTTCATCAGCACAGGTGCCACAGTTCTTGAGTTATTCCACAAATACTGTGTCTGACCAACCTGTGTCAACATGTGTTCCGGGGGCGGAGCACAGGGGGGAGCAGTCACTAGGGACAAAACTTTACTACGCGCTATGGGCCTAACAGGGCTACATGCCCACCAAATTTCAAGGGCCCTGGCATTTCAGTGTCCTGGGAATCGATGATGAAAATTTAGGGAAAAAAGTGTACTCTCCAATTTTCATGTTTTTCCATTTATGTACTGTCAATAGGTGGCATTATGCCACACATGGATGTGTGAGGGCTCATTGGATGCAGCTCCTTGAAACCCCCTGGACTTTGTGGACTTGTGGATGATAAAGGGCACTTTGTATGGGTTCACTTCCTTTCAATGCCTTGAGCCAAACTTACCAGCTGAACAGGAACATTACCAGCTGTCTTGAGCTGTTAGTACTACTTTTCCATGTTACTTTCCATTTATGCCTATGTAACAGGTCAGCTTAGTGTCTTGTTTGCATTTTTGTGGTTACTGGTTTAGGGATGCGTTTAAGAATTTTGCTTGTGGCTGGATGGGTGGATGGGTGGATGGATGGATGGATGAACGGATGGAGAGATAGATGGATAGACTGATCGAGATAAATAGATAGATAGACAGATAGATAGATAGATAGATAGATAGATAGATAGATAGATAGATAGATAGATAGATAGATAGCCTGACTAACTGACTTATTTATGCAGAAGGAACTTAAGATGGCAGGTGGCAAACATAAACAATTATCTAACTAAATTCCTAAAACTGATCAAAGGGAAGGTAAATTGCAATTAACAGTAAATTACATATTGTTATAATCTACTTACTGCATGTCTGGATTGTAGGGGAACCTAGTTGAAGTGAAAAGAAAGGTTAAACAAAAACATCAGTCAAAATTTTAAGACAAATAGCATACTTTCATATATTTCATGTTTTGTCAGTGGTCTGCCATAAATTGGATACACAACTATATTATGTCTTCTTTTACTGCACAGTGTCCTTTGGTAACTTGAAAGGTGCTTTAATAAAAATTATTATTATTATTATTATTATTATTATTATTATTATTTCTTACCAAAAATATTCCATTTTTTTCAGTGGGTGTGTCTTCCCATTCCTTATCTCACAAATCCACATCTCATCCACTTGATCTTGGAAACTGACACTATTGCGTAGAAATGCATTGAATTCTACAGTCACAGGACCAGGATCTGTCTGCTGGGGTCTGTAAATGACAAAAATAAATCAATGGCAAAATGGCCAATCATGATCTGGTGGTTTTACAGCACAATGCAGGCAGCATGCTGCACAGACTAACAGCAGAGACAGTTCCCTAACAGCGGCAAAGAGGCTTCTTTGACAGTGGTTAGAAGGTCATGGTTAACACAGGAGCAGCCATCATGGAGGCAGCTAGACTAAGAATAACTAAATTTCGGTTCAAGGACTATGTTGTCAATGGCCGCGTTTCCCAGATGCAGTTAAGAAGTTCTTAGCGCTAAGAACTTCTTAAGACCCTTCTTAAGGCTCCCGTAAGAAGCAATCGCGTTTCCCAGAATGCTTCTTAGCCTAAGAAGACCTGCCGTTAAGAAGGATCTCTAAGAAGGGTCTGGAGCCTTCTTAACGCCTTCTTAGCGACCAAACAGGAAAACAGCAGGTAAAGCAATGTAACACTAAGCAAGAAGATATTAATGCATTACGTCCAATTCTCCTGATCGTGTTTTCTCCTGTTTCCTGTCGTTCATGCACCCTTACTACCCCTCAACCGGAATATTACCCATCAAATCATCATACAAATTAACATATACACATGAAATGCAATGTCATACTCATTTCATTCTGTGTTTCCATTTTTATTTCCGTGTTTTGTGTGTTTCGGTAATTATTATTTGTGTCAATTTGTTTTTGTGCGCGCGTGACGACAAATGTCGTACTTTTAGCCGTTATTTTATATTTATATCGATTGAGTTCAGTCGGACACCACGTGTTATACCATTATTTCAGTTGGGAGCATTTTACCAAATATTCTGGAGTAGCGCTCTGGAATCTTTGATTTTACTATGGTAACTATGCGCTCCAATCGGCCATTCTGGGATCGATTGTTCATTGCGCTCCAGTTAAGAAGGCAGATAAGAAGGTTTTTAAGACGCTGTTAAGAAGGGCGTTAAGAAGGCGTCTGGGAAACACTCTTATCTTAAGGCTTCCTCTTAGCTGACCTCTTCTTAAGAGCCTTCTTAACTCCTTAAGAAGCTTCTTAACTGGGAAACGCGGCCAATGACGGTATGAACAGAACAGTGGTATGCAAGATCTGCATCTCAAAAATTAGTGACACGACCACCACAACATCCAACTTTATCCATCACCACAAAACCTAAAAAGCAAGGTATATTAATATTAGGTAAATATGTCTTTTAGCCAGCTGTTAGAAAGCTAATATTTGCTATGTTAATGTTAGCAACATAAGCTATGTTGACACTAACATAGCTTAAAGCCTCTATGTGTAAGAATTTCTCTTATCTAGCGGTAAGATGGTATACCGTACTCTGGGCACTCATCGAAACTATCGTACAACAGAAAACTGTGCCTACATTCATTCCCTAATAAAACTTGGTATTCATCAATTTGAATGTGAGCTAGAATTAGCAGTAGGCTATTTACGCTCAAATTCATGTCTAGTCAGGACATGGTGTACAGACGATTTCAAGTTAGAGGATCACAGCACAGCGCAGCATTTGTGTCAGAAAATTGTGAAGTTACAACTTATATTCATGAAATAGGCTATAGCCTATACTGGACAAAACTACCCCTGTGCATTTACCGCCTTTCCTAAACGTAGCCCATTATCCATAGTCCTTCATGCACGCAGGATTGCGGGAGAGATCATATCAATAAAAAATATATAATTGCAACAGTGCATACATAAGTCGTGCATTTTCACCAGGGACAAATGACTGATTTTGTAGTGAAATCGTTTTGCACTGTAGGGCTATATCAGCGATGCATATGTTCTGTCTAGGAAATAAGAGTTTTATATCCCCCACTTTCGTGCCTTCCTTTAAAGGTGTTAAGGTGTAAGATGATTCTTGCGCTAGTTTTCACGTTCATCTGATAAATGAGGGCCAAGGTGTGTCAAGGTTTTCCTTGACACTATAAGGATACAGCCCAATATCAGGAAGGCTACAAGACGGTAAAATTGTTTTGTATTTTCTTCATAGATTTCATATGACTGTTTTATTTAAGGTAAAGGGCATGCAACTGCCACCTGACCTGCCTGAGCCGGGCCGGCTTACCTGCCAGACTGGAAACCACCTGCTCTGCTTCTGACATCATGAACATTCCCGAGTGCTACCATGAATTAAGGGACGTGTTCAACAAAGCAAAGGCCAATTCTCAACCCCTGCACTGTCCATACGATTGTGCCATTGATCTCCTGCCTTGGAACGGCACTGCCAAAGGGGCGGCTGCGCTCTCTATCCGTGCCGGAGAGAGCAGCCTTGTAGGACTACATAAATGATTCACTGGCAACCGGAATCATTCATCCATCGTCCTCTCCAGCCGGGGCCAGGTTCTGCTTTGTGGGAAGACTCTCTTCACCCGTGCATTGACTACCAGGGATTAAATGACATAAATCAAGAATCACTATCCTCTGCCACTGTTAACATGTTTGAGCTGCTCCAGGGGGCCACTGTGTTCACAAAGTTTGACTTACAGAACGCTTGTCATCTGGTGAGGATAAGGGATGGCCACGAGTAGAGGATGGCATTCAACACCCCGACTGGACACTACGAATATCATGTGATGCCTTCGCGCTTACCAACGCCCCAGCTTATTTCCAGGCTTTCCAGGCAATGATGTCCTCCAGGACATGTTCAATTAATTTGTTTTTGTTTATTTGGACGATATTTAGATTTTTTCCAAGAACCTATCTGAACACACCCGACACGTCCAGTCTGTCCTGTGCCATCTTTTAGAGAACTCGCTTTACATGAAGGCAGAGAAGTGCAAGTTTCACCCTAGGTCAGTGGCCTTCCTGGGATACATTGTGGTGGTGGGAAGCATTCAAATGGACCCCGCAAAGGTTTCGGTGATGACTGCTTGGCCAGTTCCAGAGACTCGGAAGAAGTTACAACAGTTCTTGGGGTTTGCAAACTTCTATAGGAGGTTCATACGGAACTACAGTTCAGTTGCTTCTCCGCTCACAGCCTTAACCAGGACTAAGCACCTGTTTAAGTGGTCTTCGGCTGGTTTTCACCAAGGCTTGGTTCACCCCACCCCCCATTCTCCAGATGCCAGACGTGGAACAACAATTCGTGGTTGAAGTGGACGCGTCGGATGTCAGAGCTGGTGCTGTGCTTTCCCAGCAGGTGAGAGAGGACGGCAAAACTCGCTTTGGAGGAATGGCACCAGCTGGAGGGAACTAAGATCCCATTTTTGGTCTGGACAGACCATAACAACCTCAAATATATCCAGTGTACCAGACGGCTGAACTCCCAACAGTGTTGGTGTTCCTTGTTTTTCACTTGTTTCAATTTTACACTCTCTTACCACCACGTAATGCTAAGCTTGATACTCTTTCTCACATGTTTCAGAAGGATAAAGTCTCGACTGAGGATCCTACCCCCATCCTTCCGAGCTCCTGTGTCATTGCCACCCTGACGTGGGACATCGAGAGGCTGGTGAGAGAGACGAATCAGAATCAACCTGGCCCCAGTACCTTTCCTTTTCAGTTTGCAGAACTGCCATCTTATGATATAGGCTACAGATATATTATACACAGCACTATCTTCAGAAAAGTATGCGATTACTATGTAAGGGATAATCTTCTGTGAGCCAGTCATTATCATGGAATAACTCCATAGCAATTTTGTAAATGCTGAATTTTAATGATATAATATAAACATAAGCTATTATGTCATTGTTACTGTACACTGTGAAGCAACCTCAAAAATATGACATGGGGACGTTGTAACAAAATTTCACAGAAATTGAATAGACCTCATGAGTCCTAGCTATATTGTCTGGAGTTCCAGGATTCAATGTTAATCTCATATGATTCTTGCATTCATAGATCTTAACCATATTTATAATTATTTTCTATGCAATACAGATCATAATGTGGGCTAAACATTTTTCTCGCTGTTCTTTTCACTCCCTACAATATAACTTTGGATCATAATCAGCCTCCAATCTCCCTGTTCATTGAATCGAGGAGTGTGCAACGATACAACTGCAACAATCCCCACAGCGTGACACATATAGTTGGTTTTTGCTACTATACTTGCTCCTGATGTGCCAATAGTGTAAATCAACCCTGCGACCCCAAGAGTAGGCTATTCAGTCCCAGCTTTGATTTCCACTTTTAAATCCCGACAGTTCAAAACCTCTCCTCCACTTCCAGGTCAATCCAAAGCATTGCAACAAAAACTCGCTGTAGGCCTACAACAAAAACAGGACAAAATCCACCACGGTCTCACCACTCAGGAGAATAAAATCCAGAATGTCCGTCTGATTACCATATCCTCCCCAAAAAGCATTGGCTTTAGTAGGAGTTATAGTCCACTTTTTGTAGGCTATTGATAGGGAAGTTTCAACAAAGCATGCAACAGCATAAAAAGACGTCTCCCCACGCGGGCCATCCTCTTCCCTATTTAAAAACTCCCCTCTTCAGGTATAGGCCAGGTAAGACTTTTACTCCCCCTCACGTGACCCATTTCCCCATGAAGATGAGCAGATATCACTAGTTACCCATTAGAATTAGAATGACCATCATACCACAACATTTTTAGATAGGACAATATAAATAGCAAAGTATTATCAATTAACATTCACTTTTCAAGACAATACAATGCATATGTAAAGGTTACAAGTTGAATGGCTGAACAGTTCAATAGTTGAGTAGCTTCAAATTTAAGTTGAAGATATTTGAAATGCAACATGGATGCAATAGTGGAAATTCACAAGATTCTGAAGATGTTTATTTTACAAAACTTGGAAGTTTAGCTGGCCATCAGCTATAGCCAGCAGGTCAGCACACACACACTCTCTCACACACAGACACCCACGTAGTTTGTCAGTGTCAAGGATCCGAAGTACTTAAAATATAGTTTTTCCTCCCAAACATTGTATATGTCATCGTTTCCCAGTGCAAAACTTATTGCACGAAAAAAAAAAAAAAAATCTTCAGGTTTTGTTTTTATTTAGGCCTATGTCTTTATTGAGCTTAGCCTCGTCCAAACGGCCTTGGGCCAAGCTTGTTCGTCTAGCCAAAAACGTGCATCACTTTAGCTTAATCAAAGCTATGAATATGCATACAAGATCAGATATCAGATACCATTGCTATTACTCAACTACAAACATTTGTCTATTTTCAACAAACATCTGTCTGTTCTCAATTCTGTTTTCAATAACATAGGTCATTATGTAACTTTTCCTCTTTGCTTCCTTTAATCTAGCTTGTTTTAATTGACAAAAAGATTCATGCAATATAGAAATGGAAAAGGCATTTGTAGCTGAACATACAGTATATCACAGGCCAATATTTGTGCCAACTTGTGCTCTGTGCATTTGTATCAATATTTATGTATATATTTATGGTGTCCAGCGTAATATATGTGTGTGTGTATTCTGTTTTGCATCTCTTTAGGTAGCTGTATACAATACTTAAACCTTTAGGGCCAATTAAAACATACACATTCAGTGCTTAAACATTACACCAAAACATTCAGCTGGCACAAATAGAGTCAGTGTACTAATGTTCATTTGGCTCATTGAAAACAGGTAGCAATACAAGTTGTGAAATAATCAAACTTTATTTTGCATTGGACTAAAATCACGTGTCTTCATGGCAGAGTGTGTAAAGTTTCATGCCTTGAAGTCTACAGACATGTGTGTCCTGTGGGAAGAGAATGACAACTTTGAGTATTTTTAACTTGTAAAACATTATATTAACATGTTAAAAGAATATTGATTGTAATTGAAATGTGAATTTATCCTAGTCCTAAGGACTGGCCTGTGTTTTGGCTTGTTACTGTGTTTTTCCAGGCTACGTAGGGAGGCTGAGAGATGTTATGTGCCTTGCAAACTGCACATAAACTGCACATTATGTACCGTGTATCTGCCTTGAACTAGCAATAGTAAAACACTTTTATCTACTGTTACAATCATGTAGTGAGGGGCGAAATGCAAGCAGCATTATATGTGAACTGCACATAATTGATAGCTGAAGTGGTGTTGTTAATGCTAATATACTGTTAGCAGTAACTTTGCTACACAGGCATTGAAATATAAAGACAACTTCAAACCAACACCACTTTATGTGCATTTCACAATGACTCCTTCAGCAATCATGCAGTAACACAACACTAACCAAAAGCAGCAGAGAAGCTGGTTTGGGTGGCTAAAACCTGCTGGTTGTAACATTGTGCTAGTAGCCTGTCAAATGCTAGCATTACAAACAAATATATCAAAGATAGTGATATAACCACAAACTAAAACCATTATCATTGTATTTCGAAGTCAGATAAGTGAAAAAGCTATTCAAACTGGTACCTGATGAGAAGTGTGGTCTTGTTGAAACCGCAGAGAATGATAATCCACCTCCTTGCTGTGAGTAACACTAGTCATGAAATTCCTGCTGGAACACTCCTTGGTCTTTGTTATTACAGTTTTTGGTAGATGAAACACATGTGGAATAACATTATCGTTGTTTGTCATCTCTCAGTCATTAAGTTTGAGAAAATACCATTAGCCTCAATCTCTCTCACCGGGGAATTTGAACTCGTACTTCGTTGGTACGCACAGGGGAAGGGGAAGGTGTGTGCATGAGCTTTGATTGACCAGCAGCCTAACATGTGCATGTGATTGGAGGACTTGGGCCAGGAGCGTCCGAATTTTGAAAGCGCCCTACAGGCTGTACGAGCACTCAAAAGATTTGTTCCTAAATTAGTTATTTCATGCACTACTATCTGAATATACTGCCAGATCCAGCAAATATGACTAAAACAATGTTACCAACTGCAGCCTTACATTGTACATGTGTTGATTTAGCACAAAGTAACACAAAAAGATGTTAAAAACAATAACACAAAAGTTGTGTAACATACTGTCACAAAAGTAGCGTGTTAGAAATAACAAAAATTGTGCTGTCCCTATCTGGACATAACGAGGTGTTAAAAAACAACAAAAATTGTGTTATTTTTAACACGTTTTAAGAGTGTAATGGTGTCTTGACCCCATTTCTGACATAAAAGTACTGTCACTTTAAAAAGCAAGAAAGGGAAAGTGGTGGAATATTAGCCTAGACTAGTTCACAGTGTGATCAATGCAAGCATTTCCAGAGTAGCCAGGACCAGGGCCATCAGACAAATTCCTTGACAATGTGAGATCAGGGCAATCAGACCAGTTCCCTTGGCATTGTGAGTGCACTCTGCATAGAGCCTAGTGGCATTTTTCTAGCAGTGTTTCATTATTTTTTTTCCCAATGATCAGTACACAAATAATCATATATACAACCATTTTTCCATCTACATGAGAAATGCCCTAACCCCAGCACACTCTCACATTTAGCATTAGTTCATTGCTAGATTAATATGCAAATAACCCATTATAACTGCAGTTATAATTATGCAGTTAGCATGATATATCATGTACTTACTTGGAAAAATGATCCTTTTCTACTGGTAAAGTGGCAGTGTCCAATAATGCTGCTGTCGTTACAAGAAAAACAGAAAAAAATAATGTCACTATTTTTATACTTTTAATACTAATTGCATACTTTAATTAGACCTACAGAAGCACTTTCCAAGTGGTTTGACGCCAAAAGATCAAAGGGTTATTCAGTAAAATTGATGTCTTTGCTTTTAGTTCTACGCACACATTTGCCACATTTCAACCAGATAGGACCAGTAAAATGTCAATAAAAACAAAATACTACTATTTTCAAAACATGCAAGCCATAAATGTGAAAGAGAACTGTTGAAACCTTGCAAAATGTTTGTTTGGGAGAAATATATGCTCAGATACTTGCATGTCTCAAAGTTGGGACAGGGCCAATAAAATGCTGTAAAAATTGGATAATGGTAAAAACAAGGAGGAAAATCTCAAACTAATTATATTAACTGCCAACATGAATGTGTATATAAAAGACCATCACAGAGAGGTTGAGTCTCTCAGAATTGAAGATGTGGAGGCATATATTACTCATTCATTCATTCATTCATTACTGTTTGCATGTTGGCATTTACATCTAAGTTTTTAAAACAACCTTTTCCAGATGTCCAGTCTAAAACCCTACACAACAAGCTGCCACTGATCTGCAAAATCTGGCCAAATTCCTGCACTTTAGCCTGTAACTATCACGTATGTTCACCATGTGAGTTTGAACACCAAAGATTTCTGCAGGAGCCTCTAGCCTTCTAGCCTACCTCCTGATATGACATAGTTTCTCAATGTTATTGCAGAAAAGAAAACAAAGTTTTCTTGATCAGGAAATACTTGCTAATTGCGTGTCATGAAACATATTGGCAGATATATACAATTAGGTGCAGTGGGAACGTACAACCTCGCTGAATGAGTGTTCATCTGTGCATCAGAGAAAGTGAAACAACTGCCTGTTGCTGTTGGTTGGCTAGAAGTAATGACAACCTATTTAAATGATGTTCAAAACATTGACATGAATTCTTGCAATTGTTCATGGAAATAGCATTGAAACATTTGAAACTGATGTGCATACTTTCACTGAAAACCTTTTTGTGAAAAATCAAATCATTGAAAACATTGACTGCTTTCCAGTGTATCCCACCAAATCCTACCTATCTTACCTATCCGAAGGTCATGGGCATGTGAGTGTGGGAGAGCATGTAGAGTGGGCCCTCTGACCCCAATAACATCTGACATGACTGGGCCTCTGACCCCAATAACATCTGACCTGGCTGGGCCTCTGACCCCAATAACATCTGACATGACTGGCCCTCTGACCCCAATAATATCTGACATGACTGGGCCTCTGACCCCAATAACATCTGACCTGGCTGGGCCTCTGACCCCAATAACATCTGACATGACTGGCCCCAATAACATCTGACATGACTGGGCCTCTGACCCCAATAACATCTGACCTGGCTGGGCCTCTGACCCCAATAACATCTGACCTGACTGGGCCTCTGACCCCAATAACATCTGACCTGACTGGGCCTCTGACCCCAATAACATCTGACCTGGCTGGGCCTCTGACCCCAATAACATCTGACCTGACTGGGCCTCTGACCCCAATAACATCTGACCTGACTGGGCCTCTGACCCCAATAACATCTGACCTGACTGTGCCTCTGACCCCAATAACATCTGACATGACTGGGCCTCTGACCCCAATAACATCTGACCTGACTGTGCCTCTGACCCCAATAACATCTGACCTGACTGGGCCTCTGACCCCAATAACATCTGACCTGACTGTGCCTCTGACCCCAATAACATCTGACCTGACTGGGCCTCAAGTCAAAGAGGTTTTCGAGTGGTTAAAAGGACCAAAATCAAAATGGCAAAAAATTTCAAGCATAAGAAAAAGGAAAACATGATGAAGACGACCCGTAAGTTAAGCTGATGAAATCATGTCTGGGACAAAAAAGAATGCTCTTTTTCTCATCTTAACGTAATTAACTGTGAAGTGCCCTCCTTTGTTTTAGCTTTAGTCTTACTCAACTTTTCCTGCCTTTTATTGACACCATCCCAAGTTTTTTGAGCCATGCTGGCCTCAAAATTAAAATGACAATAAATATCCCATATAACAATAAAAAAATACAGTTTCAATAACTGATAGGTTGTCCCTGGACTATTCTCAAACAAACACTCTATGTAGCATTTATTTTGTATTTACAGTTTACACAATGTCCCTACTTTTTTTGGAACTGGGGTTGTATTGTGGTGTTTTCACTGAGGATTTTAAAGAGTGCCTCTTGATTGTCTGTGGTGCTAATCAGCAGAGGTGGAAGTAAGTCAGTGATTGGCAAGTCACAAGTCTATCTCAAGTCTTAACACTCAAGTCTGAGTCAAGTCCCAAGTTGAGACCAAGTCAAGGCCTCAAAGTCTCATTTTCAAGTCAAGTCCAAGTCATGAACAAGTAATTATGTACTATCTGCCTAATAATAACATTTTAGCATTCTATTTATCATAATTTCATCAATCGTAATATCAATCTAATTTGCAGAGAAGTGAGGGTGCATTGTGGGTTTGAAGGTGATCAAAGCACGTTTAGTAATGGTTAAGTGCAAATATGAGTTCAGTTATGAGGTGCATGTATAGATGCAGATGGGTGAAGGACTGAGAGGAATTTTCTATTCATCACTTACCTCACTAAACAATGTTTAATGTGCAGTATTAAACTCATCCTGAACTTATTGCTGATAAGTTACACAGAGAACATTTTTGCAATCCCTGTCAAACCTATCTGGGAGTACGTTTTGAGGAACAGTCCACCAACAGTCCACCAGGGGATGCTGAAGGCAATATCTAAGCAGAGCTGTATGTGTCAATGCAGTCTGCAGTCAAAGGTCCATCAGCAAAATTTATTAGGAGAAGCTCATGCTAATAAACTTAAATGATCCAACATGCAAAAATACTCGATGCAACAACTGAACCCCATAAACTACACCACCGCATCAAATATATTAAATATTTTATCCAGTGCGTTGTTGTGTAGCTGGGTCAACAATGAGTAAAATTATGTTACTTTCCACTTAGCTTACCCATCTATGACCCGAGCCTACTGTTCTGCTACCGCCACAACTTTAAAAGCTGGTTGAGATATGTGGCCGTGGCCGACTTGGATGTCGTACAACAACACACTGGATAAAATATTTAAGATATTTGAAGTTTATGGGATTTGTAGTTTATGGGATTCAGTAATAATAATTAGGCCTTCTCAGTGTTAGGGTGACAGAAAAAACTTAATTTTCTAGCCTTAGTTAAAAGGTAGGCTAATTAACAGATGGAAAATAAATTGGCTCTTACAACTTCTATTGTGCTGTTTTTGTAGTGCACATGAATATGGAAGACCTGGATGTGGGTGGAGCTGGATATCCAGCCTGACCGTGCTAGAGACTGAAGCCAGACATATTTGGAGTGTATATATATACGGCCCCTGGTGGACAGTTGGTGGAGTGTTTTACCTCCAAACATGCCCACAGGTAGGTTTGAGGGGGCTTACAAAAACGTTCTCTGTGTAACATATCAGTAATGAGACCAGGTAGATTAAACTAGATAACTTAGATATCTTTGTCAAACTAGATGACCTGTGTAGCCTGGCCTATTAAACAAAAGTCACAGAGGGTGAGGGCAAACCAGGTCATTTTACACTCAATCACAGAGAGTGAGGGCAAACCAGGTCATTTTACACTCAATCATCTTAAACTTAAATAATATTTCTCCTCTTTATAAACTTACATTTCAACAAATGTATCTCATGGGCTTCAAATGTAACATGAGTATAGGCGGGTGAATAAGTGTGTGTGTGTGTGTGATGGAGAAGTAGAAGGGGAGTGAGAAAGGGCGCAAGGTATGTGCCACACCGCACAGAGGCAATTGAGAAGATGTACATGCGTGAGTGATTTTATCATGGACTGATTGATTTTATAATTGGCCGATGATAAAATGCTGGGTGCGTACCGTGCTGTTTCATGGACAGTTACAGGAATACAATGAGCTAAATATCATTACATCTACGTAATCTGCAGCACAAATGGTTTCACTTCAGAATCCTTCACCTACGATATTCTGATTTCTCAGGAACTGGGATAATTTGGGCTTATTTGAGAAAAGGTGTTTATTTATATGCACAAATACCAAGAATAAACAAAAAAGGTATAGGCTAATAAAAGTTGCATTTAAAAAAAGTCATGAAGACAGAATAACTAATAGTTATCTGTTATGGGACAGAAAAGTAAAAAAATAAATAAGTGGAAATGCATACATAGGTTAAAACATGGCAATGAAAAAGAAATACACAAAATAAGTCATGCTTGAACAGGCAAATAAAGTAAATAATACATAACAGGTAATAATAAAGTAAAAAGTAAAACTAGATCAGGTGCTCAGAGAAAGCAGCAGAAAACAGTCTTGTCTTGAGTCTAAATTTAAAACAAGTGGTGGTAGGAGCATTTTTTAGATCATCTGGCAGCTGGTTCCAAATTTAGATAGCATGCCAATTAAAAGCTGCCTCACCACCTTTAGTTCTTATGCTGGACTAAACTAGCAGTAACAACTGTTGTTTCTTTTGGGATCTAGGGCCGAAGCATGTCTAATATGTATTTTGAGCCTGATCCATTCAGGGATCTATCTATCTATCCATCTATCTATCTATAAATGCAAGAAACATCTGTCTGTGTGCCTGTTCCATGCATAACTCAAACCATTCGTCCGACTCACCTCAAATTTGGTACATGTCTTGCTAAGCTGCAGATCAGATGGTTTCCAAGCAGAGGAAATTAACTCCATAAACCAGTTTCACCAAAGCAGCTTGCAGAGAAGGGTGCCAATAGGTGACAGACAGTACTAAGTTTCTCTAACTCATGGATGGGGGGAATCAGTCACCCGACACTTTTTCCACAACACAGCCTAATCAATAGCTTCAGCTTCACTCTCTGTTCTCTGATGTTTGTTTTCTTTTTGTTAATTCGGAAGAAGGACACAACTAATGGATCAGTCGCCTCTGTGAATTGAGCAGCTTCATATAGTCACTTTGACGACGGACTCATTACAGGGTGAATGAATGCTCTCTTGGCCGCCTCTAGTGGAGATTCCACAGTTATTACACTTGCAGGATCTTAAAAGGCGAGCAGTGTTAAACGAAACCGAATGAACCTGAAATCACGTTTAATACCTTGTCAGTCAATGCTACAAAAGTAATCATCGCTGGTTCCTATTCTTTGGTTTGCAAACAAATCCACATCAGTGGGAATGTACAACACTGTTGCCATTTTTTTATCAGCACCTGCAGGGGGAGCTCCAGAGGTAAAATTCGCAGGCTTGCCTGGTACTGCTTTAAACATTCATTATTTCAGAGATATTTACCTTCTTCTCCTGTTTCTACCCTGCTGCCAGGTGGGTCCATGGATGGATCAGTAGCTGAAAACTGAGCCACCATCTCCTGTGTTGTGGCATCTTTCTCCATTTTGTTGTCTCTGTTCCCTGTATTGAAGCAACAGGAAGATATTGTTGAGATGAGCAATTGTGTTTGGTTGTACAGTATTGTCCACAGTTGTCACTGTTACTTACCAGCATTAATCTGGTCCTGACAGGATCGACAGGCATGATCCCCCATGTCTGTCTGACATTTGGGGCACCACATACTACCTAGTAGAGAGTATGAAATATATTAGTGCATGTCTTAAGGCTACACCAGTTGCTTGTCTGTGTGGAGCTTCTTAGTGGCACAGAGAGCAATATAGTGTCCAATATAGTGTCAACTCAACTAAAGGACAAATAGTTGGACAAAAAACAATTGGACAAAAATGATCCTATAGGATATCAGACTATTGCTACCCTATGGGATATCAGACTATTGCTACCCTATGGGATATTGGACTATTGCTATCCTATGGGATATTGGACTATTGCTATCCTATGGGATATTGGACTATTGCTATCCTATGGGATATTGGACTAAAACACTTCTGCCACTCACAGGCTAGTAATTGCAACTAGAGATCAGTTAGACCTGCAGCCCAGAGCACTTTGATTAAATGAAAAGGGTACCAACATCTGAACACAGGGGCATTTGGAGGGGTTACCCAACATGTGCAGATATGGACCCATCTCTGTGTGTGACCTCTGATGACCTCAAAGAAGAAGGCATGTGTTTGAATATGAAAGGTACTATATCAAACCAATTCCAAATGACCAAGGGGGTCATATAGACTACCAAATGGCCCATGTATTTTTCATCATAGGCCTATCTATTGAACTACAAAGAAAATTCTGAAAAGATGAGGCAACCAATATGTTTTGATGGTCAAGGATTACAACAATACCATACATGACATTGCAAATGCCTCATGGTCATCATATATATAGTTTTGCTCTTTACCATAACTGAATTATGTTTTTTGCATCATATCCCCAGGACCAAACATGGTAATGGAGCTGTCTACCCTGATACTTTGATGGTCAAGGACTAAAATTATGCCATATGCATCATTTGCCATTTACAACATCAACTTCGCAATACAGTGAGTGTACCCTCAAGCAAAAGATTACTAAATATTAACTGGAGTGATACTAATACATACTACTGAATACTACTGAATATTAACTGGGGTGATACTAAATCATGGTTATTCAAACTGACTAGTTTTTATGGTCTTGGTCTTGACTTGGTCTCGAATCCTCAAAGTCTCGGCCTTGACTTGGTCTCGACGTCAGCCGTCTTGTCCACAGCACTACCAAATGGTCATTCTATCTGGCTTTGCCGGTCATTGCTTAACAGGCAATGTCCATCTTGACGAGCTGACCACAACAGCAAGACCAGCTTGGTAAGAGGACAAAACCACCTTGTCCATCACCGACTAAAACATTAATTTTAGCAAGAACTGGTATGAAACGGTCAAAGACCAGCTTCAACCAACTAAAATCAGATGCCATTCTAACTCTTCTGTCTGAATGCCATTCTAACTCTTCCGTCTGAATGCCAATGCTGAAATTAAGACTCCACAAATAAGATGAACTTGAGCCCTCACAGGTCACTAAAACAAGTGGTGTGGTCCAGCACATAGTTCATTTTTTCCTGTTATATGGGTGGAAAAATGAATCATGTACACAAATATGCGTGTTAACATGAACAAAGCGATTACTGTTGGTTTATTGCAGTTACCTAATTATTCATTATTCAGTCATGTAAACGGAATAAACCTATATACATTATCAGATTACCATTATCGGTTTATGAGAAATCTGATAAACACATCTAGGTTTTGGTCAGGGTATATTGCTTAGAGCATAGGCTATGGAAACATACAATGATAAGACTGACTGAAGCGCATTCCATGGTGGAACAAAACATGAATAGGCCTACATTCAACTTTTGAGCGACTGATTCACAGACATGTGCAATGTACAATTACACTCACTGTGCAAAGCAGCCCTGAAATTCAGGCTTGAATAACTGTATTTGACAAATAAAACAACAACAAATAGACTATTACCTAAGAATTTCTCCAATACAAACTCCTAATTACTGTTTATTCATAGTTAGTAAGTTAGTTGTTGTATATGAATTATGATCTTAATATGCCTTGGCTAGTATGGGGCTTATAGGCAGTAGTACAACAAGAACAGTTACTCTCCTTCAGTAACATTTAGAAAAGATGGCCTATTCATCGGAGCAAAACCCAAAACTACAAGTACCTAATACTGTCCAAATACGTCCTAATCATGTCTTGGATTGAGAATAACTGTTCCTGAGAATAACTGTTCCTGTTGTACTACCATCTTATAAGCCCCTTACTGAGCAAAGCACATTGAAATCATAATTCATATACAACAACTAGCTTACTTACTATGAATAAGCAGTAATTAGGAGTTTGTATTGGAGGAGGTCTAGTTAATGGTCTGCTGTAGGTAGAATAAGATCATGCAGAATAAGGTGGTAATAAGTGATTTGTACTGACTAACAAATGGCTAGTATGTTATTCATTTGCATTAATTAGTATGTTATTATACTCCTAAACACATAACACTCCAAAAACAAAAGATGTCATCTTGTCATCAAGAAGAATGATGACAACGGTGGCAAAATTGTAAAATCTCCATGTTTATGCAGTTTTTAGGCTACAGTCTAACCTGTGCATTTTTTAGGATATCAATCCTATGACTCAAAGTTTTGTTCTGGCTATCATGGGTATTTAATCACACTGAAACGTCTGTGAGTGTAGTATGTATTTGTGTGTAAAGACAATCTAAAGTATCTAAAGATAATACACAGTGCTATAGGCCTATTAGCACTACAGTTATTCATAATTCAGTTATACATGCGTTTTTCAGTGATGCACCTACTGGGGAACAACACGTTTCATTTAGGATAAAGAGGCATATGACCCGGTCAATCTTTGAGCCCATCTGAGCTTTATGGTTTCTTGTCCCAATGTAATATTATTAGATCTCATCATTTACGAACAGCCTCTTGTGTACAGATTAAAAGCAGTCTGATTTAGCATGAGAGTTCCTGCATGAGTGTGAGACTGATGCTGAATGTGTAACAGTCACACCAGATGCATGAGAGTTGGCATCCCTGCGTACAGGAAACACAAGAATGCAGTGCCGAACGAGTGAACAAACTTCGCTGGTAAAATCTACAGAAGAAGAAGAAGAACTTTTGCAAGTTAAAAGTCAGCGTAGGCCCTGCGGAATCAAAGTAATTTTACACAAACTTGTGATGCCAAAATGATGACACGTTCACAGCGGTTGTTATCCATGTGAAATTTCAAACCCCAAGAAATATTTAAGGATGGGTGTCTCTTTATGCCTGTTTTAAAACACTTTCCAGGGCCTTGAAATTATTTTTTTAGATTCACAAACTTTCAAGGATTTCAAGGACCTATGGGAAACCTGAAGAATAGGCGTCCATTCAACTGTTGAGCAGCTGGCTCACAGAGATGCACAAACTTTACTGT
Source organism: Tenualosa ilisha (assembly GCA_015244755.2). Taxonomy (NCBI): domain Eukaryota; kingdom Metazoa; phylum Chordata; class Actinopteri; order Clupeiformes; family Clupeidae; genus Tenualosa; species Tenualosa ilisha. Next base: position 14,044 of record PYXC01002559.1, on the reverse strand, counting down.
ACTGTAACTGTACTGATGCCTCTCCACTTGTGCACCTTAGCTGGGTTACTGCATTGTATTTATTTGTCTTTATTTAACATTTTTATTTTAAAAGTTTCTTTACTACACATTGCATTTCAAATTGCATATTATATTACACTTCATATTGTATATTTTCTTATTACGCTCTTTCTCCTCTTGGTATTGCTATTGTGTTGTGCAGTTTTTGTTTGTCCTACATGTCATGCTGCAACTGCAAGTGAGTTTCCCAGCTTGGGATCAATAAAGTACATCTATCTATCTATCTAAACTTTAGTTTCTCTCCAGGTTTATCTTGACTGTCAGTGTTCAAGATGGACACCATTTCAGGTCAAATTAAGCAGACATCACGTTTCTCTCTGGATGTATTAATTTCTTTCAGCATGAATTCAGGATGACTGATAGGCCTACAGCTTAAAAATGTACGCTATCCGTCTTAGATTCCATGTAGAGACTACGTTGTCTTTGACTGCAGCCACAGTCCTTGGTCGCGGAACAAGTCAAGCTGAATTTGTGTGTGTGTGTGTGTGTGTGTGTGTGTGTGTTTAAGAACTTGGGGCCAGTCAAGACAACAATTGCCAGTCTAATTTTGTTCCCAGTCTGACCTTGCTTGGTGGTTATGCTTTGTATTTGTATTTTAATATTTGCATATGTTTTAATTAAAGAGTTTAGTTACTTGATGTATTGTAACATAATAAAATCAACACATTAGGAATTTTATTCATTTTAAGTGAAATACATAATTAAAAAAACATGACTTGACATGACAAAAACATTTTGGAATCAAATTCTTCAATTCTACTTCTCTGTTAACTGTCCCTATGCTCATCAATTGCTTCATTTAATTTAATTTCATATTTTTTTCTGCCGGTGTGTTTAATTGTATTTTTACAAAGTGCTCGAACACTGAGACCGGCTCGTCTTTGAACACGTTCTATTTGAACATACTCATCCTAGAGCAATAAAAGATTGAATGAAACGAACCCCTCAGTTGGATGAACAGTAAGCTGTTTCTTTGGTCATTGCTGATGAGTGTGCTGTGTGAGACTGGACACTATGTACTGTTTTCACTGCTTTCTAAGAAAGCGAAAGTGAAACTGTATAGGATATCATGTGACTTTCTTGAAATCATTTTTTTTAAATGACTGTGGTTTTACTGCAGTCACGCTGCATTTTCTTTAAAAAGTAGTTGTCTCTGAAGTACAACGCAGTACAGCTATTAGTAGTAGTAGTAGTAGTAGTAGTAGTAGTAGTAGTATTTTTGGTACTATTATTATTGGATTCAAGTGGTTTAGCTGTAAACACTTTCCATTCTAGTCCACGGTATAGACTTTGTAAATATTTTAAGACATCGTTTTGAATCGAGCGGCAGGATTTCTCAATTGTACTGTGCCTATCTTTCAATAATGTTTTAAATTCAGCGCTTCATTATCAGACAGTCCTTAGGCAGTCCTAAGAAGTTTGCAGCACATAAACTGACTGCACAGAAATCTTGGTAATAGTTCTTATACATTTTTGTAACAATAAAATATGCAGTGTTTTTTTTTAAAGTAATGTTAAAAAATAAAAGCATGACAAAGGAATTCGCTGGACTTGACTGCGTGGTCGGAGGGTAGATAGTTCCACTCAAAGCAACTTGGTGAATTGTGCTGCGTGATTGTGGACTCACTCACAGAACCATAACGGGAAAACAGCGGCGACAAGGCAATGCCGTGCCCTTTGCATTAAGTCAACGCAGAGCCATAAATCAGCCACTTGTGCTGTATGTAAGCAAATAAATGCAATGCTGAATTAAATATTGGGCCAGGGACTGCCAAAACCCATTTTAGAGTAGAGTAGAGTTACTTTATTGATCCCGAAGGAAATTAAGGTGTCCACATAATACACATAATACGCAATGCAAATTTTAGACAGTTTCTTGTGCGACGAGGTGAAATCTGTGAAATACGTTGTACTGTATTAGTTGTATAGATAAATAAACTGTGATAGATCAACTGTGATAAGATAAATAAGATAAATCTGTGGATAAATCTGTGGTGGAGTGAAAAGGCAATCAGGCCTATCTCAGCTGAGACCGCTACTCCTACACTCAGACTGCCTAACAATACCCAGCCGAACCACACCTGTGATGATATCCACAAACAACCTCACTCCCACCATGTTATAATGCTTTATATAAATTCAGATTGATGAATCTGATTGATGTGTCTAAATTGATGTATCTATGTATCTAAACCTAAAACTTTATGGAACCAAAAGATTGAATGAAACTTGCCCCTCAGTTGGATAAACAGTAAGCTGTTTCTTTGGTCATTGCTGATGAGTGTGCTGTGTGAGACTGTTCTCTGGACACTATGTACTCTGTGCTTTCTAAGAAAACGAAAGTGAAACTGTACTGGATATCATGTGACTTTCTTGAAATGACTGTGGTTTTATTGCAGGTGGGAATGCTATTATTTGTACTCACATTATTATTATTAGTAGTAGTAGTAGTAGTAGTATTTTTGTTACTATTATTATTGGATTCGAGTGGTTTAGCAGTAAACACTTTCCGGCCAAAACTCATGAAACTTCAGAATGTGGTCCTATAAACTCATTCCTCAGTTGCCCAAAACCTGAGGCACAACACCTATAAATACAACTGGACTGACCTCAGTCAGACACAGCTGGGACCTTCAGTGCCCATCACCACCACAGGTCAGAGAACAGTTGAGAAGAAGATGCCTTAGGAAAGCAGCTGGCCCAAACAGAGTATGCCCAACAATGCTGAACGTCTGTACTGGCCCAAACAGAGTATGCCCAACAATGCTGAACGTCTGTACTGGCCCAAACAGAGTATGCCCAACAATGCTGAACGTCTGTACTGCGGAACTGGGAAAGCTGCTTCAACATGTCTCCACCCTGAATCAGCAACTAAAGGGAGGGTACCTACACCGTGGAATGCCTTTGCCATGCCTTTAACAGTCCTTAAGATGGCACACCCCAACAAACTGAACAACTTTTTGCCTGAATGAATGTATATGATGAAGACCAAACAGGTAATTCTGCTCCATATCCTTGCCATTCTTTACCCGGTGCACCTCACCTACCAGTGGAATGTGGGCGTAGAGTACTTCATGAAAACAGCTGAACAGATCATACGCTCACCTAACCTGTATTTCTGTGAGTGAGAGAGAAAATATCCCTATCCTGGATAATATTAGACCACCTCACAAGAAGACCTCAGTGTTCTACAAATTTAACTGTTTCACAAGTTTAAGTGATGCAATAGGCCTGTATCTAGCCAAAATTAATTTGAAAGGTGAAAAGTTAAAAACAGTAAATTGATGTAGATCAAATTGCAAAATTCAATATTTCCTTTTTCTTTTGTAATGATTTATTTAATTTTAACATTTTATTTTGTTGTCATCTCAGCCTACTACTATGGACTAGGTTTAGTGTGAGTAGTTGGTCTGAGGCATGCAGTAGCCTATAATTAAAAACCTTTTACCCACTCTATTATCAGCCTGTCTCTACTAATGGAACATGAAGTTACTCAGTCACAAGACTAATGCTGTTCATACTCACCCAACTTAGAAGAAGCAATGTCACCTCAATTAAAAGATCATGTAAGGACATTTTCACTTGGAAGGAGGATTAACCTTTGAGAGCTTGCTCACTTTGGAGGAACTTCAAGAGAAGCTTCAAGTCAGAAGTGTTTAATTCAGCCTGGATATATCAGCCTGAAAGGTAATTTCGTTTGAAGTGATGCTAGTACGCTAATTTTCGCTAGCTAACATAATGAGCTTTCTTTTCGCTTGTTTAGCTAGTTTCTCCAGTTAAAAGCCACTTGTACTTGCATAAGTATATAGGTTGCATTCTGAAGTGCGCGATCAAGATCGAACGCAAAGCCAGGAGTTATTGGATTGCATGCATGATAGTGACAGTGCTCTTTTGATTTTAGAATAGTCTATGTGCACTAACTGTGCGTTGGTCTCATTGCTTAAGCCTACTATCATGAATAATCAAGGGGGGATAAATGTTATCCCCCACCGGAGATAATAATGATGAAGGTTTTAATATCCATTCAGTTGAACTTGCAAACAAAACTTTTTACTTCGCAAAAGATTTTGATGGTCAAAACTTTTCGATTTGCAAACGATTTTGACCCGGACGTAAGCACCATTTCAAGTTGCAAGGAAAACTTTTTTTATTTAAGTAATACATTTCAGCCTGCAAGCAAAGGTTTCAGATTTGAAATAAAAGAGAATGAGAACACAGTCGTTTCTGTTAGGCTTAAAATTTTCAAAACTTTTTGACTTTGTTTTGAACCTTTTTGAAAGCATGACAAAGGATTTCGCTAGACTCAACTGCGTGGTCGGAGGATAGATAGTTCTGTCACCAGGTGACTATGTTCAGTGGGGGAGGAACTTTTGATAGGGGTTGGTGGTAGCACCAACGTCTGCACCAGTTGTTCCGGCCCTGTCCCCAGAGGAGCTCGTATAACCCCGCCTGCACCTGTTGACCCAGCCCTGCCCCCAGCCCAGACCCGTACGCCCCTGTCCGGCCCTGCCTCCAGTGGAGAATCGTACGCCCTACCTGCTCTGGCCTTTCGGCCCTGTCCCCAGTGGAACTCGTATAACCCCGCCCGCATCAGCTGACCCAGCCCTGCCCCCAGTGGAGCCGTACACCCCCGCCTGTACCAGCCGTTCTGGCCTTGCCCCCGACCAGGCCCATACGCCCCCGCCTGCACCAGCTGTGCCGGCCCCTGCCCTGGAGGAGTCCAGTGGGCCGTCTGCCATCCCCAACTCTGTTGGCCTTGCCCTCAGTGACTGCCTGTCCCAGCCTCTCTTGTTTTACCCAATTCCTTTAATAAAGTGTTTTTATTGATTGAATTGCAAACTCTGCTTTGGTCTTTGTTGGGCAGGTTGGGTGTTGCTCCTCAGAGGAAAAAGGTTCACCCGGGGTAGCGGCTAGTGCTCCCCGCCTGTGACAGTTCCACTCAAAGCAAGTTAGTGAATTGTGCTACGTGATTGCGGACACACTCACAGAACCATAACGGGAAAACAGTGGCGACAAGGCAATGCACTACCCTTTGCATTAAGTCAAAGCCATAAATCAGCCACTTGGCTTTGACACGCAATTCACACAAACACGGTTGGCGCAGAGTCTGCAACTTGCAGTAAATAGAGTCTTTGGTCTCTTTTCTCTTCGAAGGTAGGCCTAATGTAAAGTATACAAGTCACTATGCAGAATTTCAATAAGCACTAGACCAGTTCAAAGAAAGCTGTTTGTGTTTATCTGAAGGTTGACTGTGCACTGACATGAGATGGCAAACTAGCCTACAATTGCTATAGTCTCAAGTTCTTGTTCAGATTTAGAGAGTTCTGTCCAGGGATGTCAAAGGGATGTCAAAGAGCAAAGGGATGTCAGGGATGTCCAGGGATGTCAAAGAGCAAAGAGCTATGTCAAAGAGCTTCTCTTTGACATAAATACAAGCCGCATAACAACAGTTGTGAATGCTTCAGAATATGGCATAGATTTAAAGCAAGGGGGAGTGTGCAAAACTTGTGTGCCAGGGATGCGTGTGTGTATGTGTGTGTTTCTGGGAATGTGCGTTTCTGTGCGGTGAGGTGAAATCTGTGAAGTACCTTGTAATGTATTAGTTGTAGATTGCTATTTTTAGTCATGAGATAGATGTTTTTACAGAGTTGGGTGCAGAATCCAGCACCGGGACTACTAGACAAGTCTGATTTTCTTTTGTGATATGGTAGGTAGGCTTAAAGTTGTTTTCCGACTGTGATATAATTTTGTATATTTTGGGAAGAGGGTACTGAAATCACATTTCTGCATGTACCCTGGCTATATGAGAACAAAAACTGAGAACAACTTTTATGGAAAGGAAAAAAAAATATTTTGTGGTGGGAGTTGGAGACAATGCAGAAATGTGATGTGATTTCAAGACTGGATTACTCCGGCACTGGAGTCAAAAATCATAGAACATAGAACACTGAAATCGGTAGGTTCTCATATTGATATGCGGTATCCCAGGCCTGTCGACAGGGGGGGACAACAGGTATCTTGTCCCGGGCCCAGGAAAGGCTCATGAAATAGCAGAATAATTATTCTATTTTATTTCAAAATAGGCCTATTTAGTTGTTTCTAGTTTAGTTGTTTTTACCTTCATTGTCCTTGAAATAGGGATCAAGAAACCCCCTGCCCTAAAAATGGTTTGGCCTTTGATCAAAAATGGGACATCATTTGATTAGCACTTCAGTATGCCAACACGTCCCAGTTTAAGTCAGATTATTTTGTCCCGTGGCAAATGACAGCAGCAGCATTGACTATGGCAAATGCCTACAACTAAAAGAAAAAAGAACAAATTAAAAACACAAAAGCAAAATAGAAAAAAAAAATTCTTCTTAGAATCCTCACGACAGAAAGAATATATCTCTCACCCCAAGAGAAAAAAGCTAGACAAGCGAGGGGTGCTATCTGACCACCTTGCAAACACAAAAGTTTTCACTCTACTGGGTTCCAACAACTCATACTGCTAATAGTCTACGAGGTTGGGATGCTCCTACTAATATTTTAATATTAATTAATACTACTAATATTTTCGATACCTTCTCGGGATATTTTTGACTGCCACAGTGAAGATTCAGACATGGCACACATTGTTTTTTACACACACACATTTTGAGAGCACAGAGTGAGATCAAAGACTTCCTGTCTCTCTCCTAACTGCAGTTTTCTAACTCTATGTCTAAAAGCACATGTGTTATATTGAAACATAACAAAAACTTGTATACTAGTTATAGTATAGCATATCTGAACAGTATGGTTATGCCATAGTTATATAGAAATGTATGATATCGTAGATAACATAAGGTTATAATATAGCAGAAGGATATAAGGCATAATTTGGTCACAACAAAAGGAAATAATGCCTAAAATGGCATATCATTTTCATAACGTAAAGATATGGTACAGTATATGTTGTAATTGCAAACTTGCTTATGTGGAGTTAAAGTCAACGCGTTACAATAATGCTAATTACCAGTTCAAAGGCTTTTATCTGTTTGTGCTCGCAGCAGTGTGCTTTGCAAAGGTAAACATAACTTGAGGCTCAAGGTTCACATCTATTAAAAGAAATTTAGGTGAAATGGAATTTAATTAAATTTTCAACAAACCCTGAGCCGTTAAATAGCCGCAATACATTTTTATTACATATTAATGGTGGTGAAAGTAGTACTGGGACTCAGTACTCAGTAAAAGTACAAGTAAAAGTAGAACTACAAAAGTAATAAGTTCTTGCTTACATGTACTTAAAGCACTACAAGTAAAAGTACTGGTGCAATATGTTGTCTCTTGATGGTCTATATTTCAATACAAAAAAAGGTCTGTAGAATTAGCTCCAATATGAAATTGCGCAAAATGCCTAATTTTTCCATGGAAATGCTGATAACTAGAACTGCTTCCTGAAGGAAAAAGACTAAACGTCCAGTGATTGTGATGCCCATCTCTCTGTGATGGCTTGTTCCACCATGGGCTGCTCCATCGCATCCAAATTTTCAGTCTCCATCCTCATAATTGTTGACAGCAGTGTTGAAGGTTTGTAAAGTGGAATAGACTATGCACAGTTGCTTAGGCAACATTAGGCTTATATATTGAAGATAACACTAGTCAAACTGGGACGCAAATTCATACGAGTGGAGCAGCATGTCTCACAGCAACAAATGGACTACTTATTCACATGAGAAGGCCAATAGTCACACAGGAACACCAAAGCAGTTAATGTGGACCTACATAAGCTAATACATCACCATCAGGGAAGAGCAACAGAGCATGATGGTGCTCACTCAAATAAAATGTAGCCTAGGCTACAAACGCAGCTTGAAACTGCATTTAATGAATGGTATCTTTAGTGGAAGCGTTAGCTAATGTGTGGCTAATGTATGTTATGATAGTGTAACCGTGATGTGAATCCAACCGACTCAGTCAATATCAACCTACCTTGAGTTCACAACTTGTAATGACGACATGATTGACCGTTCCATTGCATTTTTAAAGCAAAGGTTGTGTTTTCCTGACTACCAAGCACAATGGAATGGAGCATTAGTAGCTGAGAAAACTATTTTTAATAGTTTCAGTTTTAATACTTTAATAGTTTTTGTAAAAGCCCTGTACACAGGAAGAACTACATGATCTGTGGTCTTTGGAGAGCTAAATTTCAGGCTTAGAAGCAGTGGCAATTGGCTCCATGCAGTTGACTCCTGGCCTGAATACCTGCCACAGTGTTCTAATTGGGGTGGTGGTAGCGTAGTGGTTAAGGAACCCGGCTAGCGTGTAAGTAGCCTGAGAAGTTGTGGGTTTAAATCCCGGCTGCCACCGTTGTGACCTTGAGCAAGGCACTTAACCCTAAGTTGCTCTAGGGGAGACTGGCCCGGAACAATTGATAGTTGATGAGTTGTAAGTCACTTTGGATAAAAGTGTCTGCTAAATGCATAAATGTAAATGTAATTGCTTAATGACTTTTTAACAGCCCTACTGTGATGTCATAGAAGCCAATGTGCAAAGTTAAAGTCTATGGGTGAAAAAAAAAAAAAAAAAAAAACCACACACATCAACAATTAAGTTTTTAAAGTTTTCAAAAACAATAGATAACAATAGATACATAGTTAAGCAGTTTGGGTGAAATTGTGCACAGAAAAAAGTAAGAATGAAAATTAGAAGAACATTTTTGAAATCGAAGGTCCATAGTGCATTTCATGTGACCCCTAGGGGGCCTTTTAGTTCAGTCACAAATTGATACCAACAATCTGATCTTTAGGAGTTTACAAGCAGGCTATCCCAACAAAGGGAAATTAATGGAGAGAGAGGGACTGGAGTATCATAAAAATAAAGACAGTTTAATATTTTATTTTTTTTCAGATAGACAAACACACAAGGAAACACACACTAGGCCTTTGGGTAACAAGCTCAGGGGCGGGGACAACAAAATACAACACCAAGGTGCTTAAATAAGAAATACTCAAATAGAGAACAAACATGTATCAATAAGCAAACACGGAAGATATAAGGCACTTCACGGGTCACACACACAAAACAATCATTTGCACTCTGCAAACCAGTGACCACACAAAGAGATTGTTACCCCTCCCGAATATTGCACTAACCCACTGGCCTAAAATACAAACATTACATATAACAAACATACAGACAGACACACATACAGCAGCACAAGCAAGCAGAGACAATTGGGCAGCACGGTGGGCCTCCCTCCCACACACACACGTCTGAATACTAAAAACAGGCACAGGAAAAACAGTGGCCAAGGTGGCGTACATCTGGTCCTCCTGCAAGAAAACACGGCTACCATGTCAGAAGGAATTATACCTATCAAATCAAAACTAAGCCTACGTTGCAGCCTATGCATCAATGGACTGAAGTCCACGCCAAGCCTAAAAGGCCTTCAATTGAGTCTAGACAGGACAAAGTGCTAAAGGAACAGGGCAAGATACTAACGTAGCCTATCTTACCAGGGACGTGCACAGGAATCTGAAAGAGCAGTTGCTCTGAACTGAAGAAAGGGCATCCCCCCCCCCAAAAAAAAAACCCCACACAAACAGCAACCATAACAAAAAACACAATCTAACAGGCTTTCCACTTGAAGCACACTGTCTTTATTAGAACTTAACTTAAGAACTTAAATTCAGCACTCGGTGCCACAACTTCTAAATCAACTGAAACAATTAAACATGCTTAAGTTACTTTCACAAACATATTTACATATGGGGATATGTTGACAATGCAAACATTCAAAAAAGGAGGCGTCTATTCGGATTCATGTCAACGAAAATCTTCAGGACCTCATGTTTGTTGATTTCTATGTCCTTGTCTATGGCCATAGAAATCTTAATGTAATTAAATTATGAGAAAATATATTAGTAGGCTACAATATGAGTGACTAATTACCATTACACAATATTATTATTGTTGTTGTTGTTATCATGATTTTATTTTATTGTATCGTATGAAGCAGCATGATGAAGCAGCTTGCTAGTTTTAAAACCTGCATTAATCCTATATCAGATGATGAGCTTTATGCTTACCTGTTCTAAATGCTTCCTCCAGATCAAACTTTTCCTCATGTGAGGAGGTTTGTGGCTGCTCCTCATCTTAATGTAATGAAATTATAAGAAAATGCTAATTAATGAATTGGTCCACAATGGAATCCTTATAATGCTGCTAAGTCTCTGTCATACCTGTTGCTTTGTTTCGCAGCCAGCTCTGCAGAGATGGAATGCCTTTAGCTGCCTCCTTTCGCTGTCTCTCCCTCTCCTGAATCCGTCTCTTTTCCGTCGGCATTGTCTTTTTTTTTACACAACACACCTGATCCAAGCGTTATGATTAGATGTCAGTTATGGCATTATGAACATCAAAAAGTTTGGCAGAGGATGTACGCAGAGGGACAAGTGGTGGAGACAGAGAGAATGTGACAGCCATCTTTAACATGCGGATAAAAGTAAACTAGAAATGCTTTTTGTTGTCACTACTAACATATCCATCAGCGACGTATAGGTTTGTTTGTTTTTCAGCTAAGCCAGTAGAACTCTCAGGAAAGGAGACCAACCTAGCTAGCTGTCAGATTTTTGCTAGTAGTTGCCTGTAGGCTCACTGAATGTGGCAAACTGGACATTTGGTTTCAGATAAGTTGATGTTGATCATTTATTTTATTGTAGGCTACATCTCATCTCAAGCTCACCTTCTACTGCAACGCAACTGCATCTTTAGAGCGGTCGTCCCTCGTCTCGAGTGCCGGCCGGTTTGTCGCCTGGTTAGGGCTCATTTACACCAAAGCGTGGCGTTGAGGGGGCGGGGTCAGGCAGCGCGGTACAGGGAACGTGGACTGTCTAGTGTGAAAGGCAGAGTAGAACGCAACGCTCGAGACTCGCGCTGCCGCCCCGCCATGCTTTGGTGTAAATGAGCCCTTAGTTAGAAGCTAGCACACAGAAGCGCGATCGCTTTTCCTTTGAAGTTGCGTTCCCCCTGCCCCGTCCGCCCCTCCCTTTTGCCTTTCTCTGAATGATTGACGACTTCACTTTTGGGAACTATAAAGAAAATTCATGTTGAAATCTGAAAATCCTCATTATATTTATTTTCCTCGGAAGGGCAACATAAGCCAACGGGGACAAAAGGGCAGTTGCTCAGACAACTAGGGCCATATAGCTGTGCACGTCTATGTATCTTACCAACCTTTACGAACACAGGCTGCAGGGCTGAACCAGGAGCTTGTTTAGTTGTAATCCCGTAGCGATCACGTTATTCGGTTTGGTTGTTTCTTTTCACTCGTACATTCCCAGGCCAACTATGATACAGAGATGGCGAATGAACATGACTACATATGCACAAACGTTCCGTAACACACACACGTGAGGGAGAAAGGAAGCCAGTGAACTTACATTCTCGGCGCAACAACAAAGTCAATAAGTTGACCGTGACCCACACTCTAAGCAGGTGACTATAGATAAAAAGAATGTGAATCAATGCAGGCAGTGACTAAAAAGAACTTGAACGTGGCACATGTGTGAAAGCAAAGGACTTACAGTTTCGTTGGAGCACGCAGACAAAATTCGCAGCTGGCAATGGCCTGTAGAGATGGGTTAGACAGAACCACTCCGCTGAACTCACACGCAAACACCAGGACAAGATCAACTCGTCCGACGACCAAGCCCAGAGAACCACAAGTCTGTGTAGGTGAGCACACACTAATTCACACTAATAAGACGCCGCCACCTTCCCAGATTTAAAGGTGCAGCGCCAAGCGACCACCACCTGATTCAATCAGGGCTCAATTCCAGCTGCCTACGTCCTACCCTTAGTGAGTACAACACCTCACAAGCGAACTATATTGAATCCACCACTGTTCTCCAGGTCTTCAATGACCCCATGGCCACATTGAGATCCCTCCTCTGCTGATTCGCATCATTGACACTCCTGAGTTCCAGAGGATGCGCAACATGAAGCAGCTGGGTGGAACCTACATGGTGTTTCCTGGTGCTGCCCACAACCGCTTTGAACATTCTCTTGGGTACAGTAACAGGGTTTCCAACAGATCTGAAATTTACTTCCCAACCCCTCCTCCTATCTCACGTGCGCAACACTAAGACCGTTTTGAAAATATGTTACATGTTATAGACCTACAACAGTACAGTACACTATAGTTTTTAGCTGTTCTTTTCTTCTCAACCACAAATTTAAGCTAGTGTACTAGGACATACTAGAAGTAGTGAATATTTGTAACTGACTGAACAATATAACTACAAAGGGGTATGTAGCAACTCATAACGTAATAACAGCTTTTAATGTAATAACGGCTCTTAACATAATAACTGAAATGTAATAAATGTTCATAATGTAATAATCGACTCTTAATGTAATAAAATCATGAGCGTATAACGTAATAACGTCTTTGCGCATAACGTAATAATGTAATAACCTATTACGATATGAGCTCCACTATATAGCAACTCATAATGTAATAAAACCTCATAATGTAATAATGTCTTATACTGTGAGAAAATTTGCATTAACCTTTTTTTTAACCTTTGCCATTGCTGCAAGATGAAACGTTAACGGTTAACTAGCACCTTTGAAGCAATCCTATTGTTTATTAAAGGTGCACTGTGTAATGTTTTTAGTAGTTTATTTCCAGAATTCATGCTGCCCATTAACAAATGTGACCTTTCACATGAATAAACTGTTCATAAATGAAAACCACAATTTTCTCCATTTTTCAAATTTGGCCATAGACAGCAAGTTTTTTTTTTTTAATTTCAATTTACTCTAATCAGAACACATTAAAATGACTCAGATAAGAGCCTAAAAGTAAAGATCGTAAAATTACCCTGTCCTGTTGTGTCCCCTTTTTGTGTGAGAACTGCAGTGGTTCATGGTGTCTGTCAAATAACAGTCTTTTTGTACCCAATAAACCTTATGTTCTGATAAAGTTTCAGTTCCAAGTCTAATACCTAAATATCATATATAATAGCATCACAGTAACCTGAGAAGAGGAAAAGCAAGGGGCCACCACTAGTACCTTCACAACAGGTGAACAGAGAAAACAGTAAAGCAGCAGGAGTAGACTGAACAGACATGTAGGCAGGTGACAGTGCAAAAGCATATTGGCCGCTGGCAGTGACTCGACAACAGGCAATCAGAGTGGGATTACATACAGGCACAGACACAAGTGCAACAGCTGGAGTAGACAGAATATGAGCAGCTAGCCTGTTATCAGGCTATTAGCTTAAAAGAACATTCCACCTTTTTATGAAATTGGGTGATTGACTGACATGCCTGTTAGTAGGCATGGATATGGGAGCAAAAGCCATTTTGGTCTTTGGTCTTAATGTTGTCCTCGTCTGGCAGCCCCACCCATTAGCTTTAGTTTAGCATGGGTGTTTTTGTAGCCAAATATTGCTCCTCTCATCTTAAAGGTGTTGTATGTCTCAAAACTTTGCCTTTAAAAATCTTTGCATTGCTTCCTGGTGAATATAGACCTTAGGCTGACTTCATTGGTCTATCATTGGCCGAACTTTAAGGGATGTGAACATAGTCAAAACTCTGACATTCATGCGGGATAGCAGGAATACACACACTGACACACTGCCTTCTCTGTGTGCGCAGGGACAGCTACCATCTTGGCATTGGCACAAGCTTTGACCACGAGCGCTTGTTGAAGTTTATCCGAGTGTGTGAAGCTGAGGATCAGAAACGACACATCTGCTTCAAAGAGAAGGCACGGAGCATCTGACAGTCAAACTTATTTTCCATCTTGACTTTGGCTTTCTAGATTAATGTTGAATTGTTTTGTTTCAGGAGGCTGGCAACTTGTACAACATGTTTTACACAAGACACTTTCTGCACTCCAGAGCGTACCAACATCCAGTCTGCAATATCATTGAATATATTTACATTTACATTTAGGCATTTAGCAGACGCTTTTATCCAAAGCGACTTACAAAAGAGGATAACATTCAAGCTA